>JANHMN010000002.1:17139320-17241835 GCA_030674055.1 Rhabdomys pumilio | reverse complement strand
ACACACACACACACACACACACACACACACACACACACACACACACACAAGAAAGAAAAAAAATCACTAAAGAAAATGTAATTATTTTAAGTCTTGGGCTTTTTTAAAATTAAATTTATTCATTCACCAAAGCCTTGTGATTTCAATGAGATCAGTATCAATTCATTAAGGAAAGCACAGAAATGTAAAGTAAGTACTACTTTATACAGTAGTCTCAAAACACAGAACACTAGATAACAAAGGACAACAAATAGCTATGCATCAGTAAATGAAAACACTAGTATTAATAAAGTCAAGTCACCATATGACCCACTTCTTATTTCATGGCTTCTGTATCCACAGACTTAACATATTTAACATAAATTTACAATATTCAGGGAGGGTTCTGGAGGAAGGAGTCTTTGTACAGCTCACTAGCTCGTTTGCAGCTTGCACTCTTAGTAACCCTTTCTTATTCTTAATAAGCTCTGTCTGTCTCATGACTAACTTAAAAGGCAAGACTTTCTCCAACTCTTTTCCTGGTAACTGCTGCAATTTTTACCTCACCTCATTTGTTTTATTTTAAACCCTTAATAAAACAGTCCCTGAAAGTTTTTTTTTTTTTTTAAAGACAAAATAAAACATCCAAGGAAAAAGGAATCATGAATATGCGGAACATAAAACATCCTGTGTCATTACTGCCCAAGTAATGCAAGATAACTACTTACAAGTAAAATAACTTATTATTTACATTGCATTAGTTATTATCTAAAGATGACTTTTTAGTTCAACTATAGGAGAGGAAATACATACTGAACATACATTAAGTTTATGCCATCTATGAAAAGACAGATGAGTATCCTGGGGATGGGGGTGGGGTGTGTGTGTGTGTCCGTCCTGGACTCCAATTCTCTATGGATACCAAGTGAAAACTGTCTTGCTTATTCAGACCAGTATGGCTTTGGCCACATTTTTGTGACCAAGTTTCAAATGCATTCGTGAGCAAAGAAGTGTATAAATGCTTAATATGTTTTACATACCACACCAAAATACTTGTTCTTATTAAATTAAAAATTCCTATTTCCCTCAAGTCAAAGTTTCTCGCTTTATAGTTTATAATATTAATTTTTCTATCACTTTCACATGTGCCACTCAACATTCCTTCAAGTGCACATACCAACCACTCAATGAATTGCTTAATGTTTACTGCTGAGTATAAGAGACCCACAGAAATCTGGCTTTGTTCTTGTTTTCAGCAAGTTAATAAACTGTGTAACCTTTCTAAGTCATGTATCTAGTACATATTTTTCCACCTGTAAAAATGTGTACGTTTAACATATGTAATAAAAACATAAATCTTGGGCTGCTGACAGAGCTCAGTGAGTAAAGAGCCTAGAATACAAACCTGATAACATAATTCCACAAAGCTGTCTTCTGGCCTCCACACATGCACACACACACATTCTACCACTTAAAATCGTAATACTAAGAATAGGCATTCTGAACTTCCTTCCTTTTCCTCTGTCCTGTATACATCACTTTTGACTTTGCAAACTAACTCTCCAATGGAAATGATTCTTAGAAAACACTGCCCAAAACACAATAAATGAACTCAATTTTTAAAAAAGTATTCAGGTAAAAAAATCTCCCATAGTAACTTAAATGAATCAGCTTAAGCAAGATAGGTAAGGTCTTGAGTTGGCGACACACAGAGAGTCTGCAATACATTTAAGAAAGCAATATTTAAAAAAACAAAACAAAACAAAACAAAACGGAATTTCTCCTTCATTTTGAAGGAGTCCTAGAAAATAGCCATTTTGTTGATAAGGGTTTCCTTAAAATATAAGGCTCATACAACCACTCTCAATTTATGCCTCAACAGTTTTACATTTAACATCCTCAACAGGACTAACATTTCTACTCTGAAACACTTGCAAAAGAAGAACGTATTTTTAATACATACATACCAGACTCAACATCAATCACAGACCTAGATAAGTGAAAAATATTAAACTCCAAACTTCCTGAAGCACAAATTTCTCATGACCTTAGGTTAGGCAAAAAGGACAAGAAAAACCAGATGAACTACAGTAAGTTTTGCTGAGTACCGAGCATCCCTTTTAGAAATGTGGCCAGGCTGTTTCGTCTTGGTCTAAACACCCTACTCTGTACTAGTCTCTTCATAGCCACCAGCATAGCAAACAGCGAGTAAGTAGTGGAAAAGGTGTGCAGAGACTGGAATCCACATTCACAGCTAATCAGAATATAAAATGATAGAACAACTTCAGGAAACAGCTTTTAAAAGTTAAATACAAGTTACTCTATGACTCATAATTAATTGTACTTCTAGGTCTAAGCATAAACTGAAACATGTTCACAATAAAAAAACCTGCACATGAATTTTCACAGCAATATTGCTTATATAGACAAAGGTGGAAATAAGCCAAAACACATCAAAAGATGAACAAACAAAATGTGGCAGAACCACATACTGGAGTGCTCTTGATCAAAAAGTATTAAATAGCTGGATGTGGTGACACATGCCTTTAATCCCAGCATTCAGGAGGCAGGGGCAGGTAGAGCTCTATGATTGTGGCCAGATTGGTTTGCATATCAAGTTCCAGATCAGTCAAGGCCATGCAATGAGACTCTGTCTCAAACCACAAAAAAGTAGTAAATAATTAAGTACTAATATAGGCAATATAGTTCATAACTGTTAAAAGAACCATCACAAAGGGAAATAACTATGCACCAAAGGACAGTATCATGATTCCATTTCTGTGAAATGTCTAGAAGCAAACCTATTCAGACAGAAAATCAATCATGGCCCAAGGGAAATGGGAAAGAACAATGTGCTTGTTGGAATATAATGTTTATTTACAAATAGTGAAAATCTTCTAGAACTAGGCAGTTTGATAGTTATAAAACTTTGTAAATAAAATAAACTGTGTGAGTGTTAAACATTTATTTGCTAAGGCAGAGGGATGTGAAGATGTGTGGAGATCAAAGGACAATTTGCTTACAGGAATTGGATCTCCTCCATGTAGGTTCTGGGGATCACACTTAGGCCCTTAGGCTTAGGAATAAATGCCTTTACCCATTGAGCCACCTTGCTGGCCCCTATTATTTTTGAAAGGTAAAATAAAACATGAATTGTAGTCACACATTAATTTTAAAACATAATAATCAGCCTAATATGGTGGCACATGCCTATAATTCCAGTACTCAAGAGGATGGGCAAAAGAATCCTGAGTTTTAGGATAGGTTGTCTCCGAGTGAGTGAGTGAGTGAGTGAGTGAGTGAGTGAGTGAGTGAGTGAGTGACAAGTGAATGAGAACTGGGAGTCAGTAAGATAACCCAACAAGTAAAGGTCCTTGTCACCAAGCCTGACAATCTAAGTGCTATCCCTGGGACTCAGGAGTGAGAGCTAGAGGGCAGGGGTTTTGAACATGAGCAAATAGTTTTGTCTTTTTAAAAGTCAGTATTTGGCAACTTACAGCCTGGGCTATACTGTCTCAAACAAAACAAAAGAGAGGACAATGAACTATATATGAATTCATTTCAATAAGGCCATTTTTACAAACATGAAGGGTTTTTCTCACTTATGACTGATCTAAAAGGAATATAGGTGGAATACAGTCAGTCTAGTATAGTGCATATACATCTTAAGCCCAGTCCCATCTAAATAATCCTTTTTAAAGATTTCAACTGCCCCAACACCAGAAATATTAAGTATCACAGTATAAATTCTTTCTCTGATAGAATCTGAACCAGTGTGGGAATGAAAATTTGTTGTTGGAGCTGCTCATGGCTCAGTCTGGTTATGAGTACTAACTATATCTGCTGCTCTTCCGGAGGAACTGATCGAGTCCCAGCCCCACACAATGGTTTCAGAGCACCCCACATTCTTTCTCGTGTCTGTGGGCACTACATGTATATGGAACACGTATAATCAGGCAAAACACCCATACACAAAGATGGTAAAAACAATCAAACCTCAAAAAATTAAGAGGCAGAGAGTGTGAATTAAGCACAAGGAAGGACAATTTAAGCGGCAAGCCACACGTTTTTTCCATTGATACCATTCTATCTTGTTTCGATGACAGCTTATTAACTTTGTTGCATAAGAGATGAAGGATGATCCTCACCTTTACAGCAACAGTGAAACCTACAATACTCCTCCTTCTGAACTTAAAGAGTTTTAAATAACACAAAAGATATAAATGGTACCCCCTTCTTTTGCCTTAAAAAGATGGGTTTTTAAAACTTGGTCTTGCATCAGACTCATCCAGAGGGCTTGGTTATTAAACATGTTCATCAGAGACAACAGTTAAGAGCACTGGATGCCCGATTCAGTTCCAAACACCCACTCACAATTGGGTGTTAACTCTAGTTCCAAGAGTTCCTATGACCCTTTCTGACTTCCTCAAACACTGTATCCATGTGATATACAGACAAACAAGCAGGAAAAGCATTCATATACATAAAACAAAGCTTCTGAGTGACACTGGCTGAGTTTTCGAGGCTGTTTTGAAGACCACTTATGAGAATAACTGTGAGGTCAGATGGCAAATGGTATAGACTAAAATTTGAAATGACTTGTTATTTGCATCCTTAACCTGAGTCATCTCTCCAGCCCCATTATTATGGTACTTTGATGATTACTTAAGAGTAAAAAGTTCAAATTAGGTTTTATCTATGTTTTTTTGTTTTAAAAAAAAAAAAAAAGAAAAAGAAAATATTTGCTTTAATACTGTACAGATTGGTATCTAGATACAAAGGTTAGAATACATAATTGCTCAAAATGTGTAATTTTATAACCCAGGGATGATATATGTGTAATATGTGTGGCTCTGGGAGAGGAATGAAGAAAGAACAGAAGGAAAATAAAAGACTCAGCAACACCCACTCCTAAGTCACTAACAATATACTCTTACGAACAGTGACTCAACATCACTGATCACTACCAACATACCTATTTTCTTAACTAACAATTACTCAACACCTTTTGACGTACAAGTGTTCCATAAAATAATAACATGGCCGGGTAGACCACAAAAAAAGTTAATCTTTAGGAAAAGAGCAGGTTGGGAGATGGTGAGGTGGCCATGTAGGAACATCAGATAGCACATCAGGAAATGGTGCTCACTGACAGGGTTAAGTCTAAGCTCAGTTTAAGAATTCCTAAAAATTCACAGTGCTTCAAGATCACTAACCACTTCTTCATGTTCCTAAAACTAGAAAATGCAAGAAGCTATTGAAGTACCATGGTTTTCTTTACAAGACTTAAAGTACAGAATTAATTTAAAGTAAAAAGGTGGTTTTTCTTGTTTTCTGAACTAAAATTCCCTTTATATCACCAACTGTAAATGTATACAAAGTGAAACAAATATGTCTAATCCCAATAGAGGTCTTGAGATAAACAACAATCACATTTAGGGGTAGAGGTAGATCTGGGAAGAGATGTTGATGAGATCACCAGTGGCACACAACTAAAGACAATGACTGCCCCTCCTCCAGCAACTGTAAATAGTTCTTGATGGAGGGTTAGGACCTGCATTCATACCTGGTAGCTGAGAAGTCAGAAGAGGGTGTTGGGAGACCTGAACTCAGGTCTTCTGCAAAAGTAGAAAGTGCTCTTAACTGTGGAGTTGTCTCTCCAGCACCACAACTTTCTTTTCTATCATAACGAATTTGTTAATGCAGTAGCTGGAAATGTTAGTAAATGCCTCAAATTTTTGTCTGGAGTCTAAAAAGGGGCTCTGGGAAGATGGCTCAGCCAGTACTTTCCAAGGAAACATTAACAATCTCAGAATCTCCAGTACATGCAAAAAGCTAGGCATAGCAGAGCTCATGCCTGTAACACCAGGAAGGAGAAGACTGGAGGCTCTCTGAGTCTTGTCAGCCAGACTTTCTACCCAGCATACTATCGCTGTACTCAACTTCAATGAAAAAATAGGCAAGGCAGAGAGACAATGAAGAAAGACATCATTGTAAACCTCTAGCTTCCAATGTGCATAACATGTAGATGTGTACACACATACATACACACACTTTCTTTTAAAGAACTTTGAAAAGAGCTAAATAGTAAAACTATCATCTTCCTAAAGAATGCTTTTGTGCTTTGTTAAAATGTTGCCCTTGGCTTAGGAGCTAATGAGCACCTATTTAGCTTTTCATTTTCATCTACACATAATTTTACACAATTCTTCATTTAAAAAAGGAAGTAGGGAGGGAGAGCTCTGGTGGGAGGGTCAAGGCCAACTGATCTGCTGATAGTTCCAGGCCAGCCAGGAAAGATCCTACTGAGAAGAAAAAAAAAGTATACAGGATCAAGGTAAACTAGCTTTAGACACCCTTTCTGTTGTGAACCAGGTATCAAACAAGTCTTGCCAGGTAGCCAGACTCACATCTGTAATCTCAGCAGTTAAGAAGCCAAAGCAGAACTCTAAATTCAAGGTCATTGTAGCTACCACAGTGAATCCCTATTTTAAAGATACATACATACATACATGTATATGTATATATACAAAACCACCTCTCCATCTCCATCTAAAGTGGCTCTAAGAAAACAAGCTCTAAGTCAAATAAGCAACAAACCTAACAGTCACATTAACTTTCCTTTTCATTTATTCCTTTGTTCTCTATTCTACAAACCTAAAAAGACATCAGTATCTGATGTGCTTCACAAAACGACTCAGAAGGCACTCACTATTGTGAAACTAGACTGTGAAAAGCACTAAGATGAATGCATCATTAACCACAGGATTCTGACACTTTCTCTATAGCATATTTGAACAAGCTTTTAGTTTTCAAAACCATTTGATCCTCTTTAAACACCAACATCTTTTCTTGCCACCACCTTCCCTATTTCCGTCAGTATTCTGTCAGTTTTCTAAGAACCAAAATCCAGTCATGATACCAAGTGTATTTAATCAAGGAAAGTTGGGAGTTAACACTCTATTACAACCCTGAGGCTTAATGTTAATAATCTTTAACAGTGAAGTCACCTGATGTTTCTCAAGATTCTTATTCATAAATGATGACTTTATTTATGCCCCTATATCATCACTCAGATTCTCCAGGATACCAATCTTATGCATGCACCATCATCTTTTACATTCCAGTGTAAAGCCTTTATCTGTAGCAGAGCTATTACATTAGCCTCTCTGGCCACTTTGCATTACTTTTAGTGCCACCTATCAGAGAGCCACCAACTTACCCAACTCACAATAGCAATAAATGAGTCCTTCCTGAACACCTAGATCATCTTAACACTTACCTGGTTCTTTACCATTTTTTGAATAAAATTCAAATGTACAATCGAAAATAATATCACTCCAGCCTACCCTTCCAATCTCATTGTCTACTTTTAACTTTTCATCGTTGGTAAACAGTTATTTTTTGCTATTTTAATTTATGCAATTTTAGAGACTTTATTAGCTTCTATATTAAAATATACGTAGGTAAAACCATACATATTTAATACCATCTGTTAAGTTTGACATTTCTAGACCAACATGGCTGTTGATTTTTGTACACCAATGCATCCCTGCTCCTCTAAGATCCCAATATTTACTGTCCAAACTATATAAATTTCTACAGAGCATAGTGGTGCACACTTTTAATTCTAGCATTCACCTTTAATCCTAGCATTCAGTGAAGGCTAGCCTCTAGGAGAGCCGGGGCTACATACAGCCTTCTCAAAAGGTAAAATAACAACACACTATATAAAATGCCCATAACATGTACCTAGTACCCAGCACACAATGTCTATCCAACACGCCCTTTCCTACTACGTTGGAGGTGATAACAATTAATAAAAGCCCAAAAGACAAGAACCAAACTTTCCATTCTTACATATTTTTATCATTCCTTACTTCCCAAAGTATTTCCTCGCCCTTTGAAAGCAAAGTTACTATGGATTAACTGCTGCTGAAAAGCTAGTCTCCAAGTAATTAGAGTCCATTGAAAGTTATTAAGCCAGGCGGCGGTGGCACACGCCTCATATCCCAGCACTTGGGAGGCAGAGGCAGGCGAGGCGGATCTCTGAGTTGGAGGCCAGCCTGGTCTACACAGAGAAACCCTGTCTCGAAAAACCAAAAAAAAAAAAAAAAAAAAAAAGTTCAAGATCATCCTTAGCTACATAAACACTTGAAGGCTAGCCTGGGCTGTATCTAAGACGCTGTCAAAAAAACACACAAAACCAAACCAAACAAACAAATAAAAACAAAAAAAAAACAAAAACAATAACAAACAAAACCAGAGCTGTGTGTGGGGATGGCACACCAATTTAATCCAAGCAATTGAAGGCAGAGGTAGGCAGATCTCTGGGAATCTGAGGCAGCCTGATCTACACAGTAAATTTCAGACCAATCAGCTTATACCATCTTAAAAAATAAATAAGAGACATTTGATTTGTACTTACAGCAAACCACAAAAAAATTATATAATCTCTAACACTGTTTTAGACATTTATAGAAATAAGCCTCATATTTAATAAAATATAAAACTACAGAGGGACTAGGGAGAAAGCTCAGTGGTAAGGAGTATGTGTTGCTCTTCCAGAGGACCCAAGTTCAATTCCAAGCAACTACATGTCAGCTCATCACAACCATCAGTTACAGCAGCCACTCTCTTCTGACCTCCACAGCCACACGTATGGTACAGATATATGTCCAGGAAAACACATTCATAAAAAAAAAAAAAAAAAAAAGCTCATAAAAATTATAGGGTCAGGTACAGTGGCACACACCTTTAATTCCCATTCCAGGACAGTTACAGAGACATGGTCTGAAAATCAAAACAAAATGCAAAACCGCACGCACACACGCCATCATTGGGACTGCACATTTACCTTAAACTCTTCTAAGTCACATTGTGTCTCTCAACTCTAGAATTGAGGACTCACTTTCTGACAAGTTATCATTTCAACAAAGTCTTAAGTATTCTTTTATATGGAGAAAAATCATTGACTATATTAAACAAATTTTCTACAAATACAAAATTAGCCTTTTTACTTACCCTTCCAAGCCAAATTACTTCTTTGAATGCCTGAATGTATTTGCATATGAATTTAATATAAACACAGGCAGAAACAGATGAATCTTAAGCTGGCCTGTCCTCCCAGCTTTCTGAATAAGGATCCTGCAAAGTTCATTGTGTACAAAATGTGCTGAAAGAACACTTTTTGGGAAGGAAAGAATCTCCTGGGAGTTGTCAATTTAAAAAGAAAAAACATTTTCACCCAACTGGACAGCTATATAAACCCTGGACTGGAAGAAGACACCAAGCTTTTTCATCCCCAGGCTAAAAATTTATAAAAGGCAAATGAGTCAATGAAGGCGTCAACTATGCTAACTTCATACGTCTAAAAGCAATATGAATGTGTGTTGGTAAAGCTGGATCAGATGGCTTTATATACTTTATTTGTTCTACATATATCAATCTTACAATGTCACAGTTCTACTCTTTTTATTTTTTTAGTACTAGGGAATCAACCTGAGGGCCTTAGGTATCTATCAGACTTTTAAAAAATAACTATTTCTGGGAGAAGAAAAAAAAAACTATTGTTTAAAATGAAGGTGGATCTGGAATTGATAACCTAAACCTCTGATACCAGCAGAGAAAGAAACTGAGTTTTGAGGCCAGTTTGGTCTACATAAAGAATTCCAGAACAGACAGAACTACATGGAGAGACCAGACACTGTTGCAAAAATAAAAACAACCAAAGGTGGGGGGAGCTGGAGAGAGATAGCTCAGCAGTTAAAACAGTGGTCACTGTTGCTCCGCGTTCAGTCTCCAGCAGCCACACCGGGCTGCTAAGAACTGCCCGCAACGCCAGGTCCTGGGGTCCAATCATGTGTTCTTTTCTCTGCAAGCATTGTATTCATATTCACAATTAATAACCACACACATACAATTTTAAAGTATTAAAATATGTACTTATTAATAGATAAAGACTAAAAAAAAAAATTTATTTTTTTGCTTTTTTTTTTTTTGAGAAGGGAAAGATAAATCATAGTTTTCATTAGGGATTTTCCTCCAAATCTTATCATTCCAACAAGCAACCACACTAGTGAAAAGGACTTTCATCTGGTAACAATCTTTATTCTTTATTCTTTATTGAATAAAGAATAATTTATTCTTTATTCTTTATTCTTTATTGAATAAAGAATAATTTATTCTTTATTCTTACTGTACCCCACTAACCTTGTCCACTCAAAAATACATTTTACTCAGAAATATTATTTCTGCAGGTGAACACACACCCACACAAAATAGTTACTATAAACACACATGCTGAGCTTGCTGCCTCATGAGAAAAACAAAAAGCTTACTCTAGCTCTGCCACTGATTCCCCTAGGCTCAGGCTGACTCCCTACTTAGAGATTTAAGTGCTGAGAGTTAGGTAACCTGGCCCCTCAGCATACACATCTGAGGACAATTTCTATCTAACAATGAAGACAGTCTTTCCCAGTCAGGTAATCTGGTCTAATAATTACAAAACCAGTTAGCATTAATAAAAAAAAAAAAAAGTTATAATCTGTAAGTGCTTAAATACTCAAGCCTAGAAAGATAATAACATTCTTAACAGTGGTCAAGAATTTCTTCTACCATGCTACTCTCTTTAGGAATAATTTCATAAAATGCTAAGAAAACAAACCCTACTTCATTCATTTTTCTGATGCTTGCAAAAAAAAATTAAATCAACAAAACTATTCCACGAAGTCCAGGCTGTCCTGGAATTCACTATGTAGAATAAGCTGGCCTAGAGATCCACCTGCCTCGGATTTCCAAGTACTAGGATTAAAGGCCTGTGCCATCACACCCAGCTGGAAAAGATCATGGCTCCCAAATGCTGGCTATAGGCCTGTGTTCCTTATGCCCATTTTAGGAATACACTTTCATAAGCTGCAAGCACATGCTTGTAAAACATATTGTCAGCTCTAAGCACATGGAAGACTAAACCAGGAAACATAAAATAACTATCTAAAAAGATCCTGGAGGCTGGGGCAGGAGGTGTGGTGAGTAATAGAACACTTACCTAGAATTTATCTCCTTTCCTCTAACTTTTAGTCTTTCCAATGTGTGTTGTACCATCTGCTTGTATTGCTCAATCTCTATTGACCACAATTCCAACTTTCTCCACGTATCTGCCTATCAAAATCTGAACTACTGTTCATGGTTATAATATCCACTTTTTTTCAATTCCACCTTTCTGCTAAAATCTCTTCCTATTTTATTTCATCACCCAGTGTTTACCTTAAATTGTTATGTACTGGACACTTAAGTTTCACTTTGTCTCATGGTATTTTATTCTCTTCTCACAAGAATTCCTTCAAGTAAAGCTTAATTTATTCACCTGCAGAGTTCCACACATGTGCATTAAGAAAAAGTATATGACAGCCCTACCTCAATAAAAGTACTTTCTACTTTTACAGAACGAAAACCAGTCAAAAGTTGCAGAAACAGGTAGTAGCTACATCTGCAGCAGCTAATCCCTCTCCAAATTCCCTTTACCTGACTTTCTTCAGAATCCCACAAGCCTCACACCTGCTGCCTATTCAGAAATAAAACGGGGAGAAAGTATCTTTGCTCACACAGATCATAGAAAAGGAAGAAGCATTAAATTTAAGATACTGAGCAACCCAAATATCGAGAAACAGTAACTTCAACAGACTATTTTTTTAAGTAGTCATAGTTAGTCCTATAGCCAGCATATGTGTGTGTTGTTGTTCAATTCTTTGAGAATTTGTACAATGTCTTTTGCTCATATTCACAGTTAGCACCTCTACCCAACAGAGGATTTATCAGAGATGACCACTTACTGGCTGGTTTTTTTTCCTTCCCCATTGCTGTAGAAATAAAAGTATAGGAAAGTAACAAAACAATCTGATTGCCACTTTTGGTAGCATCTCTGCATCTTTAATTTAAAGAAGCAACTATAAGATACAGCATTTCAGAATACCCTAAAAACAAACAAAAATCTACAAAACTTTAGAAATCCATCCTTTTATAGAAGAAGTTCCTTTATAATGAAAAACATCCAAAATTCAAAAAAGTGCTTTACTGTCACTGAGGTGCACAACATCAAGTTTATTTTGGGGTAAGTGATTCAAAATAGGCTTCAAGAGCCAATAAAATACAAGTTAGCATAAACTAAGCCCAAAACTAAAGCATAAAACAAGAACAGAAAAACAGCATGAAGCCAAGACTGAGCTTTACAAAGATTACTCAACTGGTATTGTGTACTTGTCTCTCATTCAGCAAGCCCTATGTTTGTTTCCAGAACCTTGTGAGGCATGGTAGCAATCACCTGTTATATCAGCACCCAGGGTAAAAGTAAAAGAACCCTATCTCCCTCACTGCACCAAATAGTGCACTCCTACAAAACTCCAACCATCGGACGCTGGTAAGCACCTCAACAACTGGATTATCATCCTATAGATTAAGTTCTCGTTGTGTGTATCTTTGTTGTTGTTGTTTGAGGGTTGTTGATTTCGTTTTGGTTGAAGTTTGTTTATGTAGGAGTTTGGCCTTAAACCTAAGGCCTTTGTGAATGCTACAAAAGTACTCAATCACTAAATTATATTTTCAGCCCACTGAATGAAATTTCACACTGGATTAAAACACCCTTGAAATGTCAAAAACACAGAAATGTTTTCAATACATTATATCCTGAACACATTAAGCATATAGATTCAGGTGCCTGTTTTGGAAACATGACAGAATCTATGTAGCCCTGACTGGTGGCCTGGAACTTACAATGTAGACAAGGCTGGCCCTGAAATTGTACCCACCTCCAGCTAGCATGCCATTTTACTGAATAAACAAGGTTCACATGATTTACCATGTTTTAAATTCAGTGTCTGTTATATCTTTTAAAAAATGTTGGAAGCCAGGCATGGAGGCAAAAATTATTTATATATATATATTTTTTTTTCAACGTGGATAATATAAACAAACTTAGCATAGTAGGTATTTCAACAACTAACAACACAACCGTCTAAACAATCAAACTCTCCAATAAAAAATGAATCAGCTTTTTCTTAGGATCAAGGAAAAATTTTAAGTTTTTATTTATTTAATGTACATGAATGCTGTATCTGCACATATACCTGTATGCCAGAAGAGGGCATCAGATCCCATTACAGATGGTTGTGAGCCACCATGTGGTTGAGGGAATTGAACTCAGGACCTATGGAAGAGCAACCCTTAACTGCTGAGCCATCTCTCCAGCCCCCAGAAAAAAAAACCTGTCTTTAAGCATCTCTATATATTTAGCCTTGTCTAGTAAGCCAGACTGCACATCTCTAGCAAAAAAAGTAGATAGATCTACTTTCAAATATCAAGTCCATTTTCCCCAAGTCTTTGTTCCTGTTCTCACAAACCTAACAGATAAACAGCAATGGTAGATTACTTAATTCATCTACAAATACATTTCCTCAACCCAGCTGGGTGGTGGAGGCACATGTCTTTAATCCCAGCACTTGGGAGGTAGATGGATATGAGTTTGAGGTTGGCTTGGTCTACAGAGTTCCAGAACTTCAAGGGCTACATAGGGAAACCCCAGAACTCACTCCCACCTCCCAAAAAAAAGAAAGAAAAGAAAGGGTAAGAGTAGTATGTCATCCTGAGCTTATGTATTACTTTACAAAACTAACAGATTTAGAAAGCAGTAAAACTTTATACAAACTAGTAATTTGCTGAATTAAAAAAAAAAAAAAAAGTTGGCATGGTGGTACACACCTGTAATCCTCAGAAGACTGAGACAGGATAACTGTGACTTAAAGGCAGGCCTAAACTCCATATTCACACGGGTTTCATAAAGTAAGAACAAGAGCCAAGATTTGTTTCCCAGCACACACACAGCGGCTTATAACTTGTTTGTTAACACCAATTCCAGGAGACCCCACACAATCTTCTGACCTCCACAGGCACCAGGCACACACATACACTTTTAATAATAAAATCTAAGGGAAAAAAAATTCTGAAACAAAAAATGATGAATCTAACTTTTAAAAATAAATACTTGTGTACACACACAGTTTACATCAAGAAGTAAAAGGTGCATTTACGTAAAAAGGCAATGTTTAAAATATTCTGAAGTATTTCTAATCAGTCCTTAGAATAGGATACTATGAAATACATACTGGCCTTTGCCTTTCTTCTAGCACCAAACTTCTTTTTCAATGATAGATAGCTGATGGCTTCAGAGGTAATTTCAAGATGAGTGTTAGTCACCAAAAAGACTAAGGTAGGTTTAGACCATTGGAATTTTCAATCTCATACCCGAAACAGAGATGAAAGAAAATAAAAATTATCACTAATGACAATTAAAGTAATATGATCTCACACCTATATAACCAAAATTCCCAGTAAAAATAAAAAAGGACAGACTTGAGAAGATTTCTGGATGGCTAGACAAATTAAAGTTCCTAGAAAGCAGTGTCTCTTCCTCACATCTCACCTACATACATGTATGCATCTTTTTCCTTTGAAATATCATTTGTAATGAAAACTGGTAAACACTAAGGCAGTGTTTCCGAGTACTGTACTGACTTGCTCAGGCAAACCAAATATGAAAACCAAACTACAGGAATATTGATTTATAGCCAAGTAATGAGAAACACATATAAAACAATCTGGGGTTTGCAACTGACATCTGAAGTAGTGCTGAAGGGCAAACTCGATGACCATGGCCTCCCTAATGTGGGACCTGGCACTATTACCTATTGAAAGTGTCAGAATTAAAATTAAATTACAAGACATACAGCTGTTACCCACTAGAAATGATTGCCTACTTATTGAGAGGGAGAAACTGTTAAACTCTTCACGTTCATGGATGCCTTCTCTATGCTGTTATAGCTGTTTTCCAACAGAAATAAAATTTTGTATTAAAATGACAGACAGGTATGCTGAAAGTTAAACAGAAAGCACTACAAATTTCAATCAATTTAACTAAATCAACACTTGTCCCTATATCCCAGAAACAACAAAATGTCAAGTTACATATTACAGCTTAAATGTCCTGGAGTTTCAAAAGCAATCTATTCAGTTATTTTTTTTTTTTTTTCCTAGTTTCTTTTCACTAAGTCTTAAAAAGGAAAACCTCTAGCACACAGTAACACAATACTATAGCAGAAATACCTTCCATTTCTCCACTTCAGGTATATATTTTTACTTACCTAAAACTAGGAAAAGATTAGCGCAGCCTAGTTGTCAATATACAAGAATCATATTCTTTACAAAATGGGGCTTTATTTAAATCTTGTCCCACATTTTTCAGGAATGACTGCATCACCATACGTGTTCTACTCACAGGGGCACATGGCATTGCTCAGGATCAGCTCGAGTCAGTTCTTCCTCTTCAATGTCAGACTCCCCTCCGGAACTACTGTCTGTGACATCCGAATCAAATGCTTGCTCACTGCACCTCAGGTTGGCTATGCCACTAGCTGTAAATCTCTCCAATTCTTCTGAAATTGAATCACTTTTCAAAAAGTTGCTAAGTCCTTCTGAAGTGGCAGTCTCACTGGCAGCTTTTCTCAAGGCAGCTTCAGCCTTTCGGGTCAACATCAACTGGCTCCGGGACCTTAAGGATTCCAAGTTTGGCAGTTTACTCAATGTCTTCTCCAAAAATCCACCCAGTTGGTGCTGTAAATGTCTCTCCACCTGCTTGGCTTGCACAACCTGTAATCGCTTCTGTAACCTACGGGCACGTATCTCAATATCAGCCTGCCGCCTCAGTAAAGCTGTTATCCTTGTATCAGAGTCTAAAGCACTGAAAAGAATGGAAGACAGAGGAGACTTTTTGACTTCTAACTTAACATTTGTCAAGTTAGAGCTGGAGTCTGCACTAGGTGATAACCTACTGCTTCCTTGAAGTGCCGGCTGGTCCATGGAATTAACAGAAGATTTGTTTGCAGTGCTATTATTGCTATATAGAGTTGTGTGTTGTATATCAAGGCTTCTATGTGGAAGAGTGCAATTGGTCATACCCCCCTTCAAGTTCCCAGAGTCAGATCCCCCCACCTCACCACCTTGCAGAGATGATGAAGTGAGAGACCTTTTTCCCCCATTGAGGGAACTGGAATTGTCATGATCTGAATGTGTTGAACTTTTAGTCAATTTCTTAGCCAATCCATTTACAGGCGCTTGTGGCAGAGCTGTCTGACCACTTGTATTCATGGTTCTAAGATTTTCTAAGGAAAACTCCAAAACTGGCTGTCTCCCCAACAGCTCAGCTCGGAGTTCATAGGACTGAGATAAAAGAGGATGAGACTTAAGGACTGTCTGCTTGCTGAAAACGCCTTGCAATTTCAAAGACTCTTTTGAGGGAACAGATGTTACATCAGAGCAGAGGTAAGATGCCACCAATGGTTGCAGCTTTCCCAAGTCTTCCTTGGTAGGATTATTGCGGAAGTCTAGACTGGGATCCTCCGCAGCAATGGCTTTTCTTTTGGTTCCGTTGGCAGAAATAAGAATATTGGCGTTGCCGTTATTTTCGGCACTGCCAGGGGACAAGGTGGAGGATGGGGGAGCCAGTTTGAACCGGATGTGGTGTGCTTCAGCTGCTGCGTCAGTGAGAGCGGGCGCCATCGCAGCCATTCAGCACAGAGAGACAGGAAGTCCAGCCTCTCCCAGTGCTGAGGCCAGCTCCACGGCCCCTTACTGCCTCCCCTGAGAACACACTGAAAGAGAAAAAAAGGAAGTCAGAAATACAAGCACATTTAAAAACAACACACATTTTCAACAGAAATACCACATGAGGTTTTTGTCCCAACTCTGCCTCCAAAAAAGGGGAGAATAACTGTGGATCCATTCTGGAGCCTGGAGATATCTTTTACCTAGGAGAAGAGGAACACAATCCCTTTACAAGAAAATCATTTTACCCTTCATGTCACTGTTAACTACAGATTGAATAGTGCCAAAACAGAAGTCTCATTTTGAAATAATCACAAATGGTTATAATTACTTTATTTAAAAGAAAACCTCTTTGCCTGGCAGTTGGTGGTACACACCTTTAATCCCAGCACTTGAGAGGCAGAGGGAAACTTATCTCGTCAGCTTGGTCTACAGAGAATTTTAGGACAGCCAGGGCTACATGAAGCAACCCTGTTGGGGAGGGAGGACTGGGGGGGGAATACAACTCTTTAAATGTTATATTATTGGACTGAATATGGCCCTAAAATGAATACCCAGAAATAGAAGAATAAAAATTTTATTCTCATAAAAAAGTTTATGCTGAGTGTAATGGGTTTGTGTCATTTTTCTGCCCAGGAATCTAGTTTTCATCAGTTTCTTCCTTACAAATTTATACTGTATTACCTGGCTAACTATATTACATTGTAACATCAAATTTCTTTCATTCAGCACATATCTTTTCTACTGGGCTCTTTATTTTCAGAGTAAATCTGTGTCTTTAAGAGTCCAACACAACTAACTCCCTCACTTTCCCTACCCCAAAAGCACTTCAAAACAATAGTTACAGTTGCCTTTACACTCTTCACTTTCTAGAATTTAGATTCTACCTCATCACTCTAGGAAAGCTACCAACAACAGTCCTATTCTGACTTTTCCCTAAGCAATAGGTAGTGTGGACTTCCTTGAAATTTTTTATCCTGATATCCTTGATATTTTCTTCCTTGTGGTCCTAAAATGCTGGTATAGTATAGCCCAAAATCTTTTCCTTTTGCCTTCTCCTCAATTCACTTCCTTAGCAACAACTACTAGCATGAGGACGACTACTCTCAGAAAAAAGTTTTCTGAGCTGCATTAATTAACTTTTTCTAATCCTCTAGCCCTTGAAACCTCAGAATTGACTTTCTCATCCTGCCTCATTTTCTTAAAACCTAACCCATTAATGACATACCTCAATTAACTGCTTCTTCTTCATTCCTGATTCATCTATTTGGGTCTGGAAACAAAGGGAAACCTATATAAAGAACTATACCAACTATCCCTAAAAGCATGATCTCTTGCACCCCTGAAGATCTCAAAAATTGCCCTCCCCAAATTATTTGGTTGCTGGTAGGGGTGGTGGTTGTGGTAGTGCATGTATGTGTGTGACATCAAAGAATAACTTTTAGAAAATGGTTCTTTCCTTCCACAGTAGACTCAGGATATAGAATTCAGCTCTTCTGGCTTACAAGCACTTTTATCTACTAAGCCATCTCACCAGTCTTCAATGACCACTATGAAGGTCAATGTTTTTACACTAATACTAAGAACATCATTTTCCTTTTTAAAGTGTGCGTGTGTGTGCGCGCGCCACAGCACACATGTGAAGTCAAGGCAATGTGCAAGATTTGCTTCTCTCATTGTACCAATGTAGGACAAAGCAATAGAACAAGGCCAGTAAGTACCTTAAGCCCACCGAGCTATCTCCACTGGTCCTGCTCTTTACCTATGTTAACATTTGTAATGAGGGTACAAAAACAAAGATAAGGAAAACTACTGGTATCTTAGAACCCAGACAATAGCACCAAACAATATTAGTCATAGTATTCCTCACTTGAAGCTTGGGCCTGTTAGATGGCCCAGCAAGTAAAGATGTCTGCCATCACCTGACCACCTGGGTTCAACCAATTCTTTCAAGTTGTCCTGATTTCTACACATGAACTACAGCATGAATCAAAAAATTAATTATTAATTGATTTTTAAAAGATATTCTTGATGAAATAGTGAAGATTATGGATTTTATTAATTGTACTATAGACTAGTACACACAGGAAGAAGAAAACACCAAAACTGGATGTAGTGCTTATCAGATTCGCTTCATTATTTACAACTGCCATAAAACAACACGTCAATTGAAGACTCTTGTTTCTTACTATTTTTGAAATGTATCTACATAAAAAACAACAACAACAACAACAACAAAAACCCCAACTACTTCATAATGTGGCTTGTAAAAGGAAAATAAGCAAGATGTGGTGGCATAAATCAGCAATCCCAGCACTTAATAGAGCCATCAGGAGTTCAAGGCCAACCTCTATTACAAAGAAAGTCTAAGCCCAGTCTGGGCTCCATAAGAACTTTCCTCAAAAACTAAACTAATCTTTAAAAACTTTTCTACGAGTATGCCGGTTTTGCTGCATGTCTGTGCACCACAGGCATGTCTAATGCTCCCAGAAGTCAGAACAGGATATCAGATTCTCTGGCACTGGAATATAGGTGGCTATGAGGTACAATGAAGGTGGCTGGGAAACCTAATCCATGTCTTCTGCAAGAATAACAAGTATTCTTAACCAGGAGCTAACTCTCCAGACAGCAAAATTAAATTTTACAAGTAAAACAAACTAAATAACCAAGAATTTAAATTATGAACTATTCATAACAATATATGCAACGTAGAATAACACTGCATATCTATATTTACTGACAGAAAATCTTTTAATAAACAAAAAACTTATATAATGTAGAAGCTCCTTTTGTTTAATAAGGTAGGAAGTAAGAGTTTGTAATGTCCACACCATAAAAAGCAATTACACTTGTCAGTAAAAGGGAGAGAAGCCAAGGAGGAAAATGTTTTAAGAGCCCAAAGTACATCAAGACAGGATCTCCCTATGTAGCTCTGGTTGGCCTTGAACTCAGAGCTCTGCCTGCCTCTGCCTCCCAAGTACTGGAATTAAGGCCTTTAAAGGCTACTATGCCCAGCAACCATAACACACTTTCTTAAATTCAACAATGAACAGAATGTCAATGAAAACAATCACAGTAATATCAGTTTTATAAATCTCCAAAAGCAACACTTAACAACTTAAAACTAAGGCTGGAGAGATGTCTCAGCAGTTAAGAGCACTGGCTGCTCTTCCAGAGGTCTTGAGTTCAATTCCAAGCAACCACATGGTAGCTCACAACCATCTATACCCTCTTCTGGCACAAAGGTATATATGCAGATAGAGAGTTCACATACATAAATAAATCTTATTTAACTGATCAAGGTTCATTCCTCGAACCAATAATGTAATGGTGGAAGGAAAAAACCAATTCCACAAGACTGTACTCCACATGCACACTGTGGCACACATACAAAAATAATTTTTTTAAAGAGGAAAAAGGGACCAGAAGTCCTCTAATAAATAAAACAAACAAAGAAAGCCTGTCAAACTTGGGGCTAAAAAGATGGCTCTGATTAGTTAACAGTACTGTTTTTCCAGGACTTGCTGTTTTGATTCCCAGCACCACATCTCACAATCATCTGTTATTCCAGCTCCACGAGATCCAGTACCCTATTCTGACCTCCACACGTATCAGTCATCCCTATGGGGGACAGACATTTATGTAGACAAAATATTCATATAAGTCAACTTTTTAAAAATTTAAGTCAAACTTTAAGCTTATGATAAATCACCTTTCTTTAAAGAATTCTAGGCTTTAAAAGCTATAATTAATTTTAGTATTCATAACAACCAGGGCAATTAAGTTTAGGGTTGGGATTATATTTTCCAATTTACTGATGGAGCTAAATAATACTCAAATAAGGAATTCTAGTCTGATGTGTGTTCATTTTTAGCTAACCTAGAATACAATCTGTCAAGAACAGATGGCTCAGTTGGGCATTGTGATACATGCCTGTGATCCCACCACTCGGGAGGCAGAGGCAGGAAGCTCTCTATTCCAGGCCAGCCAAAGCTATGCAATGAGACCCTGTCTCAGAAAAAAAAGCAAAAACAAAAAACTATGCAGTACCTGTTGTCACAGGTTAATCTTGTGAAACAAGCTTGTAGATACAAAAGAAAAGACTCACCAAATCAAGGTCTTTTAGCTATAGAAAAGAGAGCTGGGTAATAGTTTCTCAATTCCAAAGCAGTCTTTTAGAGACAGATAAATGGTTCAGACAGTTAAGGCCAATCCTGACCACCTGAACTTGATCACAGAACCCACATGATGAAAGGAAAGAACACACTCCTATGAATTATTCCCCCGGCCTCTACACGTGTATTGTGGAGTACGTGTATGTACACATACACACAAAGTTTCAATAGAATACAATTTAGAAAGCTTCACACAGCACATCATATTAAATAACTTTATTTTCTATGAAAACTCCTAATAATACAGGTGGTGGAAGCACACACTTGTAATCCCAGCACTCAGGAGGCAGACAAGTGGAGCTTTGTGAGTTCCAGCCCAGCCTTGTCTACAAATAGTACAGTGAGGTCCATACAGAGAAACTACTGATTCCACATACCATCATTCTGATGAATGTAAGACTAGATAGTGAGTGCAATCACATGACTTCTTTGAAGTGATTCTATTATTCTTAATTGTGACAGTTTCAAGGGTAAACTCCTTAATATAAGTGGCACTTGGAAAACAAAAACATATACCCAGAGGGCAATTTCTCAACCTCGGCATTGCTAACAACTTGGTTGGAAATTTTTTAATCACAGTGAGGAGCAAAGGGCAATTCTGAATATTGCATAGTATCTAAGGGAATCTAATTTTGATAGATAGATAGACAGACAGACAACCAGTAGTGCCTTCCCTGAAAGAAAAAAAATACATCAGGAAAGTCAAGTGCATCCCCAATGACAGCAAAGCAAAACCACAACTCCTTAAGATGTTTTGAAAGAAAGAAATAAGAATCTCTTTGCACTGCTCTTCTGAGCACTGTTAAGTCAGAACCTACATATGAATAAACCCCTCACTTTTATTCCTCGCAATTCCATAGTTAGTAACTCAGGTGCACAAGACTTAACCTGTACCCTGAAAAAAAAATTAGACTGCAGAGAACCAAACCAAGTGTTACAATCAACAATACTTATACTGAAAACAAAAGCAAAAAAATCAAATAAGAAAAAAAAAAAAAAAAACAAAAAACCTCCTACTGTCCCTAATGGGGTGTCCGCTAATAGAGCTTTCTCACCATTACCTCATGGGGGGCGGGGGGAGGAGGTGGACACCTTTAAGTGCAAGAAGGTTAAAAAAGCATATACAAAAAGTTGGCAAGTATCAATTGAGCTATAACATTAGTTAAAATGTCAGTATGAGAGACAAGGACAAGAGAATGGTGATGCTCCTTTCTAGTTAGGAAGAAAATGGCTCTAGGAAACCACAGGACATACTAATACAGTTAATATAATATAAAAGAAAAATGTTTTTAAATATATACCACATTAATAGAAAAGGCATTTTTTTAAAAGGTGGGAAGGTAGTTTGATGTGTGATCATGAATGACCAGCATTTACTCAGGCTTGAGACAACTATGTATCATTAAGTCTCTAAAATGTGACCTGAGCTCTACAGAGACCAGTTGCACACAAGGATTACAAGTTAAAAAGAAGGAAAAAAAAAAAAAAGAACTAATAAATACATGACTACAACAATGCAACGAAAACCTCTCTAAGATTGTCATCAAAGCAAAATACTCTTTCAGAGCTTAAACCAGAAAGGGCTGAGCATACATAAAAGTCAAATACACCATATATACAAAAATACAGTATTTAAAAAGACAACATACAGAGAAATCTCTCTCTTATCCATCCTAACTTTACCTTTATGATCCAATTTTCCATTTATTTCTCTGGCTCAGGTTTGGGATATCCTCTTTGTTACTAACCCTACCAGTGCAGCCCAAGTCCTCCCCAACTCAAACCTAGACACTCCTAACAGCTTTGACTGCTACTTTAGTTCCTAACTGCCTCATTTCCATACTCTCCAAGTCGCTACATTGTTTTTTCCACAAGTTCAAATTCTTCAAGATTAAACTTACAAGTAATATGAGGCAAGTATATACCAAGGTATCATGAACCTAGATAGAAAGCCCTTCTAGTCCCAAACTTCTACATCTCTAGCAGCTTCACAACATTTTCTCTGGCTATTCAGATTCTTATCCTTTCTGCTTAAACTATATGATATACTTAAAGTCAGTTGCATTCAACTCAAATTATCCAAATGTTCCCCAACTGCCAATTTATTAACTCTAAGAAAAGCAAAATTCCTTGTTAAGTTTCCTTCTTTTACAAGCTTACCGACTTTATCTAGATATGATAATCATTAAGTGCCATCATGGAGATAGTTAAGTGTTTCCTCAAAACAGGCTTTCAAATACAAACTAGTTTTGTTAAAAGAAAATCTAATCAACTGACAAAAAGAGAACTTGGGAGATGATCCAAAGAGCAGCCAGGATAAATCAGATGGTGTATTACAGCTTCAGGAAGAGAGGAACTACAAAGTCATCTGTGATCAAGTAACTGGAAGCTACAGCACAGTATAGTTTTTCATGACAGGGTTTTCTCTATGTAGCCCTGAAAGTCCTGGAACTGGATCTGTAGACCAGGCTGGCCTTGAACGCAGAGATCTATCTGGGTCTGCCTCCTGAGTGCTGAGATTAAAAGCATCACCACCTTGTGATACTTTAAACATAAAAATAAGTCCATATATATAATGTGGGATGTGCTAGAGAAGGGCAACAAAGTATTTTTTAAAAGTGGATCTGACGACCTAAACAGTTTCCTAAAACGACTGAGCCTCTTAACTGAGCCTATTTCATAATTCCTGAGAGTATCTTAACTGGAGGATAGGTTACTACGAGTGTTGCTCATGAGGCAGGACAGAAGGCTCAGTTTTAACCCTGGAGTCCAAACGGTGGAAGGAGAAACCCAACTTTCACAAGAAATCATCTGACTTTCACACCCAGAGACATGCACGCCTGTATACCATGGTACATATGTAACAGTGCTTCCCCCCCTCCACACACAAATGCAAAATGTTAAACTGCTGTTTACTAACATTAAATGTCCTTTTACTATGCCAATGTCTGTTTTACCTATATTCTTATTTAATCTTCAAAGAAACGTTGTTTAGTAAGTCCTATTGTCCTTATGAGGAAAACTTGATGTTCTAAGATAAGTAATTTTGCCCAAGGTCACATAACTACTATGTTGCAGAAGCAAGATCTCATACTTTTTAAAGAATTATTTTTATCCATTTTATATAACTAAGGGTATGCCTATGAGTTTGTAGGTCTAAGGAGGCCATATCCAATGGAGTTGAAGTTCCAGACAGTTGTGAGCAGCCTCGGGTAGAAGCTAGGAACCAAGCTCATCCTTAGAAAGAACAGGAAGTGCTTTTAACAGCTGAGCCATCTCTAGCCCCAGGCTCAAGCTTAAAACTATTATACTAGGCAGAGTTCAAGGCTAGGTTAATATGGAAGGGTCTTAACTCTAACATTAAAACTTTAATTTTAGTCTTTAGAGAAAAATCAATGAGAACACCCAATGATATATTATCTCAAATATATTTATTAAAATTCATATATCAATCAAAACACAAAGGATAACAAGACCAGTAAAGGAAGACACAAGTAGAGAAGTAGTTAGCATAGGTTTTACAGAGGAAATAGGTCTTAAGTAGAAAGCTCATGACAGGCAGTGGAGGCCCACGCCTTTAATCCCAGCACTTGGGAGGCAGAGGCAGTCGGATTTCTGAGTTCGAGACCAGCCTGGTCTACAGAGTGAGTTCCAGGACAGTCAGGGCTACACAGAGAAACCCTGTCTCAAAAAACAAACAAACAAACAAACAAAGTAGAAAGTTCATGCAAGCAAGACTCGTATCCCGCCTCCCCCAAATCATCACACTCAAAACCAATTTCTGCACATCAATAAATATTCCATGTAAATAAATTGTGATGTAAATCAGTGGTTAATCTTCTAACAGAAACACCTCATATGTCTGCTAACATCAAACCATAGAAAGATTACAAAATTGTACAATCTCACTAATGCCATAAGATATAAATTAAGTGTGAAGACAGTTTTGTGTGTTTTGTCTGAAGGGTTTCCAAAAGAGAAGACAACCTGAATGATTCTGAGTGGGTACAACTTACTCCATCCACTTCATGCAGACAATGAGTAACCAACTCACAGGCTCTTGAATTTGAAAGTATTGCAATGGAGATGAGTATGACTAGCCAACTTTCCCTGGGCTTTCCCAGTGTTACTTGAGGGTCAAAAAGCAACTCCATCCTGAAGCCGTGTAGGAAGGATACTCTCAATTTTTAAAAGCAAAGTGGGAAGGTGCTCAGTGGACAGAATGATTAGCACATTCAAAATACTTTTAGTGCTTCTGCCTTACTTAAGAACCTCATTATATACCACGATAATTAAGGCATTAATTAGTAGTAACAATCTCTAGCTCCTCTTCCTTCTTCCATCCAGTCTTGCCTCTACTATCATACTGACTACATCAAAGGTAAGAATGGAGGGAAGGAGGGAAATCAAATCTGATTATGCGATGCTTAGACTAAGAATAAATTTCAAATTCCTTATCTACTCCCTTAGCATTCAACATCTGAAGCTCTCTTTACTCTGCCTTCACTACACTCACTAGAATACGTAAAATTCTGGGTTCTTCCACCCTCCTCTATCTTTACCCATTCTACTATTTCAAAGTTTAGCTTTAAATTACAAGGTCATGCAAGTGTGCCTCATTCCTTCTAGGCTTAGTTAGAGTTCATAATCCAGCCTCATAATCTGTACTCCCTTGGCTACAACCAGTATAACAGAAACTCACGGATTTCAGCCCATCATTCCCTATGCTAAACATTTCTTAAATAGACAGTATGGTTTGTGTTAAATCTATTTTCTATAAGGAGCACAGTGCCAACAGTCAATTACAAACTTTTACACTGAATGAATCAGATGAAGATCCACTAGGAGAAGTTAACGGGAATGTCTGATCATGAGGAGACACAATCTAAAGTCTTCACCAACTGAATACAGGCTAAACCTTATCAATCTCAAGTCCACTCATTCACATAGCCAAATTCCTGTACCCTGACTTGAAAACTTAAGATAAGGTTTCACTATATAGCCCTGGTTGGCCTGGAACTAAAGAGATCTGCCTGCCTTTGTCTCCTAAATGCTGGAATTAGAAATATGCTCCACAATCATTTGGAAAATTTGTGACCTATTTTAACTATTATACTGTGAAGACAGTGTCTATCAAATCTTAAATGCAATAACTCAAAATGTTATCTAGCAACTAGGAATCTACCCAACAGAAGTATTTTCATGGATACACAGATATATACCTAATCTTTTCACTTAAGAATTGTAATTTTATAGCTTAAATTTTAAAAATATAAAGCCCTCTAAGAAGTTTGAGCCAATTTGTGTAAAGACACAGAGAGAGTGAGAGAAAGGAATGTGAGAATTTTTAATATTTGTCTGTGCACACTTACAGAAGCCAAAAGGCATTGGATTCCCTGGAGCTGGACTTACAGGTGGTTGTAAGGCCAGTTGACTGACATGTATGCTAAGAACCAAACTCCAGGCTTCTGCAAAAACAGGAAATACTCTTAACCTCCCCCACACCCGCAGTTATCGCCCCAGATGTAATTTTTTTGAAGGATGATTATATAATCAAACTATTAACAGTGTTTGTCTATTTCTACCCTATTGTGAATTCAAATTCCTTACCAGTCTTAAGTTCAGATACAAAAACCACAGAACTATTATCTCCAACAAATCTAGTGGCTTTGAACAATCCTAAAATTTAAAACGTCTTGAAGAACCCAAGCCATTCAAAAAGAAATGTTCTTCAGGATTCACAGTTAAATTCCAGAAATCCTACCAAAACCTACTTTTTCCCTTTAAATTGAATAATTAAAAATATTTTCAATGCCAGAGGAATGTTAAAAGTTAATACTAATAGCCTTCTTTTGTTCTGCTGAGAAGCTCAAGACTAGATAGTGTGGAATAAATTACCAACCACAAAGAGTACAAGTATATACATGCACATATACTTAAGGTCTTTATATAGTCCCTAATTTCTACATATAAACAGCTTAGTGAAACTCTTAGTAAAAAAAAAAAAATCTTTTGGACTTTTGAGTCCAAGCTTTTTGGTAAATCACTACTATTGTCTAGTTAAGGTTTTCCAATAGCCTATATACAAAATATTTCTTTTTGAGTGTGTGTACACTATATAACAAAATATTAAATATTTCTTTTTGAGTGTATGTGCATGTGCGCATGTCTAGAGATCCTACACAGGACTCACAAGTGCTAAGTAAGCATTCTACTAATCTAGACTATCTCCCTTCCTCCCTCCCTCTAACACACACCTCTCTTTTTTTTCCTCTCCCCCCCCCCTCAAATCTCTGCACTAATAGAGTGCTAAAAACTCAGAAACTAATCAGTCCTAATCCTCTTCACACCCTCTAGTACTAACAAGTAGTCAATAAAGGCCAAACAGTAAGGAATGAGAAAACCTGGGTATCCGTTAATAAAATTGTTACTCAATCTTGTTATTCCTCAACATTTCCCCTCCAACTGAATTTAACCAGGTCTGACCTTAAACTGCTGTACTTTTTAAAAAGAAGCTAAAAGGTAAGGTCAAGTTCATGCCCCTTTTTTTCTAAACAAGAACAAAATCTACTATATTTAATTTTATAGCTAAAATCTCTGTTTAGATTTCTGATTCAAGTAACAATGTACAATAACAAAAATTATACTCAATTTAGTTCAACTTTGCATTCTCTGACTCCATTTAGAGAAGAAATTTAAATACAAAATCCTAGAACTAGAATTTAAAAACAACAAATTCAGAGCCAGTAACTGTATAAATAATTCTGTGGTAGAAATCATTCAAATGCTAAAATTCTATGAAGCTAAGTTTGAAATCTTAAAAAAATAAGATTTGTGGAAAATAATTTTTAGGTAGGGGATGTTGGCATACACTGTTATAACCCCACCACCCAAGAGGCTGATGAAAGGTTCTTAAATTACTGGTATGCATTGGAGGACTGCCTAATAGACCATGTTTTGAAAAACTAAGGGTTGGCATTACAGCTCAGCACCACAAATAAGATGCAACTTTTATTAAACAATTAGCATTTGCCAAAACTGTGGTAGCCAACAGAAGATTAAAGTTTAAAGGGGGAAGAGACAGTTCAGTCATTAAGAGCACTTACAATTCCCAGCACCCATATCAGGCAGCTCACAACCACCTCCATAACTCCTGCTACAGGAGATCTGATGCCTCTGGCCTCCTTGGGCATCTGCACTCACTCTTACATACTCACAGGTAGACATACATACAAATAACTAATAAATACACATTTTTGAAAATCTGGAAAAAAAAACCTTAAAGCATCCCCTTCAATCATGAAGAAAAAAAAAAACTCATTTGGTTCATAAAAGTTTATAGCGTTAATTAAAATCTCCATATACAATCATTAAATTAAGTTTGTTTTTCTTTCTTAAGACAAGTCTCACTATGTAGCTCTGGCTGTCCTGGAACTTACTACATAGACCATGTAGGCCTCAAACTCAGATCCACTGTCCATACTGGGATTAAAGTTGTACACCACTGCAACTGGCTTCCAAGTTTGTTTTTTATTCACCAGCTATGCTCTTTAATTTGGGAAAGTTGGTTTCTGTAACTTTACATTTTGGCTTTACCTTTATCCTACCAAAAATTAGAAAAAGCTTAAAGGAAAAAAAAAATCTTTTGGACTTTTGAGTCCAAGTTTTTTGGTAAATCACTACTATTGTCTAGCTAAGGTTTTCCAATAGCCTATATACAAAAGCCAGACCTGTGACTAAACAGAAACAAACACCAGAGCATTTCTTCACTGTTTAGTTTTAAACAACTTGTCTTTGTACTCTTTTCTTTATTTTAAATAAGCTCCTTCATTCATGGGTTAAGCTGTTTTGGTCTCAGGAAGAATATTTTACATTAATGTCTTTTTCTTGCTATCTTTATGGAGTACAGTGCAGGTGTCTCAAATAAAATGCCCTCAATACCTGGCCTGCTGTCTAGTGCAAATAAGATTTGGACCATTTCCCTTTACCTTAAAATAAATAAATAAATGGCTTCTTTTGTTGTTTTTCTTTTTTTAAAAAGTCTACAGGAAGAATAATTTTTCAACCTGAACAGACATAGTTATAGTTTCAAACCTAATAAACCCCATACTAGTTTACAGACACTAGAAGTTGTGCAAAAACATTACTACCAGAGTGTGGTAATTCATACAAAGTAGGACTCTTCTTGGTACTTCCATTTCTCAAAATGTAAGCTCAAAAACTCAGTAAAGTACTGTAGAGGGCATCAACATCTCAAGGTTGCCAGAAGAGATAGAACACTCTTTTGAGTGTTATATACAGATTGAGAAGAGAATTGTGGGTCATAGAAATAACCAGAGATAACTGCTAGTTATCACTACCACATACTTAATCTACACTATTTCTTTCCATCCAGATCAAGAAATAGACAGGTCTTGGAACTAGAGGCAATACAATTAAATAAATAAACACATACACACACACACACACACACACACACACACACACACACACACACACATCAATCACACAAATTTTTCCAGAAAGTCACTTTCATTTATGTCCTCACCAAAAAAGGTGGTGGGAAAGATGAGTCCTAGGAACCTTCCACCCAAAGAAGCTGAATAGGAAAACACACCATTTAAACCCAAAGTTTCCTCTGTCTAGTATAGGTTAATGTTTTAAAGAGCATTTTGAAAAATTATTTTTCTAAAATAAGGAAACAATTTTACTCACAGCTACAACTACTCAATACTAAAATATCTTTGAAAACAGGCATCACCAACCACAAAAGCATTGTTTGTAGATCACATAAAATAGCTCATATCAAACATAGCAAATCTAAAATCTGTTCACTTTAAAAGTAATTAAAATCTGTGGTCAAACTAGATTTGGTCAATATCCAAGGGCTATACTATTTAGAAACACTAATTACAGTGTAGCAGTACTAAAGAATAAAAGATACTGATAGTATTTAAAGGAGAAAAAAATACAATATTCTTTCTTCCCACCTTAAAAGTTCAAATAAATTCAACTGTTTTCTACCTTCCAGAATTTTCCTTGACCGGACAGTAAATTATTTAAAAATCAAAGAGTGCTTTGCAGATTTAGTATTATGTGAACATGGAAATCAGACCCTAATGGTCTGAATTAGGTTTTCAGGAAAGATACAGCATCCCAATATTTCCAGATTCCTATAGGTGGGAAAACTAAACTTCCAGTTTATCTCAAAATCTGTATATAACTGATGACTTAATTGTTTACAGAAACAAATCATAAATATTTACTTCACATACAAGTTAAATGACAACTACCGTCATCAGAATAAAGATTTTAAGAATCTTTATGATTGCTAATGGTTCCAAGTGGATCACACTTCTAAAATAATGTCAAACCACCTCAAATTCTGAGGTCACTAACAAATCACATCAAATATTCTAAAGGTCAAAAGAACTGTATACTTGATTGGCTAAACCCTAGTGGAAATCTAATTCAGAATTCCATGATTAAGAGTCGTTACAGAATACTTACAATACAGTTTTTAAATTTCCAAAGGATGAGCATTTTTACCTTGCTATATTTTTAGAGCAACACATCACATTGCACCTATCACATGACATGATGTAACTGTTAGCAAAGAAAATGGTCCAAGCCATTGATAACATACATGGCAGTAGGAAACAGATCAATCATACCCAAGAATTACATTTCATATTTACTTTTTGAAGCTAGTAACTTATCTAGAAACAGACAAAATGTACTCTAGCGCTTTACAGTTAATATTTACAAGAAGTTATAATAAACAACCAAGTAAGAAGGTTCGGAAACTAGAATTAAAAACTTCTCTATCAAAAATGCAACAGAGAAACACATCAAAAGTATCCAGTGTTAGAAGAAAAAAAGTCTCAACTGACAACAGCTGCAGTTAATTGAAAATTTCTAAATTGGTAAGAGTATAAGAGAAGAAACCAAGTACAGCCCATAGAAGAGGGGGAAGGGAAACACGCCCACTTTATGCTTTTGTAAATAATGGTACTTTAAATGACCTTAAAAACAAAAACAAAAACGGGAGGTGTCATGGGAAATATAAGCTACAGACCATTCTAAGAAATAGAAATCATTTTAATACAACGATTTTCCTTACTTGAAAGTACTTTTGAGAAGAAGTTCTGTAACTATATCATGATTATGCAAGGCGAGGATTATGTAATTTTATCGTTTATTTTAAAATGTTCTCCGAATGTATCAAAAAAAAAAAAACCCTCAAGCATTGTGATCTCTCCAATGGGCAGTGGGACACTTACTTGGCTACAATTTAAAATATTAACATACAACCCCCCCAAAAACAAACAAACAAAAACCCCACAATGATTGCTAGCCACGTGACGAAGGATAAGGCAACACCAGGACTGTGAATGGAGGGGAGGGAAGCTAGGTTGGAGAACTAGCGAGATTTCTCTTAACTTTGGGGACTGCAGGATTCGGGTCTCTCGAACCTTAAGGTACCAAATTCTAACCCCTAAGAGTTGTACAGCTAACACCCTCAAGTGCGGTTTTATTAATAGGTCACGGAAAATGCTCCAGTGACCTCCAGGATAAAGGAGGAAAAAACAGGCGGAGGAAAGAGCAATTTAAAGTGGCGCCATCATGTCACCCCTTCTCCCCTAAGGCAATCAATAAGCAATAGTTAAGTAACGAGTTTCTCTAAAAATCCACATTGGGATTCCAACATTGGAAAACAAAAGGATTTCTAGGTAAAACATGGGAGTAGGATTGTTTACAATACGGAAAACAATTATAAACTATTTGCTGAGAATCAAAGGCCGTCAGTCGGAAAACAGGCCCCCCAACAGTAAGATTCCAACTCACTTAAAAGCAAATAAATGCCTCTTCCTCTTTAGTTGAAAAAAAGAGCTGCCTGAGACTAGGATCCGAAAACGCAAATGACCTCAATATTTAAGCAACAAAAAAAATGTTAACAATCAGAGTTGTGATACAAACCGTGAGACAGACCATGCAAGATGTGTTTGAGCAAAGAAAGACCTTTTGCAGTCAAGAGAAGTTCAAGGCGAGAGCAAGAGTTTGTTTTTGGCCTTTTTTTCTTTTTTTCCGGAAATAAACCATGTTCTCCAGGCCGCCTTTTTAAATAGAACGCCAAAGGAAAGCCCAGCGAACGAGGCGGCAGCTGGTGGGGAAGGGCCCCCGCACACCCCCGCCCTTGGGGCGACTCCCAGCCCGGACCCGCAGCGGGGAAGCCTGGAGAGGCCATTTAAAGTTCCGGGGATTTTTTCTTCCCCTGCCCTGCCTTTCTAGTTACAACTAACAAAGAGAGGGAGAAATGGGAGCCACAGGGAGAGCGAGGAGAAGGAGAAAGGGCAGCGGGAGGAGGAGGAAAGGAGCAGCAGCAGCACCTACCACGTGATGGAGGAGCGTAGCCCGGGCGGATTCGGCCCCACAAAATGGGCGCAGTTTGCAAACAGCCCCCCGGCCTGGGCGCCGAGGACCTGCGGGCGGGGGCGCGCGGCGGCAGCTCCGGCCCGGCCCGCCGCTCTCCTCCCCCCCGGCGCCCGGAGCCGCCCTGACTTTCCGGGCGGGGGGGCGAGGCGGAGGGGGAGGGGAAGGCGGCGGCGGGGAGCGGCTGCTTTTTCTTCTCTTTCGGGTCCTCTCTCCGGCCTTCCTCCGTTCCGACCCGGTCTGGGCACCGCCGGGGACCGCAGTCCCGGCGGGCGGGCGGGGGCAGAGGGTAAAGCTGCCCCCCCCGCCGCGCACAAACAAGCGCCGCCGTCTGCAGCCCGCGCCCGCACCCCGACCGCCACCCCGGGCGCTTCTTCCCGGCCGGGGAGCGCACTTCGGCCGCCCCCCAAGCCGCCGCGGCGAGACGAGTCGGCTTCGCTAAGGCGCCCGGTTCTCCCGCCGGCTCGGCGAGCGGTGGCGGTGGCGGCGGCGGCACTGGGAAAATGGCGGCCGAGCTCCTTTTCCCTCCCCCCCTTTAATCTGAAGCGGAGGGAGAATGGAGCGAGCAAGCGAGCGGGCGAGTGCCGGGGACACGGGGAGGAGGGACAGCAGCGCCTCCGCCGGCTGCGGCTGCGGCGGGCCGCTCCGCCCCGGCGCGCCGCCAGGGGGCGCCCGCCTCGCCGCCCCCGCGGGCTGCCAGGAGGCGCGGCCGCCGCCGCCTCAGTCATGGCTCCTCGCCGCGGCCGCTGCTTCTGCGCCTCTGTTTGCGGAAACCGGCGCCTGGTTCCTGATACGTGCGGCAGCGACACGCGGCACTGCGGCAAGCGGCGCGGGGCCCTCGCTTCGATCGAGGTGAGGCTAACCTGAGGCGCTGACGCCGTCAAATTCCCTCGGCTCTGGGGCTGGCGCTGCCGCGCGCCGGTATGTAGGGAGGGCGGACTGGCACAGCCGAGCAAGAGGACGTGAGCGAAGAACTGTGTGTGCAGTGAATGCAGAAGCTGCTGCGGCCACACTACCCAGGGTCAACCGTGTTCTGAGGCGGGCAGGAATCTCCCTGACTAGTGACGCGGTCCCTGCCACCCGCCCTTTGTCCTACACCCTGCTCTGTACACTGCAGCACACGGCTGGCTGGTAGCCCTAGCGCCACGCTCTGCAGCCGCCAAACCAAAAAATAAGGGGACGCCATTGCGCAAGCGCGAGCTAGGACCGACTCGGGGCTAGCCCGGGCAGGGGTAGCTGGGAGCTAGAGGGGAAGTGATGGCCCACCAGCGCCGGGCCCGCTGGGAACTGTAGTTTCCGTTAAGCCCGCGTCTTGTTTTGGGCTTCTTGGTTTGTCAGAACCGCCAAAATAGGCAAAAATGCATTCATTACACAATAATATTTATGTTTCCTGCCTACCACCAAATTAAAGTTCACTGACCCGCTAAAAGTTTAACAATGAACATCAACAAAAGCAAACCTGTCATGTTCCTACCAGCGTTGACTTAAAAGTGGTGGCACCTTATTACTCTTGACTGATAGATAGTTTGTCAGCATGATATCGGTTACTTCCTCCCAAATAAGGTGTAATTTAAGAGAACATTTTCTGGATTTAAAAAAACTTAATATAATGTAAAGTGCCACATTACACTGTACAAATCCACCACCCTTTAAAGCTAACGATGTCAAAAGATTTATTAAGACTCACCAAAATAAAATAGCATAAAACTTGTTCCAACAACTAAATCACCAAGCTCAGCAGATGAGAAGGGTAAAGTCTACCAAAAAGGAAGATGCAAAATGCTCAATACTTTGTGTGGTTTACCAAAACCAGTATCCGGTGTTATGTGTCACTTCAGCTCCTCAAACACTATTGTTATAGAACAGTATTCATTAGCCCACAGAGTCTCTAACTCACCAGGTTTCTGCAACATCTGCATCTATATATTTCTCTTGAGTTTCCATCTGCATTTTTAAAATTACACTCTCAAACGTGATCTTGGTTCTCAAATATCAAGGGCAGGAGACACCATAGAGTCAAATTACACAAGGATAAACTGATAGATGTATACATATTTACATATGCATCCAAAAAAGATCAATAGTTTGGGCTTTTTAACTTAGAATACAGGTGTGTGTGTGTGTGTGTGTGTGTGTGTGTGTGTGCGTGCATATACATATACATATATATCCACATAAATAGGAACGCCATGGAGGCTGTTTATACATAATTACAGGGCCAACAGATGGTGGACTAGCGCCCTAATCTGAAGACTACAAAATCTAAATTAGGTGAATGAAAATAAGGCAAAGCTTTCTGCAATGTATTCTTAAATATTAGTGAACAAAATTCTTTATATCATAATCTTATTACTGTCCCAACTCTTAAAATCTTGACTGTCTAGCCAGTCACAGTGCTGCATGCCTTTATAATTTCAGCACTACGAAAGGAGGAGAACTCTAAATTCAAAACTAGCCTGTTCTACATTCTGAGTTCCATGACAGCTCAGTACAAAGACCCTGTCTCAAAAAAAAAAAAAAAAAAAAAAAAAAAACCAAACAAACAACAAAAAAAGAAAAACCCACAACGACCAACAAAAACTTCACTACCTAACTCGAGCACACTGGTATATGCATCCAATTCCAGCATTTAAGTGGGGGTGGGAAAAGTAAGACAATCCAGAGTTCCTGAACCTCAGTATAACCAGTCCAATAATAAACAATAAAAATACAAAAACACAAAACAACAACGAAACTAAGTCCCAAGTTTATGAACAACTGCATTCAAGGTGAGCAACTACAGACAAAAATCTATACACAAGACAAGGCTTCTCATGTACCCCTGGCTGTCCTGGAGCTCTCCCTGTAGACCAGGCTGGCCTTGAACTCTTGAGCTCAAACTGCCCCTGTCTCCTGAATGCTGGGACTAAAGGCATGCACCGCTAAACACAAAAAAAGGAATACATGGCCGGGCAGTGGTGGCTCACGCCTTTAATCCCAGCACTTGGGAGGCAGAGGCAGGCGGATTTCTGAGTTCGAGGCTAGCCTGGTCTACAGAGTGAGTTCCAGGACAGCCAGGACTACACAGAGAAACCCTGTCTCGAAAAAAAACAAAAACAAAACAAAACAAAAAAAAAATACATTTCTTTTTAAAAACCTCCTCCAGATACAGGCTTGATGACAACTCCTCAAATTCCATCAATTCTGAGGTGCATTTAGGGTCATCCTCAGCTATATATACATCAACACATAGACTTTCAAAGCCAGCTAGAGTCATATAAAATCCATATGCTTGCTGGTACACAAGGTACAGAGGGAAGATAAGACACATGGAACACAGAATTGGGGGGGGGGGGGGCGGTGTTAAATCACAGAAAAAACAAAATTCCCCCAGAGAAAAAATGCATGATAAGGCTGATTAAGACATGTACACAAGGGCTGGAGAGATGGCTCAGCAGTTAAGAGCACTCACTGACTGCTCTTCCAGAGGTCCTGAGTTCAATTCCCAGCAACCACATGGTAGCTGACAACCATCTGTAATGGGATCTGATGCCCTCCTCTGGTGTGTCTGAAGACAGCGACAGTGTATTTACATATATAAAATAAATAAATCTTTAAAAAACAAAAAACATGCACACAAGCTGAGCTTGATGGTTCATGATGTTGATCCCACCCAGCAGTGGGGAGGCAGAGGCACTAGATGTCTGAGTTCAAGGCCAGCCTGGTCTACAGAGCTTTCAGGACAGCCAGGGCTACACAGAGAAATCCTGCCTCAAAAAACAAACACATAAGCAAACAAAAACAAGTTGCACATATCTATGATCACAGCATTTGGGTTGCAAAAGCAGGAGGATTACCCACAAATTACCAGGCCAGCCTGGTCTACATAGTGAGTTCCAAACCATCCAGTACTACACAGTGAGATCTTGTTTCAAACAAACAAACAAATCCACATTTATAACCTTTTAGAACAGTCATAGTTGATGTGTCCAATATCCATTCTATCCTGGCCAAATATTTTTACTAGGGATTAGTTAGGACTGAGCATGATGTAAGAATGGAAGCTACCTAGGAAAACTCCGAAAGAACCAAAAAGAAACCATTCATCTTAATACAAGATGGAAAAACAAAAAATTAGTACCACCCAAAATTGATGCTAGTAGTTTAAAATATTAAAATACTTTATTTCTTTAAGAGGCCATCAGCATCAAAGCAGGCAGAATGGATTGCTGTCAAGAGTCTTGATGACAGTTACATCCTAACTACTAATTCTGACATCTGCATGACTTCTGCAATTCCAGCTATAAACAAAACAACAAAACATTTGATTATTTAAGCCAGGTAAAGTTAGGTTTCTCACACTTTAAGATAGTAACATAAAGATTAATTTCTCTTATTTTAAGAGTATGCACTCCATGAGAACCTCTTTCCAAAAAAAAATCTATAAATTTCTATAGAAAAAAATAATTCTATAGAATAAAAATAATTCTATAGAAAAAAATTCTATAAATTCTTTCATTTTATAAACCTCACCTAAAAACAAAATTAAGGTAATTTTCCTCATATCCTAGCTCCAGAATTACATAAATATATTCTCTCTCACCATAGAAATGATCTAATATTAAGAAAGAAAAAAGTTAATTCTAAAGCAACTTCATGAATTAGCTGTTATCAAAAACACCAAAACAATAACATTCAAAAGGCTGACTCTAAACATACTTCTAAAACTAGAAATAACTTGGAATAATTCAAAAGACAACATTAAAATTCAACCCAAACCACCATAATGCCACACTATAATCTCAGTTTATTTAGGAGTCAAATGCAAGTAAATCCTGAATTTGAGGCCAGCCTGGGCTAGAAAGGGTGACTCCATCATTGGCAGAGCACTTACCCTACATGTACAAAATCCCAGCCAATTCCTGTCACTACATACACCTACACTAGACACAACAGGCCCAAACCTGTAAACTCAACACTTGAGTGGCGGTAGGAGTCATCTTCTACATAGAGAGTTGAAAGCCAGCATAGGATACATGAAACTGTGCTCTGATGGCAGAGAAGACCTAGGGATTTTGAAAGATGACACAGCTGTTCCTTCCAATGGAGAAGTTCATCATTTTCCCAACCCCATCTGCCCCAACACCCATTGTGTGTGTGTGTGTGTGTGTGTGTGTGTGTGTGTGTGTGTGTGTTTGGGAAGCACTGTTATACATGCAAATGCACATGACCATAAGGACACCAGAGGAAGACCTCAGGTATATTCCTCTATTGCTTTATACCCTCCACCCCCAAACTGTTTTTCGAAACACTGTTTCTCTGTGTAGCCCTGGCTGTCTGGAAACTCACTCTGTAGATCAAGCTGGCCTCAAACTCAAGAGATACGCCTGCCTCTGCCTCCCAAGTGCTGGGATTAACAGTGTGCGCCACCACTGCCTAATACTTTACACTTATTTTTTGAGACAGATCTCTCACTGAACCTGGAGTTCACCCATTTTGGCTAGGCTGCCTAGCCACCAGAGTCCTAGATCTGCCTCTTTTTGACCCCAGACACACAGCACATTGTTTTTCAACTTTAGGTCTCTGTGCTTGTACGATAGAGTTCCTACCCACTGAGCTACTCTTCTTTCTTAAGAACATACAGTGATAAAATGAATGTCTGAAGCTACTGAACAAAAAGGCTAGGCATGGTGATATGCACCTTTAAATCCCAGCGCATGGGAGGCAGAGGCAGGCAGACCTCCTGAGATGAAGGCCAGCTTGGTTTATATAGAAAGTTTTAGGACAGCCAAGGCTACACAAAGAAACCATGTCAAAGAAAAGAAAAGGAAGAAAGAGGGAAAAAAAGAGATAAAGAGAGAGAATCAGAGAAAGAGAGAGAAAAAGAAAGAGAGGAAGAGAGGAAGAAAGAAAGAAGGAAGGAAGGAAGGAAAGGGAAGAAAGAAAGAAAAAGGAAGAAGAGAAAAAAGGAGAGAAAATGAAAGGAAGAACAAAAGAGAGAAAGAAAGGAGAAAGGAAAGGGAAGAGAGAGAGGGAGAGAAAGCAAAGAAAGAGTTCCAGGATAAAGAGTCACTTGGGGATAGGGGGCAGAAAACTTGGTTTAGAGTGTTAATTTAAACAAACATTGTAATAAAACCAGAAATAGCCAGGCAGTGTTGGCCCACGCCTTTAATCCCAGCACTTGGGAGGCAGAGGCAGGTGGATTTCTGAGTTCGAGGCCAGTCTGGTCTACAGAGTGAGTTCCAGGACAGCCAGGGCTACACAGCTACACAGAGAAACTCTGTCTCGAAAAACCAAAAAAAAAAAAAAAAAAAGAAAAGAAAGAAAAACAAACAAAAAAACAGAATTCAGTATCATTATCAACAGTATTCCAATCTAATTCCTGCAATCATATTAAGACATTAAAAAACACAAATTTAATAAAATTATTCCAAATGAACTAAATTCAAGCACATAATAAAAACCATATAATATCTAATTGAAATTATTTTCTGTGGTAAAGAAAAAGGAAAGTCAAGCATGCTGTTATTTTGTTTATAGTCCCAGTTACTCAGGAGGTGGGAGGAGCTCAAGTACAGGCAGCCTCATCCACACAGCCAGACCCTGCTTTAGAAAGGAAAGACAGGCTCAGACATGGCTGCAGAGGACCTAGGTTTGATTCCCAGCACCCATATAATGCCTCACAATCATCCATAATGCCAGCTACAGGATCTAACACCCTCTTGACCTTTGTAAGGCAACAGGTATGCATATACATATATGGAAGCAAAACATTTTGTCCAAAGTAAATAAATCTAAAATAATTTTTAAAAGGTATAAATACTCTATACTAGGCATGATACTATATACCTGTAATCCTAGTATTGGGTAGAGTAAGACAGAAGAATCATGAGTTCATGGACAGCCTGGATAATATAGTGAATTTTGGGCCAGCCTAGGCACAAACAAAATTGTGCCAAAAGAAAGGGAGAGGGAAAAAATAATACCTCACAATTCTGGAATATCTATGGTAGTACTATCAAAATATGACCTTGTCCAGCAGAGCATAGTGGCACACCTTTAAACACCTAGGAGACAGAAATAGATGATCTGTGAGCTCTAGGCCAGCCTGGTCTACATAACAAGTTCTAGGACAGCCAGAGAAACAGAGCAAGACCCTATTTTAAAAAAATAAATTAATTAATTAAATTAAAATAAAACCTTGTTAACTAATATTTAGACTCACAGGATTAAAGTTTTATAACAATACCTATATTTTTAACTAAAACATTTTGGGGGAGTTACGAAGACTGAACCCAAAGTCTCAAACATGCTAATACACAGTCGACTAACAACCATGCTATATATCCCATCAATGTAACTTTTATTCACTAAACTTAATTGTTGTCTCAGAAGCTTACTGCTGAATAAGCTCACCCTTTCTAGTTCTTTCTGAACTCTGGATGACTGTTTCAACTCAGCTGTTATGGCCTAAACTACTCTCCATGCTAACGGCTTGGAGATTCAAACTGGCTTCTCTTATTAGCTTCTGAATGAATTTCTCTGCTTGGCTTCACACTAACTCTGGTAATCTGTTATAGTCTCCTTCTCATTCTGTGGCTTATTATGTATTCACCTGCAACCTGTCTTTGTAAAACCATCCCAATAAAACTGGCTCTGAACTGAACTCAACCAAACTCAGCTGCTGAACTCATCTGAACTCCATTGCATTGCCTCAACTCAACTCAACAGAACTGCCCTCAAATTAGACAGAACCTTCCAAACATGGCTTCTCCCCTCTACAAGCGTATTTTACCTACATTGTTTGGGATTAAAAGATTGTACTAAGGGTATGTCTACATTCCAGTCAGCTCACACAGACCTAGGTCTTTGAATGTAATCCCTTGTCAGAGCAACCATATTGCTGGCTTAAAATTTCTCTACAACCTCCCATTCTACTTTAAATGTCACTAAAAATGGACATGACTTTAAACTTCTATTATTTATTAAGCTCCAGAGGTATGGGGGTGGGGGGGAGGCAGGAGATGATTAGAAGCTACATGGTACATACACACAAAAAACATTATTATCAATGTTATTTTTTTAAAGATTTATTTATTGATTTTATGTATATGAGTGCTCCATCTGCATGTATATCTACATGCCATAAGAGGGCATCAGATCCCATTATAGATGGTTGTGAGCCACCATGTGGTTGCTGGGAATTGAACTCAGGATTGGAAGAGCAGCCAGTGCTCTTAACCACTGATCCATCTCTCCAGCCATACAATGTTATTTTAAATGGGGGGGGCGGGGGGAGATCAAAGCACTAGCCTGGTCTACAGAGTGAGTTCCAGGACAGACAAGGCTACACAGAGAAACTATGTCTCAAAGGAAAAGGGAGAAGAAAAAAAAAATCAAAGCTAATAATTGCCAAAGATCAATTAGTAAACTTTAGTAGGCTTATGCTTCTAATTCTTTCTTGTGACACTTTTTCTGAAGACTGCCTAAATTATCACAGGAAGTCTAAAATTAGGTGTTACTTAAAAGCATAAACAGCAAGAAGTAGCAATGCAAGTACCCCAAATAAAAGGAAAAGTTAAGAGAGCCAAGTAAGCAACAGAGATCTAAAATGTCAGACTTGTCACCTCTACCGTAAATGTCTCAAAATAAGCAAAAGGTCTCAAAAAGAAAAATTTTGTAACCTAATTGTATTGAATTATGCTTTTTCATTCTCAGTCTTTGCTGTTGACCTAGGAGACATTTCTAAGTTTCTTCTTCATTCTGTAACAGACTTTTAAGCATCAGTTATACTTTAACTATTTTATCTTCATGAGTAGTTAGGCATTAGACACATCTCAATTAGAGCCATTATTACTTTGATACCAAAACCAGACAAAAACCTCATGATAAAATTATACAGATCAATATTCTTTGATATAGTTATAAAAAAACCTCAATAAAGCAAAAATAAATCCAGAAACATACAGAAAGGATTACAGTTGCTAAATTTTTTATTCCAGGTTAGTTTAACAGCTGAAAGTCTGTTGTTATACACAATGTTATTAGAAAACAAAACCACATAGCCAGAGCTGGAGAGATGGCTTAGCACTGGCACGTGAAGGATTAAAAATCTTCTACAAGTCCAGTTCTAGGTGACCCAGCGCCCTCTTCTGGTCTCCCCAGGCACTGCACACATGCAAACACATGACATGTGCAGGCAAGCACCCATACCAATAAACCTTTTTAACTAAAAATACTCAGGTGACCATCTAGACATTTTTAAAAAGCAGTTGGCAAATTTTAATAAAAATCATTTAACTTAGAAATTGGAGGAAATTTCTTCAACCTGATTAAATGGTATAAATAATTCACAGCTAGGATTTCTTTTTTGAAGATTTACTATATAGCTTAGACTAGCTTTGAATTTGTAGCTATCTTCCTACTTCAGATTCTGAATGTCAGAATCTAGACTCACCAAACTCACTCTTTTTTCTTGGAATGGTTCAGAGGGCAGGGTCTCACTGTAGTCCTGGCTTGTCTGGAACTTAATATGGAGACTAGGCTTGAACTCCATTAGCCTCTGCTTCCTAAGAACTAGAATTAAAGCCAGGCATGACCAGATTCAAAATCTTGATAGAAAAAAGACTGCTCTTTAAGATCAAGGTTGAAAACAAGGCTGTTAGCAGAGCACACTTTTGATCAAAAAACAGAGGCAGTTAGATCTCTGAGATTGAGGACAACCTGGTCTAAAAATGAGTTCCAGGACAGCCAAGCTACACAGAAAAATCCTATCTTGAAAAAAAAAAAAAAAGACAAAAACAAGTGCGTACAACTATCACCATTTATAGTCACCAACTTACTAAAGGTTCTAGGCTGTGTGAATAGTCAAGAAAAATAAAAATATCTGATAGAAAAGAAAAAAATAAATCTACTTTTATTTGCAGAGTCTATAATCTTTATTAAGAATATTAAATAGAGCTGGGTTGGTACATGCCTGTAGTCCCAGTATTTGAGAGGTAGAAGCAAAAGGATCAGAAGTTTGAGGACTGCCTCACTACACGAGTCCAGCCCAGAATGTGGGAGAGACCCTATCTGAAAAAACAAAATATCGAAAAACATTGAGGGAATCACAACGTATTTGCACTAATAAATTCCATAAGGGTATGTCAGGTCAGTATACTAATAATAATTTTATTTCTACTGGGGAGGTAGTTCGGTGACTAAAGTGTTTGCTATGCAAAAATGAAAAACATCCAGAACCCTCAAATACGGGGTGGGCATGGTAGCCCACCTGTAAGTTCAATTTCAGAAGTGGATCCCTGGAACATGTCTTCTTACCTCTATGGGTACCAGACACACACATGGTTCAGACACATGCAGGCAAAACACTCAATACATAAAATACTTTTTTAAAAATTAAATTTGCTGGGCTGGAGAAATGGCTCAGCAATTAAGAGCACTGACTGCTCTTCCAGAGGTCCTGAGTTCAATTCCCAGCAACCACATAGTGGCTCATAACCATCTGTAATGGGATCTGATACCCTCTTTTGGTGTGTCTGGAAACAGCTACAGTGTACTCATATACATAAAATAATCCTAAAAAAAAAAAAAAAAAAATTAAATCTGTTGCCAGGTGCGGCAGTGTACACCTTTAATCCCAGAAGAGGTAGGTGGATCTCTGATTTGAAGTGAGCCTGGTTTACAGAGTAAGTTCCAGAAATAAGAAGATCCCGCATGTCACAGATATAATCAGTCATCTACCAGAATAATAATTTCTAAGAGTTTAGAACACAGTTTAGTTAGAGTTTAAGGAACACAAAATCCTATTAGTGGAAGAATTACCTTCAAGGACTTAGGACTGGAATGTACTATTATTTTAAAAGCTTAAACAAAAGCAACAGTATTATACACTGCTTAAAGACTATACATATAGTCAGCAAAACTCTACTCAAAGAGAAAGTATTGAGCATTCTTGTTACCAAATCCAGGACATCTCATTCTAAAGTGTGAGCACGAAGGAAAGTGTGTTCTAAAGAAGAGAATATGACCATCAGTCAGCTCACTTCCAATCCATTCTAATCATTTTATCTTTTTCATCTATAAATCAACAGTGCTTGTTCTGCATATATATAGTCTGACATGATTAGGACAGGTCACTGGAATTTAATAGATCACTGGACTAGGGCAATGCTGGATGACACTTCAATTTATATATCTATACTTGAAATAGCCATGTGTTTTTTTTTTTTGACAAATGACTATTTTCTAAATGTCCTCCTATGTGAGATGAAAGCTTTTATTAGTTTGAATCAAAGTTTCTTTTTCTTTTCCTTTCTTTTGTTTGTATGAATGTTTTGCCTACATGGATATATGTGCACTGAATGCCTGGTGCTTGTTGAGGTCAGAAAAGGAACTGTATCCCCTGGGACTGGATTTACAGATGGCTATGAGCCACCCTACAGTTGCTGGCAATCAAACCTTAGTCCTCTACAAGAGCAACAAAAGCTTTTTACACTAAAGTTCGCTGATTTGGAAATACAGAAAGTACAATAATAACAATAATGAAGTGAGGCTCAATATTTTACATACTTAACAGCATAAAATTTTGGAGAAATTATATAAATTTTAAATAATACTGTTTTCTACAAAAATATTAGGGTAGCCCCCTAAGACAGACAGACAAATAGACAAGACCTTTTGAATTACAATCAGAAGTTAATGTGTATGGGTTGGGCTCAGTAATTAAAGCACTCAATATACAAGTGTGGAGACCTAAGTCCCAGTTCCCAGAATCAGGCACAGAGCGCTGGATATGTAACACCAGCACTCCTGCTGTGAGACGGGAGGGAGACAGGAGACTGGTATATACAGCAGAGAACCACCACAAAAAAAGCAAGAGAGAGGCCCTGTCTCAAGCAAGGTAGAAGGTAAAGACTGGTATCTAAAGATGTCCTTTGACCTACACATGCCTAATACAATGTGCACACCCTTACTCACATAATCATATACTCACCTGTGCTCAAACACACACACAAACACACACACACACACACTGACATATATGAGCACTAGTAGTATAAATAAAAACATAATTATCTCCAGCATATACATGAGAAACAACTAAAAATTGCCACCTAATTTAAGAAAACATATAATCCTCAATCTAGACTTTAGTTATATAAAATTATGTTTTTTACTTAAATAGATGTGCACTATAAAGCAGAGATAGACTTTAAAATATTTTACTGAAAGCAAGAGATCACAAAATTTAGGTGCTCAACCAAAAATATCTTAAATTGCTAAGCAGCTCAGTAAGGGATAACAGAGTGGAGAAAAACTACTTTTCTCAAAATGGAAAAAAAAAATTACAAATGAGAGAAAGCATTACAGGAAAGCTGTCCAGGGAGCCTGAGACTTACTCAGCAGTCCCAACAGCCAGGTGTGCTGCTTCAGCTCCTCACTCCCGCCATGCAGAAGACTGCTAAGCAATCAAAGTTAGCCTGGGAGGGATGTAAACTGACTTCCAGGACAGCCTAGATTCAAGACCCTGCTTAAAAAAAAAAAAAAAAAAAAAGCTTGCAAAGTTACACTGGGCAGTAGTGGCGCACGCCTTTAATCCCAGCAGCACTTGGGAGGCAGAGGCAGGTAGATTTCTGAGTTGGAGGCCAGCCTGGTCTACAGAGTGAGTTCCAGGACAGCCAGGGCTACACAGAGAAACCCTGTATCAAAAAAGAGAGAGAGAGAGAGAGAGAGAGAGAGAGAGAGAGAGAGAGAGAGAGAGAGAGAGAGAGAAAGAGAGAGAGAGGGAGAGAGAGAATGCAAAGTTACTAAATGACAGAAGGGTCATTTGGTAAATGGATTTAATAATTGATTATTAACAGTGATCAAAGCAAAACAGCTAACATGCAACTTTTATTTACTTCAATATTTACTAGGGAAGATATATGGGAGGAAAACTATTTCTAAATTATTCTTTAAAGCACATAAATCACTGACAGTAAACCAAACTCATCATTAAATATGCAAGATGCTTCGAAACAAATATACCAAATGTCAGACAGCCATTTAAAGTACCAATTATAAGACTGCTCGGGAAAACATACTAGCTGATGTAGGAGACTAGTTGTGATGTTTTGATTCAATCGGGAATCTGTGTGTCCAAATGCTAAAGGTCCTTGTCCCCAATTGGTTTTTGGTTGATCAATAAAGATGCCAGTGGCCAATGGCTGGGAAAAGGGAGACGGGGCTGGACCCTTAGCGTTGCATGGGCTAGGATGCAGGGGGGAGGAGAGGGATCACCATGATGTGCTTGGAGACTGTTCAGCTTTAGAGCCAAAGGAAAGAGAACAAAATGAGCCATGTAAGAATTCTGGTAAGCAGGCAGAGGATTGGAAGTGCCCAGCCTCTGAGCTAGACAGCATATTAAAAATAAGTTAATGTGTATGTGTCTTTCATTCAAGGATCCAAAGATTCCCTGGGCAGAAGGCTGGAAGCATAACCCACTGGGAGTATAAAGCAGAGTAGCTAAAAACTCACTGCAGCAGACGGTCATATAGGAGAAACGACCTTCTGTAAGTAGGTAGACAGACAAGAATCTGTTTGCTTTAGCACCATTTACCCAATCCTTTGTTCAACTCTACATATTTAGCTACTCAAAACACTTGCTGAACAAAAATGTCAATGTAAATTTCTATCTACTCAGCAAACAGCAAATCTCTTACAGAGATGGAATCAGAGACACACTAACAAGGAAAAGACCCCGTAGCTCAAAAATGAGAAATCACACACCAGCCTACACAAACTCTCTGAGAAGTATGCAAATACTATCTATGTGTGCTTCTATGACAATCTTGATACAACTCTAGCCCGGCAAGGTGGCACACACCCTCTAATCCCAGAATGCGGGAGGAAGAAGCAGGCGCATCTCTGTGAGTTAGAGGACAGCCTGGTTTCTAGAGTGAGTTCTAGGATAGCCAAGGCTACACAGAGAAACCTTGTCTTGGAAAAGAAAGAAAGGAAGGGGAGAGGAGGGGAGGGAAGGAAGGGGAGGGGAGGGGAGGGGGAGGGGAGGGGAGGGGAGGGGAGGGGAGGGGAAAAAGAGGAAGCAGAAGAAATAAGCAAAAATATTCAAGATTTTTGTGTTGCAGATGGAAGTATGATCTTCACAAATATAAAACCACACTGATTTGGAAAGGATTTCTAAGTATATCAAGTGATAAATATTTACAAAACCTAGACTTTCTTTTCAGAGGACTGAATATTTCAGCAAGGATAAACACTGCCTAAATATTGCAGTTGTATCAGCTAAAGAGAAACAACTCCCACTCCAGGCAGTTCCTGTGCAGACAAAATTGGGAAATTCCAGAGTGACACATAAGAAATCAAGCTTTCTAATGACAGCTAACTAACAAGGTAACTCTTACTATAATTTCATATTACTATAAGAGCCTACTGAGAAAAGACAGACTATCACAGATAGAAAATAGCAAGTATGCCACTGTAGTTATAGAATAAAAATCTAAGCTGCATTTAAAGGATTCATGTCTTCCAATCAAAAAGCTATTTTTGAATAATTATAGAATATTTTTTACATTCTATAACATGTTCTATGCAGAAAGAGATGGAAAAGAACATTTCTAAAAAGTTCTATTCACAACAAAGAAAACGCCACAAACAGAACTTATTTTTCTATTCTACCAAATCACAGTTTAGCTATGTCTAAAACACAGTCTCAAGTTTTAATGTTTTCTTATTGGGGGGGGGCGGGGGGGGGTATATTTTGAGACAGAGTCTAGGTTGCCCTTCAATTCACTATGAACCCTGGTCGGTCTCAAACTCACAGTGATCCTTCTGCCTCAATCTTCCAAGTGCTAGTTACAAGCAGGTACTTACCCATGCAGTTAAAAAAAAAAAAAAAAAGTAATAAATAAAAAATAAAAGCTGTAGGCCAGCAAGTCTAGCGGGCAAAGGCCCTGGCAGCCTTATTACCTGCGCTCAATCCCCAGAACACATGGTGGAAAAAGAGAACTGACTCATGCAAGTTGGTTTTTGATCTCCAAACAAGTTCCATGGTATATTTGTGTGGTCTCATACATGCATAAGCATAAACAGAAAATAAATAAGTATACAAAAACTTTTAACAGAAAAATAAAAGTGTACTAGGGTGTAGTTGAGCTGGCACAATGCTTTTATAGCACACATGAAGCACTAGATTCCACTCCCAGTATCACATAAACTATCCTATAATCCCAAAACTCAGGAAGGAGAAACAGGAGAACTCGGAGTGAGCTGAAGGCCAGCTTGGACTACATGAGACCCCATTCCAAAAACCAAATAAGTAAATACCAAGTGTAGTAGCATATATCTGTAATCGCAGCATCTGGAAGGCTGTAACTACCTCAAAAAAACTGTAAAGGAAAAGAGAAGGTAGTTCTGGGTGGTTATTATAAATCCAAGAGGGGAAATCCATTTGTCAAAGACCCAGAGAAAATCAAAGACATGAAAATGCTGAAACAGGTTTCCTTGAAGATTAAATTTAAAAACCATGCATCTTCAACTGAGAAAAAGTGAAAGTCAAGGGACAATATGATTTCTTTTTGTTTGTTTTTGTTTTTGTTTTTCGAGACAGGGTTTCTCTGTGTAGCCCTGGCTGTCCTGGAACTCACTCTGTAGACCAGACTGGCCTCAACTCAGAAATCCACCTGCCCTTGCCTCCCAAGTGCTGGGATTAAAGGCGTGCACCACCACCGCCGGCCTGGTTTATTTTTAAAAGATAGAAAAATCCAATATGGTAAATTCTAATCCACCAAATATTGATGCAATATATTAACCACTTAAGCTCAAAAGTTAAAATACATATATATATGCATGCCAAGTGATGCTGAGGCAGACCTTTAGTCCCAGGGAGGGAAGGAGGAGAAGGTGGAGGTGGGGGAAGAGTTACACAGCCAGGGAGGGATACACAGAGAAACCCTGTTCAAAAAAACAACAAAGAGACATAAAAGAAATCTGTGGAATGGGTTATCACCAAAAGATCTGTGGAGTTAAAAACAGATTTCAAAAGTGCTTACATCTATTGATAAATTCATCCTGGGTCCTACAGGACAGAAATAATTTCTACAAGCCCCAAGTTCCTAAGGGTAGCTTATTTTTAAGATCAATAAAACAAAACTTCACCCCCAAACATTCATTAATGACAATCCAGACAAATGGATGGCCAATTCAATGAAGCTTCTAGTTATTACATGACAATGGGTTGTCAGAAAATTGGTTCTCCTTTTCCAAAAGCAAGTTAAGTTCTTGACAAAGAACCTTCCATTCTTTCTACCTATCTTTATGTGTTGTTTTAGTTAGGGTTTTACTGCTGTGAACAGACACCATGACCAAGGCAAGTCTTTTTTATTTATTTTTTAGGATTATTAATTTTATGTATGTGAGTACACTGTAGCTGTCTTCAGACACACCAGAAGAGGGCATCGATTGGATCCCATTACAAATGGTTTGTGAGCCACCATGTGGTTGCTGGGAATTGAACTCAGGACCTCTGAAAGAGCACACTGAGCCATCTCTCCAGCCCCCAAGGCAAGTCTTATAAGGACATAAAAGCATTTAATTGGGGCTGGCTTACAGGTTCAGAGGTTTTGTCCATTATCATTAACCTAGATGGCAGCATCTAGGCCTAAACTTGGCTGTCCTGGAACTTGCTCTATAGAGTGAGTGACCTTGAACTCAGAGATCTAAAAGCTCTGTCTTCCGAATGCTGGGGTTAAAGGTGTGTACCACTATGCCTGTACTTGAGCTTTTCTTCACCTAGAACTTGCTCTGTCTCAAGCTAGCTTAGAACTCAGAGATCTGCTTGCCTCAGTCTCCTGGGATTAAAGGTGTGTACTATCTTGCCTGGGCCTAAACTTTTCATGGTCACTGTTCCTCAAGATCTGAATCACAAGTATGCCCTCCATTTTTGGATTATAGTTCACTCCAGATTAAAAGTCCAAATTACTCCTCTTCAACTGCAAATGCAATCAGTAAACTTAGCTGGGTGGGATCTTGCTGAGATCAACACTCCCTTAATCTTTTAGTATGTCTTTGAACACAGGATTCAGCTCTGTTACTTCTTGGTGCCCCTTTAATACTTGAACCATATATTTTATATTTTTTCTTTCTCAGCTTGCTCCTTTTCATTAAAAGGCTCTTCACAAGAGTGAATTTTAGTAACCACACAAAGGAATTTATACCAGGCTTCCTTTTCAAAGCAATTAATCTAAATCTCTTCACCTTAGCCTTAGGCAGACTCTTCTGATAATGGCAAAAAGCAGCTATTCTTTACCAAAACACCACAAAGACAGTCTTTACATCACATACGGAAATTTTTCTCCACTGAAACCTCTTGGGCCAGGTCTGCACAGTTCAAATCACTCTTAGCAACAAAGTCTTCCATATTCCTACTAGGATGGCCCATTAACCCCACACTTAAAATTAAAAGTATTCCACTGCTTTTCAAATCACTGCTTTCAAAAGTCCAATCACTGCTTTCAAAAGTTCCAAAATCCACATTCTTCCAAACAAAAGCATGGTCAGGCCTATCACAGCAATACTCCAGTCCCTGGTACCAACTTCTGTCTTAGTCAATGTTCTATTGCTGTGAAGAAATACCATGACTAAAGACAACATTTAATTGAGGGGGATTTATATGTTATACCATCAAATAGGAGCATGGTACCATCCAGGAAGGCATGGTGCAGGAGGAGCTGAGAGTTCTACATCTTCATCTGAAGGCCAATAGGAGAAAACTATCTTCCAGAAGGCTAGGATGAGGGTCTTAAAGCCCATGCCCCACAGTGACACACCTACTCCAACAAGGCTATACCTCCTAATAGTGCCACCCTGGGCCAAGTATATACAAACAATCACATATGTATAAGAAATACATATTCTTCTATTTCATACTTAGACTCTTTTATATAGCTCTGAAATTCTCAAGCTCTGGAATCCTGAAATTCTCAAGACATTAAAACGTCCTCCAAAAAGTAGACATGAAAGGTGAGTAACTGTAATATCAGCACCTAGCAGGGAACAAGCAAAATCATCAAGCCCTACCTAGTTTATTCAGAGTTCCAGGCAGTCGAAGGCCATATTGTGAGAAATTGTCTCAAGAAAAAAAAATCAAAACAATATTCAAGAGCTAGAGAGATGTCTCAGCAGTTAAGAACACTTGCTGCTCTTATGCTTACAGGGGACCCAGCACCCACATGGTACCCCACAACTATCTATACCTCTAGTTTCTAGGGATCTAACACCTTCTGCTGACCTCTGGGGCACTCAGTGTGGTGGTCATATACAACCATGCAGGCAAAAGATTCATACTCAAGAAAAATAAACACACCTAAAAAATTGTTTTAGTCTTCAAAAAAATTTCAGCCAGGCCTATTAGCTCATGCCTTCAATTTCAAGCACTAAGGAGGTAGAGATAGGTAGAGCTCTGTGAGTTACAGAATAGCCAAGGCTACATAGTGAGACTGTGTCTCTAATTAATTAATTTCACCAGGGAGTGGTGGAGCATGCCTTTAATCTCAGGACTTGGAAGGCAAAGGCAAACACTTCTCTGTGAGTTCAAAGCCAGTATGGTCAACACAGAATTCCAGGCCCACCATAGCCACATAGTGAGACCCTGTTCCAAAAAATAAATAGAAAGGAGGGATGGCTAATCAATTAACAGTGTTTGTTGCTCTTCCAAAGGACCCAAGTTCAGTTCTAAGTACCCTTTTCAGGTGGCTTACAACCACCAATAGCTCCAGTTCCAGGGGATTCACCCTCTTCTGCCCTCCTTGGGCACTGCACACATATATGACATATATAAATAAAAATAAATCTTTAAAGGTAAATAAATATCCCTGTATTCAAGTCACAGCACCAAAGGACTACAACAGTACAGCAGTTCTGTAGCCTGAGTTTTATCACTACCCATGTATTTAAGACATTGAAAATATTTACTCTTGCCAGGTTGTAGTGGCACACACCTTTAGATCAACACTGGAGAGGCAGAGACAGACTAATCTGAGTTTAAGGCCAGCCTATGACAGTTTATTTGACAATCTGATAAGTGAAATCATTTACTTTGCATATCTCTGATTAGTTATCAAAATAGAAGTGTTTTTCATATGCTTCTTGGTGGTTTATATTTTCTTTTTGTGAACTTTCATTATGTTCTTTATCAAAGCTTTTTTTCTCTTGAACTTAAATCAGTTGTGATAAAGCCACATAAGTAACTTTGGCTCCCTCTGCTGGTCAAATATAACCATGATCAAGAGGTAGATAAATGGATACAATGACTGCTACAAACACCAGATACACAGATAAGAGAAAGCTCTTTGTTTCTAAACATATACTTAACATGTTCTGGAGAAGAGAAGGGCAGAAATCACTCATTACTATGTAAGAACAACTGTAGCAGTTCTCTACTAAATACATTGCTTGGCTGGTATGTTTCAGGTCCACATTATTTATTTCTCTATTTTTTAATAATATGGAAACATTCTGGTTACCTTTTAAAATTGACTGAATTGTCATCAAAAGCAAATATAAGGAAGAGGCTGGGATATAGCTCAATGATTGAGTGTATGCCAGCATAGTGAGGTCATAGGTTCAACAGGGGAGAAAAACATAAAGGAGAAGGGTCCTGGTCCTCAGCATTAGGTCCTAGGTTTGGTCCTCAGCACCACAAGAATGTAACTGTAACTACTGCCTACCCTCATTCAAAAGCTGCTTATTAATCAAACCAAACTTTGCTTACTTTCAAAGAGTAAGACTGGCAAATAGATATTACAATTCAGCTTTTCCACTGATACTCTCCTAAAGATGTAGATTTCATTGTGTTTTGGAAGACTGAAGTGGGAGGATCACCACAAATTAAGGAACCAGCATGAGCTACAGAGTGAAATCCAAGCCAACATTGGGCTACAGAGTAAGACTGTCTCAAAAACTATAAAGAGGGAAGTCCAAGTCTGGCAATGTCCTAAGACAATCCATTCCAAACACATTCCAAATACTAAATATAAGAAATAAAAATGTAAAAAAAAATATTAAAGTAACAAGAGACAGCCTTTGATCCCAGAGAACTTAGGGGCTACACAAAGTGCAAGAGAAACGAACTAGTGACCACTCAACATTAGATGTCCTAGGCATGAACACCCACAGCACAACAGACACTGCACACACTGAGGACCAGAGGTCCACAGGATACATTCAGTGGTAGTTTCTGTTGTTGTTAATATTATGGTGATAACTGTTACTAAGAACTAGGAGACAGCTAGATGGCTCAGTGTAAGATCCATTTAGTTAACACCTATTGTGCATGTCTCACAGAGCTCTTCAAAGGAACTGATGCTTTCTTCTGGCCTCCATTCACACACATGGCATACATTCACAGATACACACAAATATTAAAAAACAAAGGGAAAAGGAATAAGTTCCCAGAAGATAGTAAAAGTCCTTTAATAAAGATAACCGCCCCTGTGAAGGCCCAGAGGGCAGGTACAGAGTACACAAAAGAAACTGCCAACACATTACACGAATGAGTGTAAAATGATTGGAGCCAGGCTATCAGAGCATGGGTGCTTGGCTAAAGCAACTAAAATGTACTTCAAAAGCTAAAAGAGCCACAATAAAATAATAATAATAATAATAATAATAATAATAATAATAATAGGGTATAATCATTCAATAAGATCTATATTTACAAGAAGCTTGGAGAGAAGGTAAAGAGAACGAGGAGGTGACTCAAATGTCGTGCAGGCAAGAAGGTGATGCTCTGAACTCAGAAGGGACATGTGAAAATGAGCAGGAAAACATTTATAAAGAAGGTAATAGGCTCAACAGGTAAAGGTGTTTGCTGTCAAGCTGACAACCCAGGTTCAATCATGGGGACCCACATGGTGAAAATAGAGAACTGATCTGATCCCTAAAAATTGTCCTCTGACCTCCCTATGTGCACTGTGGCAGGTGTGCACATGCACACACATACACAATATAATTAGCAACTTAAAATGAGTAATTCAAACATAAGCTTCATGCTTAAAAAATAAAGTTGTGGTTAAGATGGCACAAGAAATGCTCTGGAGGCCTTCCCAACCCCTGATTTGAGTGGCTGAATGGATGATGGTACCATCATCAGGGCATGAAGACAGGAAGAGGTTGGACTTGCAGAAGTAAGTAATGAGAACTTTCTAGAGTCCACTTTGTTCCAATATGTCATAATGGTATCTAATATAACATACACTGATTTATAAAAATTAAAATATAAAGAGATACCTAATGGGAAATATCAAAGAAGTAACTGTAATTGGAGATCAGAAGACACATATTTGCAACTCATCAGCATACAGACAGTAAGTGATTTACAACTTACTGCAGACTCTGAGCTCCTGGACAGAATGAGACAAGAGGATCAAGGCAAGGCAGATGACTTTTAGGAGCAAAAGAAGGAAAACGTCTACAAAGACAACTGGCAAAGACTATCAAGAAATGGCCTGATAACAGGATCAGCCATCACATTATATACTGTACTACATAACAGACATTCTTTTGGTTAGCTGGCTTTTTGACTTTTGAAACAAGATGTTGCTGTGTCGCCCTGGCTGGCCTTACATTCACAGAGACCTGCCTGCCTCTGCCTCCTTTAGTGCTGTTACTAAAGATGTGTGCTACCACACCTGACCTAAGGTTTTAGTGCTTGGCCTTACAGTTCACTCCTAAGAAGATAATATCAATAAACTCAAATCACTGGCCAGGAATGCTAATAATCTTAACGTTCAAGAGACTGAGACAAGAGAATCACCATTAGTTCAAGACCAGCATGGTCTACCTAGTGAGTTCCAAGCAGCCATGGTTATATGTTACATGGTTACATGGGGTGGGAGGGGTGCAACCCTCAGGACTAGAATGTAGCTCAATTGGAAAGATGCTGCCTAGGGTGCAGGATATGCTGGGTTGGGCTCACTAGCACAATGTTAATAACCAGGCATGGTATGGTAGCTCATACATATCTTTAATCCCAGCACTCAGGAGGTGGAGGTGTGGAGGTAGGGAGGTAGGGAGGTAGGGAGGTAGGGAGAGTTAAAGGTCATACTCAGCTGTATCATGTGTTTGAAGCCAGCTTGAGCTATGATACCCTATCTTTTTAAAAATAAATAAATAAATAAATAATTCCAGGAGCTGGAGAGATGGTTCAACAGCTCTTAACCACTGATCCTGAGTTCAATTCCCAACAACCACACAGTGGCTCACAACCATCTATAATGAAATCCAACGGTGAGTTTCTGGTAAGTCTGAGACAGCTACAGTGTACTCATATACATAAAATGAATAAATCTTTTTTAAAAATGTCTTCGGTACTAGAGAGATACAGCAGCAGTCAAGAGCACCTACTGCTCTTACAGAGGACTCGAGTTTGATACCCAGCACTCACAACCACCTGTAACTGCAGCTCCAGATCTGACACCCACTTCTGGCCTTCATGGATACCCCCATAAATGTGGCACAGACATACCAGACACATACATAAATAAAATTAAAAATCTTTTTATTTTTTTAAATTATTTCCCACCAGACATGGTGGTGCATGTCCTTAATTCCAGAACTTGAGAGGCAGAGGCAGGTGGATCTCTGTGAGTTCTAGGCCAGTTAGAGCCACAGAGTAAGACTCTGGCTCCAAAAAATAAAAACCCCGCTGCCTCCCAGCACTTGGGAGGCAGAGAGGCAGTTGGATCTCTGATTTTGAGTTCCAAGACAGCAAGGACTACACAAAGAAACCCTGTCTAGAAAAACCCAAAGGCAGATAGATAGATAGATAGATAGATAGATAGATAGACAGACAGACAGACAAATAGATGATTGATAAGATTAGATAAGTGACAGACAACTCCAAACTGATGAAAATACAGAAAAAAATTCCATTTCTCCCAAATTAAACACTGTAATTTTGAAATGTTCTTAAGTATAAAAATGGGCAGAAAATGTGAAAAAAAAAATTATTCATGGCATATGCCCATAATCCCAACATTTTGGGAGGCTGACTCATTTGAGTTCTAGGCCAGTTTAGGCTACATAGTAAGATTCTATCTCAAAACAACAAACTTTAGACTTAGCACATTTTTACACCAATCAAAGGGTTGGTAGGGAACACAAAACTAAACAGCCATAGAACTACATTCTCAAGTACTTAACAGATAATTCACACACACTCTAAGACAGACTTTTGGTCTGTATTCCTACCATGCCAAAGGACTCTGGTCCAATAATAGAGGTTACAGTATTATAATATCCCAGACTTGCCAAGAATTAGAAGTAAAACTTTAAACACTATACATTATTATTAAAAAGTATGCCTCAATATATCTAATACCTTAAAACCAAGAAAACTTGATCATAAAGGCCAGTAAAGTTCTGGCACAAAACAACTGTTAACAAGTAGAAACACAATTATACAAGGTCCTCCAGTTCCTAGGCACTCAGAACTTCTGGCTGTGTTTCTCCATTCAACCCTTCCAAATGTGCTGTGAGGAAAAGGCTGGGGAAAAAATGTGTTACTTTTGGATCCCTTCATATAATATAAGCACCCATTATCCAACAATAGCAGCCAGAACATAATGAGGATAAGATTTGGTCTACATTACCTAAAGATTTCCCAGAAGTCCAAATATTTAGGTTACACAGACTGCACTGTTCTGATTCACCCACAATGCTGTGCTGGAATCACCACAGCACAATCTTAGCTACACCATGAGCTAACTATCAAGGAAGGCGAGGCTGACAGAGACTTCACTATTGATCATGTCTTGGCCCTTCCTCTCACCTCCTCACTTTTCACAGCTTGATTCTCTGCTCAGTCCTACTGCAGAGAGAGTTCTTTAGCCATCTCTGAACAGAAAGAGCCACAAGAGATTTAAAGAACAACTGTCATTTTTTAATCATATGGTCACATGTCCACATTGCCCAAATGAAGTGCACCCTGTGAAAGGAAAGGGCACAATGGCCACCTGTTGAAAAAAAAATAGTTTAAGGACTCTCGCATTGGCCTGAGGAGCAGCGGAATATTTGAAAATTATACATATATCCTTAATATACTATATGAAACGTCAGAGTAAACAAATGGTTAATGACACATCTTTTGTAACACATGAATCAGCTACTGATTTGCAAAAGTGGGGCACACCCAAGTTCATATGACTCTGAAGTACCTGTTTGAAAATGGACCTCAAAGTCTGAGGTTTAGACTCTACCAGGTTTAGAACAAAATTTTATAAAAGTATGTAAGGTATAATAAAGTAAAAAGTAGAACTAATCCTTATAATGAGAATAATTTAAGAATTTCATTAATATCTGAATAGCAACAATTGAACAGCAATCACATAAACCCTAAGAAGCTAACAGTTCTGAGGATGAGTATCCTGTAAGATAATGGAAGAGTAACAAATTCAAGAACATTCTAGATAGATCTAGACATAGTGGCCAACACCTATAATCCTAGCATTTGGAATGTAGAGGCAGCAAATTCATAAAGTTAAGGCCATGCTCGGCAACATAAAAAGTTCCAGGGTAGCTTGGACTCTGAGGCCCTGACTCAAAACACAAGCAAGTGAACAAATACTCTTGATTCTAAAATGCAAATACAAAATGACAAAATAAAAAAGGCAAAAAGCAAATATATCTTACCTTAAGAGGCATCCAAATAGCATACATAGTGTCAGGATAGTTCAGACAACTCAGAAATAAGCAGGAAGAGACTAAATAATTCCCCAGCTACCACGGGTAAGGAAGTAGGAAGACCTGAAAAGGAAGAATTTTTTTACTTAGATGGAAAAATAGTATAGCATATGTAAACAGCTTATTCTATCTGGGAAAGATGTTCAATACTAGTTGCCTAAAAAGTGTACAAGTGCTGGGTGTGGTGCACTTTAATCCTAGCATTCAGAGGAGGCTGAGGCAGGCTGTTATCTATGAGTTCAACACCAGCCTGGTATACATAGTGACTTCTGGGCCAGGTAAGAGCTACTTACTGAGATGGTCTCAACCTGCCCCACACCCACTCCAAAAAGATACAATATAAAACTCCCTTTGTAAAGGGCATATTCATATCTCTATGTGTGCAGAAATGTATTTTACATCAAAGAAAACATAAAATCTTAAATAACTGAAAATTACTTATCAAAGATTCAGAAAACTAAAATCTCAGGGGAAAAAAGTTATTACTACCAGAGTAATTTATAAACACCACTGAAGCCGAGCGGTGGTAGCACACGCCTTTAATCCCAGCACTTGGGAGGCAGAGGCAGGCGGATTTCTGAGTTCGAGGCCAGCCTGGTCTACAGAGTAAGTTCCAGGACAGCCAGAACTACACAGAGAAACCCTGTCTCGAAAAACCAAAAAAAAAAAAAAAAAAAAAAAAAAAAAAATTATATATATCACTGAAAATGATTAACTATCTAAAAAGATGTACAACTATTTTATTTAGTAAACTAAAAAAACTCTCTGACAATTCCAATATTTTAACTTTTCTTAAAATTGCTTCAGAGCTGATACTACATTTAAAAAATAAGTAACATCTATTCCTCACTGAAGCACTACAAGCAAAAAGAAAAGACACTTCTTTCCCAGTGATTTTTTTTTTTTCTAGAAATTTTTAAAAGCAGACCAGAGGAATTAATTTTGAAGATGGAGGGTGTTAAGTTTGCAGAAACTCAGAAGGATGGACTAAATGACCCCTTGTAGGAGTCTTATGTCCTAGGCCTGAATGAAAATTCCAGCTTAACCAGTTACTGCTTCACTTAAAATGGAGGCTTGCCCGAGTACAAACACAAAAATAACACACTCACCTCTTTAAAAATAATTTCTTAAAATCAGAGTCGACGTCCCCGTTTTAAAAATAAAGCTCTGGAGTGGGTTTGCTGTCTCCACGTTTGTCACTTCGGTTAGGGACACTTGGCATCACTTTGCCTAGCGCTCATTGGATTTGGGGGGTGGGGACGGGAGGAGTTGACTTTTGACCCAACTCTCAGGCAAGCCTGGGCGCCCCCCCACACCCCACCCGAGATGCGACCCCAGCTCTACAGGACCGCCGGGCCGAGATCCCAGCGAGCTCGAGTCCGCGCCCCTCCCCCGCCTCGGACCCTCGTCCCGGAGCCTCCCCCAACCCCCGAGGCCCACGACTCCTCCGGCCCGGTCCCCATTGTTAGGAGGGGGCGACCGTGGCCCGGGCTCGCTACCCGGAGCCCGTGGCCGTTGACCGACTCGCCTCAGGAGGGGGCGGCCCGCGGGATGCCGCTTCCCGTCCTGCCCGCCACGGTCCGTCCCACCTCGCTCGGCCTGTCGCCCCCGGGCTCGGCTCGGCGCCCCCCTCCCCGGCCCTGTGGCCACCCGTCGTCCGGCACGCCGCGGCCCACGGCCCGAGGCCGAGGCCTTGAGGGTGGGCGCCGGCCGGGGGTCCCCGCGCCCCACACGCGTCCCCGCGTCCTCAGACCGGCCGCCTTCAGGGCCCTTGGCGGCGCCCGCTCCCGCGACCCCTCAACCTCCCGCCGCCCCGCGGCGGCGACCCCCGCGGCGTCCTCAGGCGGAGACGCGCCACTCTGCACCACCATCACCCCGACCCGCGGCGCCCCCACCCCCCAGGGCAGCAGTGCCAACGGCAGCTCCCCCGGCCCCAGACCTACCTGCACGGCTCAACCAAGCCTAGAGTGGGGGGCGGGCAAGCTTCCGCCCTCCTCTGTCTCCCATTGGCTCACTGAGAGCAATTCGCGAGCACCATTGGCTGAGAGTGGACGTCCGTCAGAGCTGTGGGGCGGGATGGGGAGGGGGGGGAGAGATGCTGGTGCCTCGGCGTCTCTGTCTCTGTATCTCTGTGTCTCTGTCTCGGCCCTAGGAAAGGAAAGGCTTGGGCTGGACGGAGCTGGAAGGGGGCCTAGTGAGAGAAATAAGAATAGGAATCCCTACAGTGCTTCACAGCAGTCCACCACTCAACCCCTGGCCTCAGTCCCTCAGGTCCTCTTCTCTGTCACCCCCAACCCCTGCCCCTCACCTCACCCTTCCAGGTTCTTCATCCAGGAAGCGATGTGATGAGAACCCGGCCCGGAAGGCCATAGGGAGAGATTTTGTATATATACATAAAATATACACATATATAAATGTTTATTTTTAAAATCAACCAGATTTGAGGTCCTGAGGGCCTGGAAAGGCCATACATCTCACAGACCAGGAAGGGATTGAGAGAAAGCTGTGTTAAAAATCACTCTCAGAGATGGTGACAGTGGTTGCCTCCTGGGATGACACGGAGTTCTCAGCAGACCAAGGAAGAGGAAGACTTAATATCTCAGGCACATCCTTTGTAGATACTGATTTTCGTGCGGTCCATAAACATTCCAACTAAAATAATATTAACAGAGCATGGTGCCATACACTTGTGATTCTAGCACAAGAGACTAATGTAGAAAATTATTCAAGAGCCAAGTTGGGCTACAAAGAGACTATTTCAAAAAAAAAAAATTTTTTTTTTTAAATTTTGAATCAGGAACGAAATGGTCATCTAAGAAAACCAGGACACCATCCACATATACTGGGGAGTCTTACCTTTTAATTTGTTTAGTTTCAAATACCAGAAATAAGTGATTGTGTTCTGAGAAATTCGAAAACACAGGAGAGACTAAACAATCTACAGATGAAGAGTCAACGAACTAAACGACTGACTTTCTCAAATCGAAAACAAAAAAACAAAAACAAAAAAACAAAAACAAAAAAAAAAAAAACCCAGCTAAAATAATGGCGAAACAGCATGAAGGAAGGGAAGCGAGTGTCTATTGCAAAACAGAATACCAAAACTCTGAGAGAGCCTTAGGTCTTGAGGTCACACTTAAAGGACTGTCTTTAGGCCATGGTAGACATGTGACAGAACTAAAAAGAAAATACCCATAAGTCAAAAATTTTAACCTTTTCAGTCTTAGTGACACATAAGAACTCTCTTTCCCAGAATATTTTTCATCCTATTAAATGCATATAGGAAACCAGAAGAAGCAGACCAGATTTATTCTAGAGGATCATCTGGGCTACAGAGAAACCCAAAGAACACTGCTCATGCTAAAATATAATGTTTTATAAGATGTTTATTTTTATGTGTGTGAGCGTTCTGCCTGCGTGTACATAAAGCTCACCGTGTGCAGGCCTGGTGCCCTTGCAGACCAGAAGAGAGCCCTGAGCCCTGAAGTAACTTGAATTAAAACTGCTGGAGCCGCTGTGTGGGTGCTGGAAACCAAACCTTTGTCCCATGAAAGAGCAGGCAAATGCTCTTAACTGCCAAACTATCTCTCCAGCCCCTAAAATACAGTTTTAGGACAAGCATGTCATGAATGGCCATTAACCAAGAACCCAGAAAGCTGTTACAAAAAGAACCAAGTTTTCAAAAATATTTCTAAAAGTTATATATAGCAATATAGGGTGCTTTTAAAAAATAAGTAATAATTAATTGAATGACCACTTTAATATAATAATTGAGTCATTTTTTTTAAAGAAAAACCTGAAACAAACTATAGTTTCATATACTGTGAAACTATAACATATTAGATGACAGAGCCATGAGTTCTGCTAAAACTACTAGGGTTTGTTGTCTCCATTCACAGTTGGAGGAAATGTACATATTCTCTTACATTAGAGGAAAAAAAAAAAACTTCATGGAATTCCTACTCTGTGGACCACAGAAACACACGCACACACACAAAACCTAATGTAAAAAAATTATCCCCATAAAGGAAGAGGGGATATAGGATAGGGGGTTCTAGGGAGGGGAAATGGGGAAAAGGGATGACATTTGTATTGTAAATAAATAAAATATTTAACTTAAAAAAAAAAACTAAATGCTTCGGGTGAGAGAAATAGCTAATCTAATTCAAACATGCACAAATATATACAATGTACATAAGCATCCCATTACTGCATTAATATGTAAAACTGTGCCATTTGTGCATCATTTAAAAATATATAAATCTTAGAAAATCTGAATGAGAGAAAAACAAAAAAAAAAAAAAGCCCAAAAAACAAAAACAAAAACAAATCAACAAACAAAAATGATCCTCCCCAGCCTCCACACAAGGTGGGTCCTCCTTCTCTGTCTTCTCTCCCCTGCCTCCAAATACTTTCTGTCTCCCACTCCAACCCGCAGATGTCTGACATCCCTGTGACACAAAGAAGCAAGGTAACAGGTGAGAGCTGAAGAAAGGATGTATGTGCATCTTGTCTTTCTCCACAGAAAAAGAAAGGGCTGGGGGAGCAGCTCAGTAGGCGCTTTTCTAGCATGCCCAAGGACAGAGGGAGAGAGGACACCAGGCATGTTGCAGATCTATAATCATGAGGAAATAGAGGCTTCGATGGGATGTCATTAATTTCCAAGAATAACGATAACCTGAGCCAGCTACGGTGGTGTTGAAATCCCAGGACTTCAGAGGCTGACACAGGAAGATCCCAATTGGAAACTACCTTGGGCTACGTAGCAAGACCTGTCTTTATCTTGCCTTACTCTTGATCCTGCCTTTTAATTAAAGAGGAGGTTGTGAATCCGAGAGGAATTAAGAAGGAACATAGAAGGAATTGGAGGAAGGATGGGTGTAAGGGATGGACAGAAGGAATTGGACATAGGGATGGAAGGGATGTAAACATAGTTCACATGTCTGAAATAGCTTTTAAGATAAAAATGAAAAGTTCTCTGTCAATATTTCCTCAGTTGGTTAATTCTTCTCAGATCATCTTCTGTGCAGCTGCCTGACTGCTGTCTACAAAGCGGAGCAGAGCAGGGAATAGTGAGGTGCCTCTGTGGTTTAGGTAGCAGTTGCTCTTGCAGAGGACCCGAGTTCAATCTCCAGCACCCACGTGGTGGCTCACAATCATCTGTAACTCCAGTTCCAGGGGATCGGATGCCTTTGCCTGACTCCCACAGGCATGCACATACCTACATGTAGGCACAAACTCAAACACATAAGATAAAACTAAATAAAACTTTTTTTAAAAATTTACTGGTTTAGTACTGAGTTGCCTAGTATACCTAGGTTCAGTCCTCAAAACTAACACATCCACACATACATACATACATACGTGCTCCCTTACTTGTTTGCTTACTTCTAAATCAGGGATGGTGGCTCACATCTGTAATCTTAGCACTCTGGAGACAGAAGGATAACTCCAGATTTAAGATGAGTCTTGTCTACCTAGTGAGTTTCAGGCTAGAATGGACTTCAGAATGAAGCTTTGTCAGAAACCCCATATAAAAAGAGTCAAAGATGGTGACATTTGCCTACAATCTCTGTACTGGGAGGTGGTGGAAGGGGGGCATCCTCATCTACATTGAAAATTCCTGGCAAGTCTGGAGAACCTTGTCCAGAAACGGGAAGGTCAATATTGATGATGATGATGGTGGCGGTGGTGATGGTGGTGGTGGTGGTGGTGGTGGTGGTGGTGGTGATTTCCTGTTAGGATGTATGAGGATTAAGTTATGTAATACATGTAATGGGGCTGGGTATTTTTGGTTTGGATTTTTGTTGTTGTTGTTGTTTCTTTAGTTATTTTATTTTTTCAAGACAGGGTTTTTCTGTATAGCCCTGGCTGTCCTGGAACTCACTCTGTAGACCAGCCTGGCCTCAAACTCACAGAGATATCTGCCTGCTTCTGCCTCCCCAAAGTTGGAATTAAGGCGTGCACCACCACTGTCCTGTTTGCAATGGGGTTTTAAAATCCCAAAGAAATAGATTATTTAGTTCAGTAGTACAGCATTTAGCTAGCAAGCATGAGGTCCCACATCTCCTCTCTAGTGTTGAAAAAAAAAGCCTGATACAGACAACATACTCAATGCTTAAATATCATTTTTACCATATTTTTGGGGCATCTTATGTTCCAGGGCCAGTCCATAAAAATTCTTCGATGATTATCTGTATTAATGTTATGGAAGACAGCAAGTTCGATTAATAATAATAATAATAATAATAATAATAATATTTACTTTAACTATTGTTTCTCACTTAAAAATTTCAAAGTTAGACTATTCCATTTTTTTTCCAATTTCTCTGGAAATTGTTTTTTTCTATTCCTCTGGGAAGGAAGACCAGTATCTCTTTAAAAAGCCTTGCAAACTCACTCAGTGGGATGAGGAGCCTTCTCTAATTAGGAGAGACTAATTCTCAAAGGCAGTGCACAGGTCAATGCTAATGACTAACGACCACCAACCCCTGTCGCTGCTGGACGGGCCCCCTTAGAAAAAACTGTGATATAATCTCATGAAACTGAAGATGCACATACTCTGGGGCCAGCAGCCCCACCACTAGCTTTACAGAAAATACAGAATCATTAGCAGTGTTGCCTACAAGAATATTCACAGAAGCAGTGTGCCCCACAGCCTCCAACTGGAAAAAAATCTCAGCTGTCTGACCATAGCATAGTTAAATTGTGAATTTTGTTGGGCTATGTTGTTTGGTTTGGTTTAGTTTGATTTGGTTGGTTCGTTGATTTTGGCATTTGGTTGTTGTTTGGGGGTTTGTTTGATTTTGGTTTGAGGTTTGCTGTTGTTTGTTTTGAGACAAGCTCTTCATATATAACTTAGGTTAGCTAGGAATTCATTACATAGCCCAAGCTGGCTTAGATCCTAGTGACCTTCCTCCATCAATTTCCCTAGTACCCAGCTTTAAATTGTGGTTTTGTTTTGTGTGTTTGTTTGTTTGTTTGTTTTTATCATTACTGTGTATGAGTGGAGGCCATAGCACTTGTGTGGAAAACCTTCAGGAGCTGAGTCTGGCAACCCGAGTCCAATCTCTAGAGCCCACTTGAGGGTGTCAGGAGACATCCAACTCAAAGTTGTCTCCTAACCTCCAGAGGTGGGCCAAGCGTGCACACACATTGATAAACAAAAATTTTTAATTAAGCTGGGCAGTGGTGGCACAAGCCTTAATCCCACCCAGCACTGGGGAGGCAGAGGCAAGCAGATCTCTGTGAGTTTGAGGACAATCAGGGTGACAGGGAGAAACCTTGTCTCAACACTCCTCCACCCCAGAAAGATTTAATTAAAAAGAAACATACAAACAAGTCATACATTTTTACGTGTTATGTTTAACAATAAAAATAATTTTTAAAAAATTTTAAAACCCCTATTGAAAAATGTACAAGGTATGTGCCTCTCTCAGAGAAGCAAAGATCAGAGAAGACTCGAGACCAACAAACATTGCACAGCTAGCTATATCAGCAAGCCTAGCTCAGCCACCTCTACTATTGGTCAAGTCATATTTATACCCTGGTCTTGCCTCAGCACGTGAGTCTGTCTCAGCTGACATCACTCTGCCAATCAGCCTGAGTCCGGGGAAGTACAGCACACCATCAGAAGTTTTTTGGTGCTTTTCTCTCTATGGAGTGCCAACAAATATAGCTCGTGTACACAATGTAAGCAAGACCAATACATGGGTGTCATTAGCGAAGAATCCTTCATCACGTGTCCTTTCATGTGCTCGCTTTAGCAGAACATCCTCTCTCCTGTGCCTGCTTCAGCTAAATGTTCCTTCATGTGTTTGCCCCAGCAAAATACCATCTGACCAAAGAACCCTTAAGTTTCCACTTCAAAATTGCTTTGGGGCCAGAGATACTCAGCACTTGAAAGCACTGGCTGCTCTTGCAGATGATCTGGGTTCAGTTCCCATCACCCACATAGTAGCAGCTCACAACTGTCTGTAAGTCCAGTTCTAGGGGATCTGAAGTCCCTTCTGGCCTCCACAGGCACCAGGCACATGTTGCACAGACCTGCAAGCAGGCAGGAAATAAAGAGAAGTCTTTTAAATTTAAAAAAACATTTTATTATGTTATGTGTATGGGTGGTTTACCTGCATGTATGTCTGTACCATGTGTGCCCATGGAGACCAGAAGAGGGCCTCAGATTCCCAGAAACTTGAATAACAGAATATTATAACCACCATATGAGTGCAGGGAATTGAACCCGGGTCATCTGCAAAAGCAACCAGTGCCCTTAGCTGCTAAATCTGATGAGCCAGTGAAGAAAGACCTAGCAAAGGGATAGGACAGTTAGTGTCACACTTCCATACAGACTTGTGATAGTCTAGTCCATAAGAACAAAATTTGAAAGATCTGTAATAGATAGGAGTTTGACAAAACTCAGACGGGGGTACATAAGGTATGTTGTCTGTGGGACTGAGAAGCCAGCCCTGAATTCAAGGCATGCTTTCTATACAAACCAGCAGGACTACGGAACAGGAAACTCTAACAGAGTGCAGCATAACTTTTCTGTTTTGTGGTGTGTGTGTGTGTGTGTGTGTGTGTGTGTGTGTGTGTGTATGCACGCATGTATGCATGCATGTGCGCATGCATGTGCGTGTGTGTGCACACATGTGTACATTTTATTAGTCCTCTCCTTAGAAATTTGCACTGTCTTGGGGCTAGAAAGCTGGATGAGCGGTTAAAACAAACTTAGTGTTCTTGCAGAGGGGCAGATTTCAGTTGCCAGCACTCACATCAGGTGGCTCACAAATACCCATAATTCCGGTTCCTCTAGCCTACATGGGGGACCTACATACCTGTGGTGTGTATAAAAACTCATGCAGGCACACACATACACTTAAATAAAAAATAAATAATGTTTTTAAAAAATGGAAAATGTGGGGGCTGGGGAGATGACTCAGCAGTTATGAGCACTGTTCCTCTTCCACAGCACTCAGGTTCGATTCCCAGCACCCCCACAGCAGCTCACAACTGTCTGTACGTACCTCCAGTTCTAGGATATCTGACATTCTCATACAGACATGCACGTAGGCAAAACAGCAATGCATGTGGAAATTTTCAAAGAGTTGAAAAAAGGGGGGGGGGAGAAAGATATAAAAGCAAAACAGAAAGGAAGTGGACCATCACTGAGCAGGTGAGGTCACCCCAGTATCTCCACTCCCCTCCTGTCACTCACTCTCCGGTTCCCCTGGTCACCTTCAGTCTGTCCTTGAGTTCCTTTTGTTGTTTTCTTGAGGTCTTTCTCTTCTCATAGAGGAGCACATCGTACGGGCTTCATTTGTATCTGCATAAGCCAAGGAGTCATAAAATAACTTAGGAGCCAGTTGCCTTTTCACCACAAAAATGGGATCTGGATCTAAATTCAGAGGTGACATCTGGTGTTTGTTTGTTTTGTTTTTAACATTTTGTCCAGTTTTTCCCAAAGTTCCGTGTTTGGCACTGTTGTCTCCCTAAGATTAGGAACATAGACAGTCATTTGCTGTCTCTGAACTGGATGGCTAGTCATGCACTTCCTGGTCCTGATGCCTTTCACGATATCCATGATCTCTGAGCAAGAGAAGAGGATCTGGTTTTATGTTATTTTTTTTTAAAGATTTGTTTTAGACTTTGATTATGTGTCTGTGTCTGTGTGTCGGCGTGTCTGTGTGGATATTCACACTTGAACACAGATTCCCTAGAAGGTTAGAGAAGGGCCCCTGACCTCTTGGAGCTGGAGTTACAGGTGATTGTGAGCCACTCAACACGGGGGTCAGAGGATGATGGGTCCTTTACTAAGCAACCAGTGCCCTTAGCCACAGAGCCATCACTCAAGTCCAATTTGTTTGTTTTATCGTTGTTTCTTTGTTTTGTTTTGAGAGAATCTAGGCTAGCCCAGGATGGCCTCTGGACATAATTTTACTGCTCAAGATTGTGATTCTACTGTCTTGGCTTCCCAAGAACTGAGACTATAGCCATGTGTCATGTGATCATTAGCTCTCAAAATGTAATAGTTCTTTGTGTTGTTGCAGCTCTTTTTGTTTGATTGTTTGTTTTTGTTTATTTTGAGACAAGGTCAGCTGTGTGTGGTGGTATATGCCTTTAATTACATCACTCAGAGACAGGTGGATCTCTAAGTTTGAGGCTAGCCTGGTCTACAGAGTGAGTTCAAGGCTAGCCTGGGCTACAGAAATGTTTTAATTCTAATTAATTGTGTGTGGTGCACACATATAAGAATATTAGGTGTTCTGTCCTCTTATTGTCAGCTTTGTTCTCCCTTGATACAGAATCTCGTACTGAGCCTTGGGTTAGGCTGGTGGACAGCAAACCCCAGTAATCCTGCTGTCTCTGCCCCCACAGCACTGGGTCACAGACACAGAGCACAACAGCTAGAGATTTGAACTCAGTTCCTCATAATTGAACAGCAACACTCTTCCGCAGCACATTCTCCAGTATACTAGACATTTTTTAAACTGTTTATGTGTGTGTGTGGGGGGGGTTGTACGTGTGTATGTGTGGTATATGTGGGGTGCATATGTGTGTGAGATGTGGGGGGTTGTATGTGTGGTATGTGTATCTGGTGTATGTGGGGGTATGTGTGGTGTGTGTGTGTGTGTGTGTGTGTCTAATATTTATGTGTGTGGATCCAGGCATGAGGGTACCACAGAGCATGTGTAGCAATCAGAAGACAACTTGCAAGAGTTGATTCTCTTAAAATATTTTATAAATATTTCATGAAAAATTTATGAAGAATGAATTATTGAGTGTTCACTTCATGTTTACAATGTCTCCTAGTTTGCTTTTCTCTGTTGCTGTGATAAACACCATGACCAAAAGCAGCGTAGGTAGGGAGGAAAGGGTTCGTTTGGAATACATGTTACATACAGTCCATCATCCGGGGAAGCCGGAGCTCATAGTAGAAACCTAGAGCCAGGAACTAAAGCAGAGGTCATAGAACACTGCTGACCTGCTTGCCTTTCTTATATAGCCCAGGCTCACCTTCCAAGGGATGGCACTGCCTACTGTACGCTGGGACCTCAGACGTCAAGGAGCAACAGAGAAATGCCTCACAGACATGGCCCAAGGTCAATCTCTCTCTCTCTCTCTCTCTCTCTCTCTCTCTCTCTCTCTCTCTCTCTCTCTCTCCAAGGTTTCTCCATGTAGCCCTGGCTGTCCTGGATCTCACTCTGTAGACTAGGCTGGCCTCAAACAGCATACACACACCCCACACACACCTGCCTCTGCCTCCTAAGCACTAGGATTAAAGGCATGTGCCACCACTGCCCAGCAATAATAAAAGTTTTTGGGGATTTTTTTGGTTTTGGTTTTGGTTTTTCGAGACAGGGTTTCTCTGTGTAGCTCTGGCTGTCCTGGAACTCACTCTGTAGACCAAGCTGGCCTTGAACTCAGAAATCCACCTGCCTCTGCCTCCCAAGTGCTGGGATTAAAGGTGTGTGCCACCACTGCCCAGTGCTTTTGCTTTTTTTAAAATAAAAAAATAACTATTAGCATAAAGAACGGATCCTGGCATGATGTAGTGTCTTATGGGTTAAAGCATAAGGAGATGGCTCAGTCTGTCAAGTGCTTGCTATGCAAGCATCAAGCACCAGGAAGTGGAGCCAGGAGTCTTGGGACTCGCTAGCCAGTCAGTCTAGCTCAATCAGTGGGCTCCAGAAAGACCCTGTCTCTATAAGGTATAGAACAGTTGAAGAAGACACCAGTGTTGACCTCTGGTCTCCACGTACACAACACACACAGGTATGCATAGAAAGAAATGAAAAGATGTGTTTCTGAATTATGCATAATAAAGCCCATTCGTTTGTATTTACTTTCCTTTATAATATCATGTTTATCATTTCCTCTATTTAATTAAGAGATCATTGTGCAACCTGGCATGATGGCGCATGCCTTTAATTCCAGCACTCAGGAGGAAGGACAGGTGGATCTCTGAGTTAGAGGACAACCTGCTCTATAGAGCCGGTTCCAGAACAGCCAGAGCTACACAGAGAAACCTTATTTCTAAAAACTGGAAGAGAAATAAAGAGAGAAAGAGAGAGAGAGAAAGAGAGAGAGAGAGATTATTACACAGAGCAGTAGTGCTGGAGTAAACGCACACAGGTATAGTGATTCTATTTACTCCTAGGTCGTAGCACAACTTACCCAGTGCTTCAAGAATCCCAGCCATTAGTGGTCACCTGACGTCAGCTGTTAGGTTTCTGTCCATCTGCAGCACATGGTTCTTCGTGAAAACAATAATTGAGCACCCGCTATGATCTAGTAAACTGAAAACTGAATGAGGTGCTTTGTAGGAGGCACCAAGGGCATTGTGCTCACAAACAAGCACTGGTGTTAAATATGTGGGCTATGCCTTCAAAGGGAGGAATGCATTAACCTTTTATCCACCCAGAAGGCTGGCGACTCTTGCAATATCTGTGTGGCCGCACTAGATTCTCCCCAAGACCCTAAACATAAGCTTGTTTTTCTCAGTCAATCTGTAGATTGACTTTATGGAAAGTGTCACATGTAAAGTTTTGTATGCTTAATTGTACGTGAGATTGAGTTAATCGTCATCAAAAAAACGTTACCAAATTGTGCTGTGCTTAAATGTGCCTAAAATAAACGACTTGGAGTCAGATTCCAGAAGTTTAAGCCAACACCAGCTATTTAGTCATACTAAACGGAGCTGCCTTCTTGCCTACCTTGGGTTGTTATTCGGCTAACTTTGGTGGTCACAGAGACCCATCAATCTGTCTACCAGTGTATGAGGTGAAGTGGAAGACAGAAAAAAAAATGAGCAAAAGCTATCAGTCGAATGAGGTGAGATCAAGCTAAAGGGAAGCAGAAGACTGTAGGTATCTCTTTTGTCCACCTGATAGAATTGTCTTCTTGGAGTCTTATTGATGAGTAAGCTCACCCTTTCTAGTTCTTTCTGAACTCTGGCTGGCTGGTTCAACTCAGCTGTTCTGGCTCAAACTCTTCCGCAAGCTGACCAATTCAATCTGTTTCTCTAAGCTTCTCACTGAATTTACTCTGCTTGGCTTCAAACTAACTCTGGAAATTTGTTCTAATCTTCTGGCTCCTTCTTATTCTCTGGCTTCAACTGCCTCTGCTGACCTGCTCTGAACTGCATGAACTCACAAACTCAACTCCACTGCACTGCACTCACAGTGCGGACTCCCAACTGACTGACCAAAATGACTGAACCACCTTCACTCTCCCTGTGCTGTTCTCCTGAGATTTGGACGTATCCTATCTCTAACTAATTCTATCAAGTCTTTGATTCATCACTTTGTCTGTCCTTCAATTAGGAGTCATTGTTTGGAATTAAAGTGTGTGCTAAGTGGAGTGTCTAAATTCCAGCCAGGTCACACAGACTTAGAAGGTCTTTGGATGGGCTGAAAAGATGGCACTGACTGCCCTTCCAGAGGTCCTGAGTTCAAATCCCAGCAACAACATGGTAACTCACAACCATCTGTAATGAGATCTGATGCCCTCTTATGGGGTGTCCAGTGTACTTACATATAATAAATAAATAAAAACCTTAAAAAAAGAAGGACTTTGGATATGATCAGAGCAGCCTCTATAGAAGACAGTGAGTAAACAGCATTGCAATTTCCAGATGGTGAGGGGTCAGTATATCCCTCTTGGTTTGGTGTTGCTGAATCATGATGTTCAAGAAAGGATAGAAGGGAAATGGCCCAGAATAATGTTAAGGCACTTGCCACCAAATCTGATGACCTGAGTCCAGTATCTGGGATCCACAGAGATGAGCCAGATGAGTAGATTCCCTCAAGTCCTCTGACTTTCACATTTGTGCCATGACACATGTGCACCTACACACACACACACACACACACTCACACACACACACTCCAGTGAATAAATGTTATTAAAAACCAGGAAAGGAACCAAGAGATTAATCTGGAATGGTGACCCTCATGATCTGGTACGTACTCATGAAAGTAACTCCTGAATTCTGGGATTATAGGCAGTCCTGTTTCTGTAGTACTAGGGATTGCACCCACACCCACCATGGGAGCAAGCAAGGACTGCACAATTGAGCTACGTCGCCAACCATGAAAACCACTTTTAAACATGATCTCCTGAGCTACTACTGGAGATTCTGATCTGGTCCTCAGAGTGGAGCCTACCATCTAAGGCTACAGTCACTGAGGGTCACATTCTAAGAATCTCTGACTGGACGAGAAGTCTGGGTCAACTATCCGAGTACTTTTCATGGTTTGTGGAAGGTTTGTGCTTCACCTTGGTGGTTGGAGTATCTTTGAGGATATTTAAGCTCAAAGGAGATATGTAGAGAAAATATCTTATATTTGTATGGGTATGATACCTGTCAATAATAAGCTTGATAGCCTATGGCTTACAGGAAATAGGAGGCAGGACATCCCGAAGGTAGAAAGAATTCTGGGATAGAAGCAGGCGCGGGAGATGCGCCCAGGAAGATGTGACATGACAGATGCCTGGTACCTGAACACTGGTAACCAGCCACATGGCAGAATGTAGGTTAGAATAAATGAGTCAATTTAAGACATGATCTAGAAAGAGATAAACCTGGCTATATGGCCAAGTTATTTGTAAATATATTTTGAGTCTGAGTCTTATTTTTAGGAGCCGGGGGCTGGGAGGAAGAACGACCAAACTTACAAACAGCACCCGACATGGGGCATATAGAACCAAACTAACGTGAGAACTTTCCAGATAGAGGCCCCAATTCTCCCTGAAAACAAAACAGCTTTAAAGCTCTGCCTCTTTAAGAAAAAAGGCCAGGAAAAAAATGCATTAAAAGGAGAGCCTAGCCCTGTAAAGAGCAGGTATCGATCAGGAACTCGTGCCAATCTGTCATGGACCCAACAGCCCAATTCATGTCCACATAACTAAAGGTCTAAAGCTGCGCACAAGCGGCAACCCGACTGCAGAGGTCCTGAATACTGCTGCGGAGGAGCGTGGAAGCTGCGGAGCTCCAGGCACAGGATCCGTGGAAAGGAATATAAAAGCTCCAGCTCTATCCTGCTACGGGCCCACTACCTTCGTGGAGTGGACGGAGGCCAGAGGCTCCAGCCTAACCCAACATGGCAGAATACATGGGCTCGAGACTCTTGGTGGGCGGGAACCCCGAGATGGCAGGCCGCAGCTGCTCAGAGCAAAACTGCACTCTGAGCTCCCACAACACATTTAAAGTCAGGGAGAAAGCCTCTGCTGATAGATAAAGCCCCTTGCAAAAAAATTGTCTGAAATTCAAAATGACATTTTTTTTAAAGGTACTATGTAGGTTTTTGCTTAATAATAATAATTAGGAATATCCTTAGTAATTTAAAAAATAAATACACAACAATCTTAAGTTTATATAAAAAGAAAGGGGAATATAGATATATTTATCCACATAAGGCATGTTTATAAGTTCAATTTGAAAGATAATGCGTTTTCTGTTGCCAAAAAGCATTTTGCCCTAGGAAAGCTATATTCAGCTAGTCAATGTGAGAACCCAGAGCTGGGGTGGGGCAGGGCTGTTTGTTTCTATTGCCTCAGGAGAAGAAAGACACCCAACTAAGGAATCCAGAGACCACTGGACAAGAGAAACATCTAAAGAATAATATTGTTAAGCTTACCAACTGTATCACACATTAATTATCAACTTGGCAATACAGAATGCAAATGCTTTCTCAGCACACAGAGACTGGACAATAAATGCTACAGCTAGCTTTCTGAAGACTAACCAATTTTCCAGTTTTCTTGGGTCCCCAAAAAGAAATTCTACATCCAAAATCAGCAGGAAGCAATTATAAGAAGACCATTGTTCCAATTCCTTACGTTGTGGTGGATGGTTTTGGTCATTTTATGAATTATAGATATATTGTCATTTAGGGGATGGCTACAAATACTGATGGTTTTGGACAGGAAAGAACCCAAACAGGGATCTCAGACTCAGGGATTTCTATCTTTCTTTTCCTTTTCTTTATTCTTCTTTCTTAGATAAGGGAAGGGGGTTGAGAAGAAAAAGAAGGGAATACAGCATTACATAGAAATAATGAAACAGAAGGGAAGACTATTGATGCTACTCTCCAACTAAGAGCTATGCTATTCTCAAGTAAGGTTATTTTTGTTTACATTGATATGGGTTATTGCATGTTGATACAGATTTAAGGTTTCCATTGGTATGATTCCTTGTATATTGATACAAAATAATTTAAGGTTAATTTTGTTACAACGTAATGTACATATGATTCAACTCTTGTATAGTAGTTACTATGCCTCTGCGACTCATTTGAAAATGCAAGGTTTAGTCCCAGTCCTTTTAACAGCTGCTATTGCAAACTATTAGGGATGGCTAAGAAATACAAGTTAATGGTCAGATGATCAAACACATGGTCATGTCAAATACTAATATGGATTTTCATAGGGAGTATCCTAGTGTTGGCACTGAACTTTTTTTTTTTTGTTTTGTTTTTTGTTTTTTGTTTTGTTTTTACAAGACTGTGTAGTCTTGGCTGTCCTGGAACTCACTCTGTATGTGTGTGTGTGTGTGTGTGTGTGTGTGTGTGTGTGTGTGTGTGTGGTGTGCTTTTTTGAGACAGGGTTTCTCTATGTAACTTCCCTGGCTGCCCTGGACTTGGTTTGCAGACCGGGCTGGCCTCAAAACTCAAAGAGATCCTCCTGCCTCTGCCTCCTGAGTGCTGGGATTAAAGGCGTGCACCACCATAACTAGCTCCTTTTGCCCATTTTTAAGAGATGGCTTCTGGTTTGCAGAGATGGTTTAGTTCTGCACAAGTGTGAAAAGTGAAGTTTAAATCCCCAGTGCCCATGGTAGAGACAAGGCATGTCCAGAGTAGGCTAGCTAGCCTGTGAACATTGGGTCAAGTGACAGGCTAGTTCTGTAAAATAAAGTGGAGAGCAAATGAGGAAGACATCCAACATCAAATTTTGGCCTCTACATGCAGGCAGAAGACAGACAGATAGGCATGTGTGCACGCTCATACACACACACACACACACACACACACACACACACCATATACATTTGAACACTCATACAAACACAAGTACACACACCACACACAATGTATGCAAAGTAAAATCGGGAGTTCTGGAAAGACGGCTGAAGTGGAAACTTGAGGAATCTTTGGAAAGTCGGTTGGATGGTGTTTTGCTGGGGCAAACACGTGAAGGAACATTCAGCTAAAGTGGATGCACCTGTGAAAGGCTAAGGCCAACTCATGAAGGAACGTTTCGATGAAGCAGACACAGGAAAATGTTCTGCTATAGCAAGCATGTAAAAGGACACGTGATGGATTCTTTGCTAATGACATGCATGTGTTGGGCTACTTTACATTGCATAGTTGAGCTACATTTATCAGGAAGCTACAGAGAGAAATGCATCAAAAAAACTTAAGGTTGTGTGTTGCAGTTTCTTGCTGCTTCTGCAGACTCCGAGCTCATGGGCTGATTGGATGCACGTTCTGAGGCAAAACCTGTGCTGAGGCAAGGCACGTGGAGGACACGTGATGTTTGGAGGGTATAAATAGGACTCCATGGTGTGACAGAGACAGCTTGGTTTGCTGGTACAAATGCTTGTGGGTCTTGCATCTTTGCAGATCTTTGTTTCCCTGAGAGAGGCACAGGCAAGAACTTCTCCTGGTGTTCCTGTTGGTCCCTCCTAATGACTCTAGCTGAGGCTGAGGCCTGGCTGTCTCTGCTAGGTCATGTCACCTCTGTTGCTAACCTGACTCTACCAAACTGGACCATTGGTGTATCTGTGAGGTGTTTGCAAGTGGATCGAGCTGCCACTGCCTGCTAACCTATGAATTGAACTGAACTGAACTGCCAGTTTCCAGACAACATAGATGGGAGTTGCTCCAAAGAATCTTTCTGAACAGATCCATTCCCTGCCCCTCCTACATCCTTTCTTTTCCACTAGCTCTGGTGGGTGGTGGGCTACAAGGAAGATTAAAGCAGCCGGGCGGTGGTGGCGCACGCCTTTAATCCCAGCACTTGGGAGGCAGAGGCAGGTAGATTTCTGAGTTCGAGGCCAGCCTGGTCTACAGAGTGAGTTCCAGGACAGCCAAGGCTACACAGAGAAACCCTGTCTCGGGGAAAAAAAAAAAAAAAAAACAACAAAAAAAGGAAGATTAAAGCATTTAAGAACCATCACTAAAAATAGGATTTGAAAAAAATTAAAGTTACAGCCTGGTCAGTAGTCGAGTGTAACTTGCTGCTCTTCCAGAAGACTGGTGTCTGGTTCCCAGATCCTGTGTCAGGCAGCCTATAACCACCTGTAATTCCACCTCCAGAGACTCTGACATTCTCTTCTGGTCTCTGAAGGTGCCCACAGGTTTGTAGCATATGTAACAGAGACACAAAAATAATTTTGGTTTATTTTGTTAAAGATTTTTTCTTTCCTCCTTTCCTCAAAATTTAAATTATTTTTAACATGATATGAGTATTGGCCTTATTTGTAGAAAATTTGATATATTGGTATTTATTTGAACATGCATCCCATTAATTGTATTTTTATCTCCAGAGCATTGATTTTTTTTAACTCAAAACACTTTATTTATCAGTATTTGTATATACATATATACTTATACATGTATACGTATATACATACATATATAAACAATAATTAAATAATAAGATTTATTTGAAAAGTTTGGGGGTTGGGAAGAGTGGGAGAAAGGAGAGAAAGGGAAAAATTATATAAATACAGTGCTCATATATGAAATTCTCCAAAAGGAATCCTGTTTTTTAAAATGTTCAACAGATTAACTAGCATTTTACAATATGAAAATAAATATGACCTATAATTATGTTGAAGGACATTTTAACTCACTACAAACTTTGAAGTTTAAAATGAAATCAATAAAAATTATTTTACCCAGCATACTAACAAAAACCACAATAACATTTTATAAATCAAAGTGTTTCTGAGAACAAGAAAATGGATTGTGAGGAGCTAAGTCAGCAGAACCAGGGGTACACTGTGTGTTCTTTCTTTCTTTTTTTTTTTTTATCAAATCATAATTTTTACTTTTTAACACAGGGGTTATAAATACGATAATGCAGGATGTGGGGAAGGGGATGATGACACAGGAGCATAGGTGTTCGGGGGTGGGGGGAGTACAGATATCTTTCAGATCAGGGTATCAGCTGGGTGAAGGTTCAGGGATCAGGTCACTATGACTCTGCCTATGATTCACTTGTCCTTATCTAATTTGGTACTATCCACCAAGGCTGCCTATTTACAAGGTCTATGACTACTCAGGCTGGTAGATTTCCACAAAAGCTGCCTGTTTACAATAGTTTATAGCCATCTGTTTCAGTGTTTTTCCATAGAGACCCAAGACTTTGTGTTAGCAGGCATGTATGTCAGGACTATTGCTGATTTTAGGCTTATGGCTGATTTTAGGCCTTCAGTGTATAAGCAGGGCTGCCCCTGACATCTCCCTTCTCCAAGTATAGAAGGGCTGTGGCAATTCTAATCTTGTCAAGGCAGGGATAGAGGCCTGACCTCCAGTAATTAAAGGGGACCTTGTAATGGCTCCAGTCCTCCTGTCGTTGTTCAGTGAGGCATGAGGGCCATACCCGTTCCAATGTCTTTTTCCTGGAGAGGGGATACTTTTGACATCAACCCCTATGCAGTCAGGCTTGTCCCTCAGGGGACCCAGAAACATATTTTTAACTTTTATTTATATTCCCTTGCAGTGCTTAGCCTCGCAGCCTAAGCGAGAGTTCAGATCGCCAGACAGAGGGGGTTCTTGATGGCCCTTCTCTGCTTGGTCTAGGGGCAGAAGTCCCCTCTTTTAGGCTGGGTGGAAATGGGACTTGGGAACAGACTGGATAGAGTAACAACCTCATCTAGAGTCTCATGGTCCTCCATAGCTAACTTATGCTAATGTATCTGAATAGATTTTGCTATCAGATTATCTATCTGCTGTTTCACAAAGTTAGTCAGCCTATTGAAGGCCCAGGGACCAAAGGAAATAAGCAAAAATAACCCAATTAATGGTCCCAAGATGGAAGGAAGTAGGGGTAACAACCATGGAGAGGTTGGAGACCAATTCTTATACAAGCTCTCCTTTTTCTCTTTCTCTCTCTGTCTTTTCTCAAGACCTTCTCTGGCCTTTTTCATGCTCTCTTTAATCATCCCTGTTTTTTCTATGTAAAAGCAGCATTCTTCTTTAAGGGCTGTACACAGTCTAGAGCTGTACATAGTCTTTTCTATTGTAAAAGAGAAAATCAAGTCCAATAAAGTCCTTTGCAAATTTTGGAGATCGCATCAGACAGCGAAACGAGGGATTTCTTCAGATTAGTGATGTCAATCTATAGCTGTTTGATGTCCTTGTCAAAGGCCCATCAGAGGTCTGAGTAGTATAAGTCCGGAGGCCAGCATCAGGATTAGAACTCCTAACAGCAGACATCACAGGTGATTATTTTTTACCTGGAAAGGAAAAAAGAAGGGAATTCTCAGGGACATTTTTCTTCCCTGTATGTCAATTGTTATTCATCTTATTTATAATTGGGCCTGGTTTTGTGGGGGTATCTATTTAATTCATTAATCTTTTTGGCGGCCATTTAGCTGTGCCTTCTGTGGTATCAAACAGGCATATCAATCCTCAGCCCCATATGAGAACTGGGTCTGGGCCATTCCATTTAAGGTAAGAGGGTCCTTCCACATAGTTGTGGCATAGTTTTTATTGGTCTCAGCAATGCCAGAGGCAATCAGCGGCAGATTTGCCTTGAGCTTTCAGTTTTAGAAAGTTAAGAGTAAACAAGGCATGCTCCTTTCACCCTCAGAGAGTCATGAAGACACTATTTAAAGAAATATAATTCTTAAGCTGGGCGGTGGTGGCGCACGCCTTTAATCCCAGCACTTGGGAGGCAGAGGCAGGCGGATTTCTGAGTTCGAGGCCAGACTGATCTACAGAGTGAGTGCCAGGACAGCCAGGACTACACAGAGAAACCCTGTCTCGAAAAGCAAAAAACAAAAAACAAAAAACAAAAAACAAAAAAAAAAAGAAATATAATTCTTTATTAATAATCTCTTTTATCAAAGGACTATTATAAAACAGCCAACAATTAATCAATCTATATAATATATCAATTAATGAGAGCTTCTTCTACTTTTTGTAAAATTACTCCTCCTTTGTCAATTAGTTGTTGAGGGAAATTAGGATTTGCATCTCTCTTGAGAATACTAAACAGAGTCATAAATTATTTTGTGAAGAGCTTAAAATAAGATCTTAGCCAATAAACATCCCCTGGAAACTTTTGAAAATTGTTTGAAATAAGCAAACTATCTTTTTTTTTTTTTTTGCCAGACCCATTATCTGTTTTTTTTTTTTTTAAATTGGGTATTTTACATATTTACTTTTCACTGTTATCTCCTCTTTCTTTCTCCCCCAGGACCCCTTATCCCATACCCCCTCTTCCAATTTTTATGAGAGTGTGCTCCCACCGTTCTCCCAATCCCGCCTCCCTGCTCTCACATTCCCCAACACTAGGGATCCAAACTTTCGGGGACCATGGCCCTCCACTTCCACTGTTGCCTAACGAGGCCACCCTCAGTTACCTATACAAGTGGAGCCATGAGTCCCTCCCTTTCTGTTCTCAGGCTGGAGGTTTAGACCCTGGAGGCTCTGGTTGAATATTTTGCTACTCCTTCTAAAAAAAAAAAAAAAAAAACCAAAGCACCCACACTTTGGTCTTCCTTCCTCCTCTTGAGTTTCATGTGGTCTATGCATTGTGAGGTACTGTGAGCTTCTGGGCTAATATCCACTTATCAGTGAGTGCATGCCACGTATGTTCTTTTGTGCTTGGGTTACCTCACTCAGGATGATATTCTCATGATATTATTAGGTCTTCCTTGAAGGTCTGATAGAATTCTGCACTGAAACCATCTGGTCCCGGACTTTTTTTGGTGGGTAGACTTTTAACGACTGCTTCTATTTCTTTCAGGGTTATGGGACTGTTTAGATGGTTTATCTGCTCCTGATTTAACATTGGTAACTAGTATTTGTCTAGGAAATTGTCCATTGTCCATTTCATCCAGATTTTCCAGTTTTGTTGAATATAGGCTTTTGTAGTAGGATCTGGTGATTTTTTGGATTTTCTCTGTTTCTGTTGTTATGTCTCCCTTTTCTTTTTCTTTCTTTTTTTTTGTTGTTTTTGTTTGTTTGTTTGTTTGTTGTTTTTGTTTTCCGAGACAGGGTTTCTCTGTGTAGTCCTGGCTGCCCTGGAACTCACTTTGTACACCAGGCTGGCCTCGAACTCAGAAATCTGCCTGCCTCTGCCTCCCAAGTGCTGGGATTAAAGGTGTGCGCCACCACCACCCAGCCTTATGTCCCCCTTTTCCGTTCTGATTTTATTAATTTGAATACTGTCTCTCTGCCCTCTGATTCGTCTGGCTAAGGGTTTATCTATCTTGTTGATTTTCTCAAAGAACCAGCTCCTGGTTTTATTGATTATTTGTATAGTTCTTTTTGTTTCTATTTGGTTGATTTCAGCCCTGAGTTTGATTATTTCCTCCCGTCTACTCCTCTTGGGTGTATTTGATTCTTTTTGTTCTAGAGCTTTCAGGTGTGTTGTCAAACTGCTAGTGTATGCCCTCTCCAGTTTCTTTTTGTAAGCACTTAGAGCTATGAGTTTTCCTCTTAGCACCGTTTTCATTGTGTCCCATAGGTTTTGGTATGATGTGTCTTCATTTTCATTAAATTCTAAAAAGTCTTTAATTTCTTTCCTTATTTCTTCTCTGACCACATTATCATTGAGTAGAGTATTGTTCAATTTCCATGTGAGTGTGGGCTTTCCCTTGTCTTTGTCATTATTGAAAACCAGCCTTAGACCATTGTGATCTGACAGGATGCAAGGGATTATTTCGAGTTTTTTTATATCTGTTGAGGCCTGGCTATTTTGTTTGTTTGTTTATTTGTTTTGGTTTTTTGTTTTTTGAGACAGGGTTTCTCTATGTAGCCCTGGCTGTCCTGGAACTCACTCTGTAGATCAGGCTGGCCTCGAACTCAGAAATCCTCCTGCCTCTGCCTCCCAAGTGCTGGGACTAAAGGCGTGCGCCACCACCGTCTGGTGAGGCCTGTTTTGTGACCAATTATATGGTCTATTTTGGAGAAGGTACCATGAAGTGCTGAGAAAAAGGTATATTCTTTTGTTTTAGGGTGAAATGTTCTATAAATGTCTGTTAAGTCCATTTGGTTCATATCTTCTGTTAGTTTCATTGTATCTCTGTTTAGTTTCTGTTTCCTTGATCTGTCCATTGCTGAGAGTGGGGTGTTGAAGTCTCCCACTATTATTGTGTGAGGTGCAATGTGTGCTTTGGGCTTTAGTAAGGTTTCTTTTATGAAAATGGGTGCTCTTGTATTTGGCGCATAGATGTTCAGTATTGAGAGTTCATGTTGGTTGACTTTTCCTTTGACGAGTATGAAATGTCCTTCCTTATCCTTTTTGATGGCTTTAAGTTGAAAGTTGATTTTATTCGATATTAGAATAGCTACTCCAGCTTGTTTCTTAGGATTATTTGCTTGAAAAATTGTTTTCCAGCCTTTTACTGTAAAGTAGTGTCTGTCTTTGTTACTGATGTGTATTTCCTGTATGCAGCAAAATGCTGGGCCCTGTTTGCTCATCCAGCCTGTTAGCCTATGTCTTTTTATTGGGGAATTGAGTCCATTGATGTTAAGAAATATTAAAGAGAGGATATTGTTGCTTCCTGTTATTTTTGTTAACAGTGGAGGCATTGTTTGTGTGGTTATCTTCTTTTGGGTTCGTTGGAAGAGGCTTACTTTCTTGCTCTTTCTGAGGTATAATTGCCCTCCTTGTTTTGGTGCTTTCCTGCTATTATTCCTTGTAGTGCTGGGTTTGTGAAAAGATATTGTGTCAATTTGGTTTTGTCATGGAATATCTTGGTTTCTCCATCTATGGTAATTGAGAGTTTTGCTGGGTATAGTAGCCTGGGCTGGCATTTGTGTTCTCTTAGGGTCTGTATGATATCTGTCCAGCATCTTCTAGCTTTTATAGTCTCTGGAGAGAAGTCTGGTATAATTCTGATAGGTCTGCCTTTATATGTTACTTGGCCTTTTTCCCTTACTGCTTTTAAAATTCTTTCTTTGTTTTGTGCATTTTGTGTTTTGATTATTTTGTGACGGGAGGTATTTCTTTTCTGGTCTAGTCTATTTGGCGTTCTGTAGGCTTCTTGTATGATTATGGGCATCTCATTCTTTAGGTTAGGGAAGTTTTCTTCTATAATTTTGTTGAAGATATTTATTTGTCCTTTAAGATGGGAATCCCCACTTTCTTCTATACCTATTATCCTTAGGTTTGGTCTTCTCATTGTGTCCTGAACTTCCTGGATGTTTTGTGTTAAGAACTTTTTGCGTTTTGTGTTTTCTTTGACAGTTGTGTTAATATTTTCTATGGTATCTTCTGCACATGAGATTCTCTCTTCTATCTCTTGTATTTTGTTGGTGATGCTTGCATCTATGACTCCTGATTTTTTTCCAGGTTTTCTATATCCCTGGTAGTCTCCCTTTGTGATTTCTTGATTGTCTCTACTTCCATTTTTATGTCCTGGATGGTTTTGTTCAATTCCTTCACCTGTTTGTTTGTGTTCTCTTGTAATTCTTTAAGCGTTTTTTGTGTTTCCTCTTTAAGGGCTTTCACCTGTTTATCTGTGTTCTCAATTTCTTTGAGGGTGTCTTTTGTGATTGGGTTACCTCACTCAGGGTGATATTCTCAAGCTCTATCCATTTGCCTAAGAATTTCATGAACTCATTGTTTTTAATAGCTGAGTAGTACTCCATTATGTAAATGTACCACATTTTCTGTATCCATTCCTCTGTTGAGGGACATCTGGGTTCTTTCTAGCTTCTGGCTATTATAAATAAGGCTGCTATGAACATAGTGGAGCATATGTCCTTGTTATATGTTGGAGCATCTTCTGGGTATATGCCCAGAAGTGGTATAGCTGGGTCTTCAGGTAATACTATGTTCAATTTTCTGAGGTACCGCCAGACTGATTTCCACAGTGGTTGTATCAGCTTGCAATCCCACCAACAATGGAGGAGTGTTCCTCTTTCTCCACATCCTCACCAGCATCTGCTGTCACCTGTGTTTTCCATCTTAGCCATTCTGACTGGTGTGAGGTAGAATCTCAGTGTTGTTTTCATTTGCATTTCCCTGATGATTAGGGATGTTAAACACTTCTTTAGGTGCTTCTCAACCATTCGAGATTCCTCAGTTGAGAATTTGTTTATATAGTGAATTACATTAATGGACTTCCGTATATTGAACCAAACCTGCATTCCTGGGATAAAGCCTACTTGATCATGATGGATGATTGTTTTGATGTGTTCTTGGATTCTGTTCGCGAGAATTTTATTAAGTATTTTTGCATCGATATTCATTAGGGAGATTGGTCTGAAGTTCTCTTTCTTTGTTGGGTCTTTGTGTGGTTTAGGTATGAGTGTGATTGTGGCTTCATAGATGAATTGGGTAGTGTTCCTTCTATTTCTACTTTGTGGAATAGTTTGAAAAGAATTGGTATTAGGTCTTCCTTGAAGGTCTGATAGAATTCTGTACTGAAACCATCTGGTCCCTGACTTTTTTTTTTGGTGGGTAGACTTTTAATAACTGCTTCTATTTCTTTCAGGGTTATGGGACTGTTTAGATGGTTTATTTGCTCCTGATTGGTAACTGGTATTTGTCTAGAAAGTTGTCCATTTCATCCAGATTTTCCAATTTTGTTGAGTATAGGCCTTTGTAGTAGGATCTGATGATTTTTTGGATTTTCTCAGTTTCTGTTGTTATGTCCCCCTTTTCAGATCTGATTTTATTAATTTGAATACTGTCTCTCTGCCCTCTGATTACTCTTGCTAAGGGTTTATCTATCTTGTTGATTTTCTCAAAGAACCAGCTCCTGGTTTTATTGATTATTTGTATAGTTCTTTTTGTTTCTATTTGGTTGATTTCAGCCCTGAGTTTGATTATTTCCTCCCGTCTACTCCTCTTGGGTGTATTTGATTCTTTTTGTTCTAGAGCTTTCAAGTGTGTTGTCAAACTGCTAGTGTATGCCCTCTCCAGTTTCTTTTTGTAAGCACTTAGAGCTATGAGTTTTCCTCTTAGCACCGTTTTCATTGTGTCCCATAGGTTTTGGTATGATGTGTCTTCATTTTCATTAAATTCTAAAAAAGTCTTTAATTTCTTTCTTTATTTCTTCCCTGACCACATTATCATTGAGTAGAGTGTTGTTCAATTTCCATGTGAGTGTGGGCTTTCCCTTGTCTTCCTGTCTGCGTATCCAGCCCGTTAGCCTATGTCTTTTTATTGGGAAATTGAGCCCATTGATGTTAAGAGATATTAAGGAGAGGATATTGTTGCTTCCTGTTATTTTTGTTAACAGTGGAGGCATTGTTTGTGTGATTGTCTTCTTTTGGGGTTGTTGGAAGAGGATTACTGTCTTGCTTTTTCTGGGGTATAATTGTCCTCCTTGTATTGGTGCTTTTCTGCTATTATTCTTTGTAGTGCTGGTTTGTGGAAAGATATTGTGTAAATTTGGTTTTGTCATGGAAAATCTTGGTTTCTCCATCTATGGTAATTGAGAGTTTTGCTGGGTATAGTAGCCTGGGCTGGCATTTATGTTCCCTTAGGGTCTGTATGACATCTGTCCAGGATCTTCTAGCTTTTATAGTCTCCGGTGAGAAGTCTGGTGTAATTCTGATAGGTCTGCCTTTATATGTTTCTTTGCCTTTTTCCCTTACTGCTTTTAAAATTTTTTCTTTGTTTTGTGCATTTTGTGTTTTGATTATTATGTGACAGAAGGTATTTCTTTTCTGGTCTAGTCTATTTGACGTTCTGTTGTAGGCTTCTTGTATGGTTATGGGCATCTCATTCTTTAGGTTAGGGAAGTTTTCTTCTATAATTTTGTTGAAGATACTTATTGGCCCTTTAAGATGAGAATCTTCACTCTCATCTACACCTATTATCCTTAGGTTTGGTCTTCTCATTGTGTCCTGAATTTCCTGGATGTTTTGTTTTAAGAACTTATTACATTTTGTGTTTTCTTTGACAGTTGTGTTAATATTTTCTATGGTATCTTCTGCACATGAGATTCTCTCTTCTATCTCTTGTATTCTGTTGGTGATGCTTGCATCTATGACTCCTGATTTCTTTCCCAGGTTTTCTATATCCCTGGTAGTCTCCCTTTGTGATTTCTTGATTGTCTCTACTTCCATTTTTTTGTCCTGGATGGTTTTGTTCAATTCCTGTTTAGTTGTGTTCTCTTGTAATTCTTTAAGCGTTTTTTTGTGTTTCCTCTTTAAGGGCTTTCACCTGCTTATCTGTGTTCTCATCAATTTCTTTGAGGGTGTTATTTATGTCCTTCTTAAAGTTCTCTATCATCGTTATTAGAAGTGATTTTAGATCTGACTCTTGCTTTCCTGGTGATATGGTTAATTCAGGACTTTCTAATGTGAGAGAACTAGATTTTGATAAAGTCGAGTACCCTGGGTTGCTGATGCTTGTGTTCTTGCGCTTGCCTTTCATCTGGATCTCCTTGATGCTACCTGAGCTGTCTCTGACTGGAGCCTTGTCTTTCCTATTATCTTGGTTGTGTCAGAACTGTTTGGGATGGGTGTTGCTGCTGGGTTAGAGCTGAGGTCCAAGATCTGCTCAGTGCTCAGGCAGAAACAGGAAAGAACCAGTGCTCTGGGCCAGGAGTGAATTTCTGGGTCCCTATGTGTCCCGGTTATTCCTTGTTTGGGGCGAGCGCCGCTGAATCCTTACCTGAGATACTGCCCAGTTAGAGCTTCTGATAGCCCCACTTCATCTGGGTTTTGTGAGGTTGGGTGCAGAGCTGCCGCTGGTGATCCGCTCAGTGCTCTGTCAGAATATTTTTATTAAATATTTTTAAATTTTATTTTATTTTTATGATATGTACACTAATGAATTGATCACATGTATGTCTGTGCGAGGGTGTTGGATCCCCTGGAACAGGAGTTACAGAGAGTTGTGAACTGCCATATGGGTGCTGGGAATTGAACTCATGTCTTCTGAAAGAGCAGCCAATGCTCTTAACTGCTGAGCCATCTCTCTAGCCCCTTTATTAAAGATTTATTTTTATGTGTGTATGTGTGTGCACACACACACACACACGCATGCTTATGCCTCATTAATGGCAATTAAGGCAAGAAGAGGGCATCAGATTCCCTGGTACTGGAGTTACAGACAATTGTAGGCTGACACGGGGTGCTGGGTATAGAACCTGGGTCCTCTATAAGAGCAGCAAGTGCTCTTTAACTGCCAAAGCATCTCTCAAGCCCTCATCTATCTATCTATCTATCTATCTATCTATCTATCTATCTATCTATCTATCTATCTATCTATCTATCCATTCATCTATCCCAGGGTCTCACTGTGTAGTTCTGGCTGGGCTGAAATCCACTATGTAGACCAAGCTGGCCTCAAACTCACAAAAATCTGTTAGTTTTTACCTCCCAAGCGCTGGGGGTGAAGGCATGCAACACCATAGACTAGAATATTAATCTTTTATCTGTAATATACTGGTAAATATTTTCTTCCCAATTAGTCACTTTTTTTCCCATACAATAACTGAAGGGTTAAGCACAGGGCCTACTCAGGTCTGGACCAGGTCCTCTGAATATATATTATAACTTTCAGTTTAGTTTTTTTTTTTTTAAGATTTATTTATTTTATGTATACGAATACACTGTTTTGTCTTCCGACACATCAGAAGAGGGCATCAGATTCCATTACAGACAGTTGTGAGCCATCATGTGGTTGCTAGGGATTGAAGTCAGAACCTCTGGAAGAGCAGTCTCACCAACCCCTAAATTTAGTATTTTATTTGTTTGTTTGTTTTGTTTGTTTGTTTGTTGAGACAGGGTTTCTTTGTATAACCCTGGCTGTCCTGGAAGTCACTCTGTAGACCAAGTGCTGGGATTAAAGGTGTGTGCCACCACTGCCTTAATCTGGATCTTAAATTGATAAAACACACCTTTAATCCAGACTTTTGAGCTGGAAAAACCCACCTCTAATTTGGGCTAAGCATTCTGCTGGAAGCCTATCTACAGACATGGGAGAAGGAAGCTTTTGATCTTTGCCTGTTTGGTCTCACTAGCAAGTTCATTTTTTCACTGGCATTAGAGCCTACTTCTTCAGGATTCCAATATACTAGATTATATATATTTATATATTATACATATATGATGTATATTAATTCATATATATTACACATATAATATATATAATGTATATTGAAATCCTGAAGTAGGCTCTATATTATAAATTACATTACATATGGCACACATTATATGTATATATATATATATATATATATATATATATTCATTCTGTAAGCTTTGTTACTCTTGATAATCCTAATACATAGTCCCTCCCAATGTAGGGATTTTATGAGTGTGGTAGGAGAAGGTGACATACCTGCTTTTTTCTTCTGGAGTCTTCCCTCTTTTCCCCTTCTTGGGATTGCTTCTGCTCCGGACACCACTTCCAATCACACACATTTCTTGGTCCTTTCTCTGGAGCCCAGGCTTAAGGGAAATGTTGGCCAGTCTGTTCTCTGGTTTCTACCTTTGGGGTTTCCACTTTTTCTTCCTGGAGACTCTGTTCTTTCTACGGGTTCTCTAGTCCCTTCCGCTGTGTTCCATGGAATGTCTGGTCCCTTGCCCCCCACACGCACAGGCTTATGGCTACATCATTATGCTGCTGAAAATGTTTTTCTTTACTGACAGGTGACTGAAGTCTCAGTGACTACTGTAATGTATAAGCCCTGTGTCATGTTCATTATATTTGATTCTGGCTTTATTATTCGTTGGCACTTTCATGCACATTATATTCCGGTCACTTTGCCACCACACTTTCACTGAGCCCCCATGTCAGTGCAGGTGAATGCTTTGTTTTGTTCTAGTCTGTGATTTATTGTAGAGTGTGAGATTCATAACCAAGCTACTATTATTCTCCACCCCTGGGTCTCAACATACTCTTCTTTCTTTTATAAAATATATATCTTTTTAAAAATATAGTGAGCTGGGTGGTGGTAGCAATCACTCACCTTTAATCCCAGCAGAGGTAAGTAGGTCTCCGCGAGTTTGAGGACATCCAAAGCTACATGGAAAAACCCTGTCTCCAAAAATCAAAACCTTGTGTGTGTGCACGAGGACAAATTCCAGACACATTTCTCTCCTTTCACCATGAAGTCCTGGGAATTGAACTCAGGTTGTTAGTCTTGGGACCAGGTGTTTTTAACCATTGAGACATCTCTCTGGCTCCTAACATGCTTTATTCTTTTCCTTCTTTCCTTCCTTTCTTTTTTAAAAGACTATAATTGGCTGGAGAGATGGCTTAGTGGTTAATTCTGAGAACCCACATGGCATCTCACAACTGTTCTCCAGATGCAGATTTGGTGCCCTCTACTGGCATACAAGGGCATCAAGAATGCATGTGGTGCCCATACATACATGCAAGCAAGTACCCACTCACATAAAAATAAAAATTTAAGAATTAGTTATTAGCTTATTATTTATTATCTGTGTATATGTGTATGGGCTCACACATGGCTGAAGTGGGAATTTCTGGTTTCCTTGGAGACTCAGTTGTGTCACGTGATGTTTTCCTGGAAGCTGTCTGGTGAAAGGGCATACTTGGATGCTTGAGATGACACGTGATGTTTGGAAAGAGTGTCAAGTATAACTCAACAGACAGTGGGCGATACTCCGGCAGTGGTTTGCCTTGCTGGTCTTCACTGATGATGCTATTGCATTGGTTCACCTTGCCTTTTTCTGCTGTTCACTTGTTGTGACTTTGTCGAGAGAAGTACACCAAAGAAATTCTGGTGGTGTTCTGGTTGCTTCTTGCAGCTTCAGTGGACTTCAGATCAGCGGAGCCTCATGGTTTCTTCTGGATCAAGTCAGTGCTGCAGATTCAAGTAGACTGGATTCCAGACAATGAAGACTGGAATCATCCCAAGTAATTACTTATAAACAGCTCCTATTAGCCGTTTTTCTCCCCTACCTTTGGTTGGTGGGCTATAATGGAGGTTGCTACTTTTAAGAACCTTTATTTATTTTTTATTTATTTTGTTTTTTTGAGATAGGGTTTCTCTCTCTATATATATAAGCCTTGGCTGTCCTGGAACTCACTGTGTAGACCAGGCTGACCTCAAACTCAGAAATCCGCCTGCCTCTGCCTCCCAAGTGCTGAGATTAAAGGCGTGCGTAACCACTGCCCAGCTTAAGAAGCCTTATTAAAGTAGGTTTTGAAAAATAAGCCTACAGGAGAAAAACATCACATGATACAACTGAGTCTCCAAGGAAACCAGAAATTGCTGCCACTTCACATGGCAAAGAATTGCAGAATCTTGTCAGCCTTGATGGAAGGCTCTTTTCAACTGCTGAGCCTTTGCTGGCATTCAATATGCTTCCTTTTTCCTTAATACAGATGCATTTCAGGACTGAGTCATGATAAAAACTATCAAAAATTTCCAAGAGAAAGGATACGGCCAATGGCTATGACAGACAGTTGAAGTAGAATTGACTGTTATGAACAGGAATTAGCCAAGGAAATACGCTGCAATGTTAGTGGCTTTACAGGGCATCCAGTACCAAAAAAAAAAAGGATAGGGTTCTGGAGAGAGGGCTCAGAAGTAAGAGCTCTTTCTGTTCTTGCAGAGGATCTGAGTCCACTTCCCAGTATCCATGTCAAGTGACTCACAACTGCCTGAATTCCAGCTCCAGGAGACCCAACACGCTCTTGAGTCTCCTGTGAGTACTGCACTCACGTGGCATAGACGCACATTAAAACACAAAAGGAAACTAAGAGCTACTGTCAAGTGATGATTCCTGTGTCAGAGATGTCCCAACTGACCAAGTACTGAAAAACATCTAGCACATTATATTTGTTCTTTGCATGGGGTGTTTTTAAGAGGTTATAAAAATCCAGCTATAAGTTCTAGATTGGAGGGTGGGTCACAAAACTATTTCTATAAACGTGCCATTATAAATATCAGGCATGGAGGTACCTAAGCATAGTCCAGATGGAAGTGAAAGCAGAGGGATCTACAGTAATTCAAGGTAACCCGGCCTCCATTAGATCTTGTCTTAAAATAATAGCAAAAGCAAAATACAACTCCCACCCTCAAAGCTAAAACAAAAACAACCAAACCAAGCAGGGGCTAGAAAGAGCTCAGAAGTTAGGAGCACTGGCTGCTCTTGAGAGAAACAGGGTTGGGTTCCTAAGCGCTCACATGGCAGCTCACGACCATTTGTAATTCCAGTTCCAGGGGATCTGATTCCCTTTTTCTGAACTCTCGAGGAACCAAGCCTGCACCTGCTGCACAGACATACATGCAAGCAAAACACTCATACACATAAAATAATAATAAAAAAATGTTGGGTGTGGTGAGAACGCCTTTAATCTCAGCACTTGGGAGGCAGAGGCAGGAAGATCCCAGAGTTCAAAGCCAGCCTGGTCTACAGAATAAGCTCTAAGACAACCAGTGCTACATAAAGAAACTCTGTCTCAGAAAAACATAAAAATCAAATTAAAAATTTTGAAATAAAAAAAAAAACCCTCAGACAACAAACAGCAAAACTCACAATTCTTACAATAACCATTAAACTTCGTAGGCATATAGGTTGTGTGATAACTTCACTACAGATGAAAACAGCCACAGGAAATGTGTAAACAAAATAGTAAAACTGGTAGCAGTTTTAACTGCTCCAGATTGAACCAGATCCAGGACAGTATTTTGGGGAATGTCTCATCAGTTTTCTGTATCACCTTCACCTGACTAATGCCAAGAGTATTTGCAGTACACTTTACTCTTACCAAGCACTACTGAGATGAATGAACATCTACGATTGTCAGAAAAGTCCTGTCAAGTTGCTAACGACAGATTTTATCTTTTGTACTAATGAGAAAAAGGTTCATAATTCATTAAAGTTAACTGCTCTAGATCACTCAGCCAGTGAAGGGTAAGACCTGCATTCTTATGCCTTCAGAAAATATGGGGTTTCAGAGCTATGGATGGAGATGGCTCAGCAGAGAGAAAAGGTACTTGCTGCCAAGCCTAAGGATCTGAATTCCATCCATGGGACATTCACGGTTGAAGGAGATGACTCTAAGAAGCTGTCTGTCCTCTGGCCTCCATGCGTGCTGTGGGATGTACACTTGCAAAATAAATAAAAAAATATGGTTCTAGATTAGGTAATGTATGTGCATCATTCCAGCATCTGGGAGGCTGAAGTAAGAGAGACAGTGAGTTTGAGGCCAGCCTGGGCTACACAGCAGATGCTATTTCAAAAAATCCCAAACAGAAAAAACAAAAATAGCAAACCAAAGAAAACACAGGGTTATGCAGTCCTATAATCTAAGCTACTTGGGAGGCTGAGGAAGGAGGATCACAAGTTCAAGCCAATGGGCCACAAAAGCCCAAGGTCAACCTGGATAACTTAGTGAAAGCTGGTCTCAAACTGAAATTCAAAACACAGGGTTCTAACTTAGCAAACAGAAGCAGGCAGATCTCTGCAAGTTAAAGGCTAGCCTGGGCTACACATAACAGCCAGAGCTATAAAATAGAAACCTTGTCTCAAAACCAGAGAAAGAAACCAACCAACCAACCAACCAACCAACCAACCAACCAACCAACCAACCAACCAACCAACCAACCAACCAACCAACCAACCAAAAGAAACCCCAAACCCTCACCAGCCCCCAAACCAAACCAAGAATCATGGTTCCAGATGTAGCTCTATGGTAGAGGACTTAACACACACAATGTCTATTCAATCCACAGTATATGAGAACAACCACATCACAGGGCTGGGGAGATGACTCAGTGGGGAAAAGTGCTTCCTGCGCAACAAGCATGAGGACCCGAGTTTGAATCCCCAGCATCCACTTAAAAGTGTAAGCACCTGTGATCCCAGCACTCCTACAGGCAGACAGGCAGGAGGCTGAGACAGAAGTCCTAGCACCTCAGCCACCCTGGTGCATGAACCTGGATTTGGTTCCCAGAATCCATACCAGACAGCTCACAACTGCCTGGAAATGGAGGTCTAAGGTACCCAACAGCCTCTGGCTTCTGAGGGCACATAAATTCATCTAGGTGCACGTGCAAACACACACTTTTTTTTTTCTTGAGACAGAGCCTATGTAGCCCTGTATATCATGAAACTCTTGGCTGGCCTTGAACTCATGGACCTCACCTGTCTGTCCAGAGTGCTGGGCTGAAAGGAGTTCACTACTATGCCCTGCACACATAAGTTTTAGGCTGTTGGGGCAACATGGTGAGACCTGTCTTCAAGAAAATAACCGATTCTTTTGAACAAGAGATTGTTCTTCACCAAACCATGTTTAGATGACAAGAAGTGACATGTTCCAGGGAAATCAACTCCCTTGGATCCGCTCAGTTCATGCTTCATCTGCTTTCTGTGTTGTTCTCAAAGTCCTAAACGATCCTTCCATTTCCCTTTCTCCAAGACAACCTGAATAAATAAAAGGTCTGCAAACTATTATAAAAGTTAATTTTGTGTATTTTACTTTCTCCAGATCTTAATGTTCATGTATGTTTACAGACAGGTGTAGGAATGTTTTTGTATGGAGTATAAAGCTTACCCTTGTTATTCAAATGCTGATTTCTCTGCCCTCATACTGTCTCAAGTCCACCCAGCACTGTAATACTTATACCAAGAATCTCCTGTCTCAAGTCTGTGTAATCAATTCTTACCCTTTATTTTCTGCCTTGTCAATAAATGCTGATCATCCAATGGTTAGGCAGAACAGAGAATAGGGCTGGACGTCCACCAGCCAGAGGAAGGAGAGAGGGAGACTCATACAGCAAAGAGGGTGGAGGACCTGGAGTCACGTGGAAGGGATTCAGAGAGAGAAATCATGGAAACACTCCGGAAGCCCAAAGAACCACATCAACAGTAATACGCAAGTGTCCTGGGATGGGGCTGGGAGGGAGCTGGATTAGAAAGTAAAGGTAGATTATTGAACTGCTCAGCTATTGAGGTACAGTTTTAAATAAATCTTGGTTTATCTGTGTGATTATTAGGGACTAACATAAGGCAAAGAAATACAGCTGCCAGATTACTGTTTACCCTCCACTAGGAGTAACTCACTCACAGACAGGGTCCTCACTGTGTAGTGAAGGATCACCTCGGATTTCTCACCTTCATGCCTCTAGTTCCTGAGTGCTGAGCTTCCAGGTATGTGCCATCATGACCAATTTGCTAAGGGATTCAACCCAGCTCTCTGTATACAGCCAAATGCCCCAGCCTCTTTATTTATCTTTAGTAGTACTGAGACTGAACCACTCTATCCCTGAGCTTTATGTTCAACCCATATCCATCTTTGTTTCCTTCTTTCTTGCTTCTCTTTTCTTTCCTTCCTTCCTTTTTTTCTTTGGTGTGTGTATGTGCATATGGACCTGTGTACATGATTGTGGAGTCTAGAAATCAACATAAGAATGTATCTTTTTCAAGTACTTATCTTTTTTGAGGTAGTATCTCTGAAACTGGAGCTCACTGACAGGATGGCCAGGAAACTTCAAGGCCCCTCCCATCCCTGCTTCCCCATCCCTGCTTCCCAGCATTTTACATAATGCCCCAGATCCAAGCTCAGCTCCAGCTTTACCAAGTAGCCATTTCACCAATGTCCACCCCTCCCAAGTTTGAGACAAGTCTAATATGTATTCCAGGCTGCCTCTGAGCCACCATGACTAGCTTCAGATGCTGAATTGTAACACAAAGGCTGTGTCCCCTGAGGGAGCCTCAGAAATGACATCATTAAAGGATGAGCTGTTAACTAGCTGACCTCCCAAGTTACAGCTGCTGATAAGAGAGGTCCTGCAGTTTCAAAATAATATATTCTAAAAATTAACATTTTTGTCATAATATTTATTTTGAAATTCCAAATAATACTAAAAAGGGTATGAACTTTAATATATATTAAAAAGTATAAGTAAAAATTAGAGAAACATTGCGCTAGGCTCTTGTAGAACATAAAATGTGATCTTTCATCGCTCTGCTGCTGTGACTCAGTATAAAATGCAGATGACACAGCTTTCACAGACCTTTAACACCTTGACTGTAAACTGCTTTCAAAAGTAATTTATTTGGATTTTCCATATCCTTTAATGAACTGTAAATATATTAACAGAAAAGACTTTCCCCCCAAAGACTATACAATTTCTGAAATAAGTCAGGAAAAAGCAAAAAGACGACACAAAAGTACATTGTTTCAATGCAAACAGAACACACATGGCACACTCACACTCGCATTTTCCCAGGTTTTCCCAAAGAAAATGGGCCATCACTGTTCTCAGTAAAGACCCATACTGTACTCTGGCTAATCAGAGACTTCGAAGCTGTTTTCTTCGAAAGAGTGTTTTTTAATGAACTAAACACTGGTTATCACTGAGTTTTTAAGGTACAACAGCAGCATGGTTCAACTGTTTCTTGCAGTTCTTGGATAAAATAAAAAATTGTAAGTAATGAAATGCAGAAAAAGCTAAGAGACCCACCTTTCCTTATTCTGAGTACCATCTGTTCTCCTGAAAGTGTTCATCCTGGTGCAGTAATAACCATTTCCATGACGGAAACATTTCCACTGCTCTGATATACCTTTGTGTGAGTGTATGTAGTTGTATCTGTGTACTTATGTGTAGGTGTGACAAAGACAACGAAGAACTTGGTATTCTTAAGTTCCTTCAAAGCAAGCTCTGAAATTTGAAACAAACAATTTGCTTACCAAAATGTGTTTGTTTATTTGATCCCTATTCTGTGAAAAAGAAATTTAAAAAAAAAAAAAAAAAGCAAAGAAAAGACACAAAGGAAAAGAAAAGGAAACCCAAGAAACAGTTACTCTGTGGAAATAAGGCTTCTGTATCTAAATGCTGCTCAAAGCAGGTGTGAGGAAAACATGAAAGCAGGCCAAGTCTCTGAGTGCCTTCCAGCCACCGCCAAGAATGCCCCCTATCCTTTGTCTCAAAATCAGCACCACAAAGTCCCTCTGGCACAGGACATAAACTCCCACTAAAACAAGATAATTACACTTCAGCAAACTATGCTCTAGAGGAGCTTAGCATTCTCTAGGTCTGCAACAGAACTCAGGGTAAAGCTTTCTATGAAACTCTAGATCCGATAATGTAATGTATATGTATGTATATAGCTGGCTTACAATTTGCCAATTAAAAAATAAAAGAAATAAAAATTAAACTTTACATAACTAATGAATAATAAAATGTAATATCTGTTAGAATTGAAGTGCTAGCCTATGGGAATTTTTAATGATAGTCCTTTATTCCCAACTTTCCTTTTCCACATAAATAATTTTTTAAACAGCACACACACATAAATTTAGACAGGAAATTATCTTAGATGTTTCCCTGGCACCTAATCCCTAACCCAAGACTTTGACTTTATAATGGCATCTAATTCACATCTGGATGAGAAGGTTAAGTGGCTGACAGGAAGTGACTGAGTCGACAGGATAAAACACATCTTTTGTATCCACCTTATTTTCACAGCTTGACTTACATATACAAGTAACCAGTGGTGAGTTTTTCCTTCATCAAATATTCCAAAATAATAACTGTAGGCCTGTCACTCATAAGAAACTATAATTTGTTATATTCTGACATTGGCACTTAATAAAATGTTAACTAAAGTTTCTCTAAAATTTTCAATACATTACAATAAAGGAGATACACAATTTAAGACTGTTTAAATCTATTACTGTGAAATTCCAATAATTCCCATTTTATACGCATAATTAGATCTTTAAAATTGTGGCCAGTCCCCAAACACATGTAAACCCATATTATGATGAACTCAGGAGAAAAATTGTCTCTTTTATAGGAAACTTTTCCCTAGGTTAAAAATGTTCAGTATTTTAAACCCAATTAATTCCGCTCATGACAAGCTGTGGTGACTCACAGTACTGACAACACGAGGCAGAGAGCTGAAAGGAACGGCACTTGACAGAGGTCACCACTCGTGCTCGCACTCCTGGGAGAGAGGCAGACTCACGGTCAGGTCCAGCTCCAACTGTACTAAGGCTTCTCTAGCATGATGTCGAAGGTCTCTCTTTAGTGTTCTCTCTCATACTGATTCTTCTGGTAAACACAGTGGTGAGTAAGGGCCTGGTGGGCTTCTCATCAGGGAACCACTCTACCATCTCTGAGTGTTGAAGGCGATCCCACAGAGCTCAAAGAGTAAAGCCAGCATCGTCAAGACCAATTGTAAAGTTTGCAATACCAAGACAACAATGATCAACACTTTGAAGCAAGATGAATAAATTAAAATTCTTGGTTAGACATTAAAGCATTCTTGCCAAGAATAAGTGTACACTGTATGGAGGGGTATCTGACTCCTACACGAGTCCGAACAGGCCCACTGCATTTGCTTATGGGAGACACTCCAAGCTTAAGGTAAGCTATGTTCCTTGGCAATGAACTTTACTCTGTTATAGGCAATGTCTTTTATTGTTCCGTCTGGCACTTGCTAACACCATTCTTGAAGAACCTACAATGAAGGTCAGTCACTCTGCTTATCAGGAATAGAACCAAATAAAAAACAATTTTGGAAAAATGACCAAGAAATTCTGGTTCATCACCATTTCCATATCTAACGGTTCCTTCAAGATAAAACATAACTCTTCCTTCCATGATAGATTTCCAACTGAGGAGATTAAAGAAAAAAAGAAAAGTTCCTCACCCCTCCCCCAAATTGTCATTCATACTGGTAAAAGAGCCAGTCTTGTTAGCAGCTAAGTATTGCACTGCCTTTCATTCTGTGTACAGTCAGGGTCCAATGAAAGTGGCACACTCATGGTCTAGGTGATGAATGACGGCAATGGCGGCTCAAGAGTTGAGACTCAGTGAATGGAGGGACAGGAACATGTCAGCACTAGCCAGTCAGAGTCTGGCTTCCACAAGTTAAAACTCATCACTTTCCGCCGCATGAAGTTGTGTGTCGTCTGCATCTGTCATGCTGCTCTCCTGGGATTCATCTGTCCCCACTGTACAGATGGAACAAAAACATAAGGTATAGGACAAATACAACTTTTTGGTTCACAAAAATAAGGAGAATTTCATTACATTCAGAGATGAGACCCCACAGACCCTAAAATTCCAAATCTTTTTTTTTTTTTTCTTTTTTTGGTTTTTCCAAATGTTATCTTAAAGAAGCATTTTAAGCTCTCTCTCTCTCTCTCTCTCTCTCTCTCTCTCTCTCTCTCTCTCTCTCTCTCTCCTTCCCCCCTCTCTCTTCTTTTCTTTCCCTCCCTCCCTCCCTCCCTCCCTCCCTCCCTCCCTCCCTCCCTCCCTCCCTCCCTCCCTCCCTCTGCCTGGTTTTTAAAAATGGGGCTTTCTTATGTAGCCTGTCCTGGAACTCACTATGTAGACCACTGGTCTCTTGAACTCAGAGATTCATCTGCTTCTGCTCCCCAGTGCTGGAGTTATGGGCATGCAATATTAATTCTAATGTCTCGCAGCATGTCTGGAAGTTAACTTGCTGTATTTTGAGGACAGCATCCCATGTAGCCCAAGCTGAACATGAACTTCCTATGTAGTCGAGCGTGTCTTTCCACTGTTCCTCCCTGCACTCACCTCCCATGCTAGGATTACAGGCACAAGCAGCACTACATCTGGTCTATGAAGTCTGGGATCAGACCCAGGCCTTGTCTGTGCTCTATAGAGCTCTACTCACCACACAGCATTTCTAGCCTCCTGCCTTTTTTCCTATTAACTCTGTATTTCTACTCTAGGAGCTAGAAATAGCTCTCTGAGACACAAAAATAGATATAACAACAACATCAAAAAAGGCTAACACTTCTGCTAACTCCTAACCACTGACTTAACTTTGTGGACAGTCCCTGACAGTACAAAGAAATGTGAAATATAACCTTCAGTTTAAAAGAGCAGTACTGGTATTGTAAATTTTACTTATAAGATGTTCACTAAATTTTATGAACAAAAGCTAATCAGAATTTACCTCAGAAAATTTCCAATTCTCTTGGTATTAATCTATATAAATAGTAATAAGTATGCACTAATCACACACACAGATTTTTGGATTTGTTCAGGACTAACTAAAATGTAAGCAACTGCTACTACGAGCTGAGGTTCAAAGTCACAGAGCACACCAAATTTATAAGTAATTACATTTACAAGTAATTTCATTTTCTGTAAAGAAAATGCCAGTTTGGCAAGTACAACAGCACTCACAGGTCCTGCACACAGTAGCTTTCTGAATGCTGCATATCTTCTGTAGAATACTCACTGATCTGTTCCTCTTGGGTTATTGGCTCCTCATCATCTGGAAGATAGCGCTTGTCAATTGCCTCTTTAATCTGATTATTGGCTCCTTTAGGATCTAAATCCATAGCCCAAGAGAAATTCATCAAGGCGAGATGAGTTTGACCCAACTTCTTGTAAACCTAAAAAACAGGAGCACTCAATTCTTCAACTGTAAAAATCTTAAAACATAAATTAGGCTTCTGATCTTTGAACTACATATAAGTCCATTCAGGTGGGAGGTTGTTTTTATCTAACACATGACTTCACATCTAAGTGTTCTTTATATAATCAGGTGTTGGAATCAGAATTCCTTGCCTTCATTTTTCAGGTAGAAGTTTCCAATAAACCTCACCAACCGGATCACTGACAATGGAGGAAGGACTACAGAAGCTGCTTGAGTAACTTCCATTTACACAGCCTTATGCACGCCAGGTTCATGATCTAATGAACTGCATAGGGTCTCATTATGTAGCTCAGGCTGACCTTGAACTGAGAACTTGTACAAGACATAGAGCCTGGATCCATGTCAAGAACAGCTGAAAACACAGGCATATGAGACTGCCCTTAGATCCACAATTGGTCTTTTAAGACAAGATGTCCATGAATATACAGTCCAGGATGGCCTTGATCTCAGACAGCCTGAGCTACATAGTGAGACACTGTGCAGTTCATTAGTAGATCTGCCTTAGCATTCCAAGTGCTGGGATCACATGCACACACCACCATGCCCAGCTAGAACATCACCTTTTTAAATTGCTACTGCTAAATCCATTTTTTTCCCTCCCCAGGGCTCTTAGTTCAGTAATTTAGTTAAATTTGCTAAGTAGATGACTTTAATCCCATCACTAGGGAGGCAGAGGCAGGTGGATTTCTGGGTTCCAGAACAGCTTAGTCTATAGAGCAAGTATTGTATATACAATACATTTAAGTATTTTTCAAAATGTAATAGTTGTTGAGATTGGAGAGATAGTCCAACAGTTAAACTGCTTGTTGCTCTTCTAAAAGATCTAAGTTTAATTCTTGGAACCTTTCTCTGTGCAGCCCTGTCTGTCCTGGAACTTGCTCTGTAGATCAGGCTATCCTACACCCTGCTTCTGCATCCCCAGTGCTAGGATTAAAGGCATGCACCACTGCTGCCTGGCAAAAGAAACAAACAAATCTTTAAAAAGGAATGAGAAAGACTTTAGTATTTGTTACAAAGTTGTAGCATAACACCAAGGCTCCCGATTTTTACCTTTCCTATTAAGAAGTAAACCAGGGATTCTTTGGGGACAATCTGTTTCAGTTCTTCAAGTTCTTGTAAAGCAGACTGAAAAAACAAAGAGAAAACTTAGAGGAGCAAAATCTTACAAAATTCTGACTAAACAAATGCAGCCAGGTACCACACAAAGACATACAAAGTTAAAAACTAACATTAAATATACAGATTTAGAAAATCAATGTTGGGGGTGGAGAGATGGCTCAGTGGATAAGAACAGATTGCTATTTCAGAGGTCCTGAGTTCAATTCCCAGCAACCACATGGTGGCTCACAACCATCTGAAATGGGATCTGATGCCCTCTTCTGGTTTGTCTGGAGACTGACAGTGTACTTACCTACATTAAAAAACAAACAAAAAACTATAAAAATTAAAAAAAAAATCAATAATTAAAAAAGCATGAACAAGAAAAAGTATGTTTTGAACTATTAATAAAAATAGTAACTATTAGTTGAAAAGTAAGCTTATGAGACATACTCAACTTTAACAGTGACATATTTTAAAAAGATGACAAACACGTTGACTTCTATATAAAGAAAAAGCTCAAAGATACAGTGTAAAGTAGGGATCCAAGATAATGTGCTAAGAAAGGTATCGGGAAATTATGGAATTCAGATAACATAAGCAAATTTATTAATATAAAACTTCAGTACAAAGAAAACTATGAAGAGTACAGAGATTAGGAAGGTGGCTCAGCTTGTAGGGTGCTTACATAGCATGCAAGAAGCCCCGGGTTTGATCCTAACACCACATAAATGGGACATGATAGCCTCAGTAACGTTAGCACTTGGAAGGCAGAGAAAATGTACAAAGTCATCTTTGGCTTTATGAGTTCCAAGCCAGCTTGGGATACGAGGCTATTGTCGAAAATAAAGTGAGCAACAGGAAGAACAGCAGTCCTACTCTACATTTCCCAAAGAGCTCGTAATCCCTGTCCCTTGGTTGTAACATCTAATGCCAAATGAGATTTCTTTTTTCTTTTTTTTGTTTTTTTTTTGTTTTTTTTTTTTCAAGACAGGGTTTCTCTGTGTAGTCCTGGCTGTCCTGGAACTCACTCTGTAGACCAGGCTGGCCTCGAACTCAGAAATCCGCCTGCCTCTGCCTCCCAAGTGCTGGGATTAAAGGCGCGCGCCACCACCGCCCGGCCAAATGAGATTTCTTAACTTACTTATCTTTTTGGTTTTACTTCCCCAGTGCTGAGATTGCAGGTATAAACTAACCATGACCTAGGTGGTGTTGGGTACTGAACCCAGCCAGGACTCTGTGACTGTTAGGTAGGTATTCTACCACCTGATCTCCCCTCCCCCACTGTTTTCCTAGGTCTCATTTGATCTAGCCCATTCCTGAATTTGTGATCCTCTTGCTTTCCTCTCCCTGCCCTGGGATTAGGTATGTACTAATATATCCAGTTTAGCTTTTACTCTTTTTTATTTAGTAAAAACCTAAATTTATTCAAACAGAAATTCAAATAAATAAATGTATATGTTCATCATTTATGATTATCAAAAAGTCTCATGTCATTTCATATCACTTCCTTTCCTTTGTACTTATTTCCCACAGTTTAAGGGGTACTATATTAAAATTCTTCAAGGCAGGAAATGTGATTGCATTATTTACCACTATTTTCCTAGTGACAGATAGTTGGTACTCAATATCTTTTCTTCCCTCTTTTTGGAATTGGTGGCTTACAGCCAGGGCCTTGTGCATTCTGTACAAGCACCCATCACTGAGCTGACACCTTCCAGAGTGACAGCAAGCATGCAGCTGCTCACTGTCACTTCAGTTACTTTAGTCCCAGGAGGATGCGTCAAGTCTTTGTTTTAAAACAATTCTGCAGTGCATAAAAGAGCCTTTCTAGATGTGGAGTCCATACACATTTCTGAATGCCCCCACACCAATCCTTCCTAGGGGGCACTGCTCCTTTGTTTGTTTTTTCTGAGACAATATCACTCTGTAGCTTAAAACGTATCTGGACCACTCTGTAGCTAAAATGGACTTAGTGGCAATCCTCCTGCCTGAGCCTTCCATTTCATAGGAGCATTTTGTAAAATAAAATGAAATTACGTCCCAGCCCCTGACCTATAAGAATAGAGAAAAGTTTCCAAAACAAAACAAAACCAAAAAACTCACAAAACCAAAAAAAATCCCCCACACTAATAACATGTAGCTTTTTATTTTTATTTGAGACAAGATCTCAATATGTAGCCCCAGCTATCTAGGAGCTCACTATGTAGGCCAAGTTGGCCTTGAAATTTTTTTTTAAAAAGAGACATAGCATAGTGTGGAAGAAACTCATATAAATCTCACCTTGTATTTTTCATTTGCAAATAAAACTGAGGCTCTGTGAAATTTGCATAGAGGGTTCTTGGGATCAATAACAATGGCTTTGTTTAGAGTATCCAAAGCCTTCTCAGACTTCTTTAGTGCATGCTGAACCTGTAAGAAATAAAGATCCATCTTGATATTAATGAAGAAAGGTAAGAAGCAAATAATATAACTCAAAACTGTGGTGGAGAACTGGTTAACTGGCTTTGGCTCCCAGCAGGTTGATCTTCTAGTCACCATCCAGAGCCCTCTAGATTCTCCAATGAAAGGCACACACACAAGTTAACTTTGATATGCCTTGACTAGCTCAATGGCTAGGCACTTCTAAATTTCCCTGAGGCTAGCAAACACCTCCTTCTGGTATTCCTGAGTTAAATATCTTTTAAAATCTACATTTTACCTCTGCTACCCCAGACCCAACTGGGGAAGTGGACTCTAGGGCTACTTTCCTGGATTCTTACATGCCAGCGGGCCTTTAAGTTTCATCTTTCTTCTTCCCTGTCATGGTGATTCTCTCCTCTCTCTCCCAGGCCCTTGCCTGTACAATCTAAAAGTCCTGCTTTTGTCTTTCTGCCTAATCAGTGGCTGTATGGTAATGTTTTATTATCAACTGAAGCCAGCTGGGGGCAGGGACCCTCAGGTCTGGAAGTGCAGCTTTTGGGGAGCAGAAATAAGACAATGCATTAGAACCAATCTCCAACATCTCACCTTCTTTGTCCAAATTAAAACAAAAACAAAAGACTTTTCTCTTAGATATAAATTGAGCATAACCTAATAATTATGTAAATTACAAACTATTATAATTAGCATCCAGTCCATCATAATTGTCAATTAGATAAAGCACTCTATCATCTATAAAGAGCTTACAATTCTATGTCTGAGTTATTAAGATACAACTTTTGGAGATGGGACTGTGTAATCTAACTGCATTGTCTACAGGGGTTTAAGTGTACTAAGTAATTCATTACTATGAGTGTTGTTTAGAACAAGAATGATTCATGTTTGAATATTTGGTCGAGAGTTGGTGGGACTGTTTGGATAGGATCAGGAGACTTGGTCTTGTTGGAGGGGGTGTCACTGAGGGTAGGTTAGAGGTTTCTTTTTCTTTTTTCTTCTTTTGGTTTTTCCAGACAGGGTTTCTCTGTGTAGCCCTGGCTGTCCTGGAACTCACTCTGTAGATCAGGCTGGCCTCGAACTCAGAAATCTGACTGCCTCTGCCTCCCAAGTGCTGGGACTAAAGGCGTGCGCCACCACCGCCTGGCTAGAGGTTTCAAAAGATCACTTCATCCCCAGTTTCTCTTGTTCCTTTGCTCTACCATACTGAACTTTAATTCCCTGAAACTGTAAGCCAAATTAAACACTTTCTAAGTTGCCTTGGTCTTGGTGTTTTATCACAGCAATAGAAAAATAACTAAGACACTAAGTGATTAACAGATTATCTCTAATTCTCTTCTAAGTCTAGCAAGTGCTCCATTTCAAAGACAGCACTGACAGCCAGAAAAACTGATCTGTTGGTAAAGAGCTTAATCTCGGTTCAATCCCCAGAACCCATGTAAGGCAGAAGAAAAACCAGTCGCCTGTCCCCTGCCCCTCCCCAGAACCCATA
>JANHMN010000002.1:17095610-17136059 GCA_030674055.1 Rhabdomys pumilio | reverse complement strand
ACACACACACACACACACACACACACACACACACACACACACACACACAGGCGTAATAGGCATACCTATATATATATAAAAAAAAAATCTTAAAAAAAGGCACTCAGTGGGTAAAGGTGCCCGCTGCCAGCCTGGCAAGTACAGTTCATTCCTGGGAAAAAAACCAACCCTTAATGTTATAGTTTAACTTCCACTATTTGCTGTGGCCCACACAGTCCATACATACACAACACATATATGCAAACAAATTAAATTAAATAAATAAAGCCATTTTTACTTACCATGCATTATAATGTCTGGGATTTACTCTTATAGCGTTTCGAAAACATGCTAACGCTTTGTCTAGTTCTTCAGTTAACACAAACTCATGTCCTAATAGAGTATAGGCGTAAGCATAATTTGGATCGACCTGGATAGCTCTTTGGAAGAATTTAATGGCTATATCATGCTCCCGTTGTAGACTGAAACAATTCCCTGCAGCACACCAGGCCTGACAAAACAGAAACAAAAACCAATCAGTTAAAATTATCGTCAAAAGTAAAAACATATGATTTTAATTTTTTTGTATTTGAATTTAATTTTGGCCTATGAAACTGTGTGTGGTTTGAGTGTGGATCCTTGCTTTCCCTGTTTGAGACAGGGTTTGTGTTGTTTGTTCTGTGCTACCAGCAAGCTTTCAGCGACTTGCCTGTCTCTGCTCCTATCTCCTCCCTGTGGGGGTGCTGGCATTACAGCAGTTTATTTACACTATGCCTGGCATTATGTGGGTTCTGGAGATTCAAATTCAGGATCTCACACTGGCACAACCATTTTTACCCATTAAGCCATCTTACTTGCCAAACTTTTATTTTCCTTTTTAACAAAACCAACCCCATGACTAAAGTCAGGCCTCAGATTTTATTTAGAAGACAAAAAACCTGAAAAAATTTAAATTCCTGACTATCATTTTCTCTTTTTAAAAAGTTTTACTCACACACAAGCTCCACATGTTCAGGTCAGAGCAGAGTATTTTTCTTTGATAATTTCTCTGTATAGTCTTGTCTGTCCTAGAACTCACTCAGTAGACACCAGGCTGGCTTTGAACTTGGAGATCTGCCTGCCTCTGCCTCCCTGAGTGTGGGATTAAAGGTAAGTGGCATCACAGTTGGCTCAAGAGAACAGTTTCAGTTTCAGGAGCTATTTTTCCCTTCCACTATGGGTTCTGGTAACCCAGCTCAGGGGACAGACGTGCATGGCAAACTGTCACCTGCTGAGCCGTCATCTCAGCAGCTCCACAAGTACATTCTGAAGTCATCTTAATGCCCGTGTGTTTGATTTTTTAAAAGATGATATATATTAGCATTAATATCTGTGTCTTCCTGTGCATTTGTGCGCTGTGGAGCCTGCAGAAGCCAGGTGAGAACAGCAATTGAATCCAGGTTTATGTGCATTTCACAAAAGTATCACTAAAAGCCAGGTGAATGCCTACAATTCCACCTGTGGGAGATCCACATGGGAGGTTCAGGAGTTAAAGAACAGCCTAGGCAAAACAGCCAAGTCCTGAAAAAAGCAAAGACCTTCAAAAAAACCCTCACTAAATATGTTTGAGATGCCCCGAAATACTTATTATTAGTACATGTGAATCGACTCTATGTCTTAAAACAGCAATTGAGGGCCAGCAAGATGATTTAGTGGGTAAGAGGGCTTGCTGCCAAGCCTGATGACCTAGAGTTAAATCCTTGGAGTCCACATAATTTAAGGAAAAATAAATGGACTCCCAAATGTTGTCCCTTAAAATCCAAATATACTCATTATGGCATAAATGTGCGCCCCCCCCACCCCCCAGTAAATGTTTTTTTTTTTAAGATTAGAATCCTGTTTTGTTGTCTGGACAGGCCTTCTAAGAACTGAGGTTACAATCATTAGGCACCAAGCATGACGTTTTTGCATGTGTGAGAAGAGTCTTCTCTGAGACAATCTCATAAAGTCCAGAGTTAGTATCAAACTTGCTGTGTAGTGAAGAATAATGTAACTCTTGTGTAATTGGAAAAATGACAAAATTTCCTAACAATGCACTTGTCAGAATATATCGTTAAGTGATACAGAACTATATTTGTTCTGATGATCAAAAGCCATTGGGGTCAAGGATGTTAACTCAGAGTTGAGGACAATGTGCCAAGCATACCCTTGGTGCTGGGTTCCAGACCAGCACTGCACCCAAAAATTAAGTAAAAACAAAAGTGACTATGCGAACCAATTGCTGGTAGCGTACCTCCGGAGAATTCTTGTCCATGTCTGTTAAGTCCTTTGAAAGAACTGAAAGAGCAACGTCTTTCTGAAGATGCCAGAGTGTTGTAGAGTAGATCTCCATGCCTTCAACCCGGAAACTCTCAAGCCTTCTAACTTCTGAGAACACTCTTTCAGCCTGAAATGAAAGAACCAGCAAGTGAAACTGTACACACAGGCTACTGCGGGTTACTGTTGTCACAGGACTCAATTTTCTGCAAGGACTATGCTGTATGTGAATTAGTAACAAGAGAAATCATTGTGAGATGTCAAATACTGAGGCAATCATACCCCAGTTAGCCTAGTTCCTGTATTTTAACTAGGGATAAAAACATGAAGCCTGAAAAGAAATGTCTATAAAAGGACGAATATGGGGCTGGAGTGACTGGCTGAGGGGTAAGGAACACTGGCTGCCCTGCAGACGACCTGGGTTTGGTTGGCAGCTTATAACTATCTGGAACTGTAGTTCTAGGGGATCCAACATCTTCTTCTGGTACCAGGCACATGAGTGGTACACATATATACACGAAAACACTCACATAAGACATAATTTTAAGGAGAGAGAGAGAGAGAGAAAGAGAGAGAGAATATAAACTTACTGAAAAGTTGAGCTGAAAGTTTTAGAGGCTGATAAGGTGAATAGCTGCCAAGTCTATGGCAGACTGAGTGACGAACAACACTGAGTGCGTGTCTGATGGAGGTACAGTACCCACTAACCAATAGCACCTTTCTAAGGCCTCCCCATAGCTAACAGGTCACTTTTTTCTCTCTCAAAATGTTCAGTTTCTAGAACTTCTTATAAACTTTATAAAAACTTCACATTTATGTATCACCTAGTTTTGACACCTTAGTAAGTTCAAAGTGTTTAAAGTTGTAGTTTGGAATAAGGGATATTTGGGTTGTATTTAATGAAGATGACAGAAACTAAGAAAATAACTGCTATTTGTTTTTATGTACGTGGGTACTTGAGAAGTCAGAAGAGCCCATCAAAGCCCTGGAGATGGAGTTATAGACTACTGTGAGCTACTGTGGGTGTTGGGAACTGGACCTCTGCAAGTACAAGTGCTGTTAGCTGCCGAGTCATCCTCCAGCCCTGGGGAAGGACATTTACAAAACTGGGAACTTTTGCCCCAAACACAATGATCTGTCATGTACAATCAGTTTGCTGTTTTGTAAGTCCCCTCAAATCTCTTTAAAAGTTGTGAGTGATTCTAAAAGACATAGGTTATATAACTAAGAAATTAGCCACACAGATACTTTTTGGCTTCAAAATGTTCAGAAGCTATTGTCACCTTTTAAAATCAATTATCAGCTAGGACTGAATATAAAGCAACAAGACTAACAAGCTGAGGCCAGTCTGGGCTACATAGTGAATCAAGGTGGGCCTGGACTACATAGTAAGACCTTGTCTCAAAAATAAAATAAAAAGCCTGGTGGTGGCATCGAATGCCTTTAGTCCTAGTACTTGGGAGGCAGAGGCAGGTGGATCTCTGTGTATGAGGCTAGCCAAGGTTAAACAGAAAAACCTTTCTCAAAAAACAAACAAACAAAAACAACCCCCCCAAGCCCAACAAACAAATAAACCAAGCTCTACAAGTGATTATGAACTACGAAAACAAAAGAGAAACTAATGAATTAAATCGAAGGGCTGATGGCGGAGCTCCCTCTCAGTTGGTAAGGTTGGCTTAGAATGTGTGGAGCCCTGGATTCAACTCCTACATGGGTTCATAAATCACGGATGGCAGGAGATATCTATAACCTCCACAATCTAAGAGGGAAGAGAAGAGAATCAGGAGTTTGAATAATCATGGCTTATAGAGTTCAAGGACAGCCTGGCCTACATGAGACTCTATCTCAAAAACAAAACCAGCCACGTATGGGGGTGTATGGCTTTAAACCAAGCATTAGGGGGATGAACCTGGTCTACATAGCAGGTTCCAGGCCAGCCAGAGCTACAAGGGGAAAAAAAAAAAAAAAAAACCCAAAACCCAAAACCAAAACCCTGTTATTAGGACATCATATCTTCAACTAAATATAATATTCTTCATGGCATTAAGTTTTTAAAGTATACTAAATGCCAAACATTCAGATCAGTGTATAATTCTGTACTCACTATAGAAAGAATTTACATTAACTTGATTGTTCTTTAAAATCCTTTTCAAGAAAGCTCACTAAGTTTAAATTATCTCAATATAAGAAATAATTTTATTTATAAATTATTGTCTTTTAGTTTTATATCAATTTGATATAAGCTAGAGTTACTCTAGTTACTCTGAAAATAACAGAACCTCAACTGAGGAAACACCTCCATAAGATCCTCTGAATGGCATTTTCTTAATTAGTGATTGATGGGGGAGGGCCCAGCCCATTGTGGGCGTTGCCATCCATGGGCTGGTGGTCCTGGATGTAAGAAAACAGGCTGAGCATGAGGAGCAAGCCAGTAAGCAGCACCCTCCATGGCCTGTGCATCAGCCCCTGCCTCCAGATTCCTGCCCTCACTGCTTTTTTTTTTTTTTTTTTTAAGATTTATTTTATGTATATGAGTACACTGTTGCTGTCTTCAGACACACCAGAAGAGGGCATCAGACCCCATTACAGATGGCTGTGAGTCACCATGTGGTTGCTGGGAATTGAACTCAGGACCTCTGGAAGAGCAGTCAGTGCTCTTAACCGCTGAGCTGAGTCATCTTTCTAGCCTCCTCACCGCTTTTGATGATGAACTGTTAGCAAAATAAACCCTTTCCTCCCCAAGTTGCTTCTGGTCATGGTGTTTCACCACAGCAATAGTAATCCTAACTAAGACAATTTTACATACTAGGAAAATAATTATATACATATCACATAATAAATTAGTAAATATTAGCCTTAAAAAACTAGCCTTAAGCATGAAACTTAAATTAATCCTAGAAAGATATATGCATCTTTGTATACTCACCTGCATGTATTCTGAAAGTTCAAAATAAGCCCGTCCAATCTGGCACAGGACCCAACCAGTACTGTAGTGGTGAGAAGGTAGGTGGCTCAAAATATTTATAGCTTCTTTGCAGTTGTATGAACACAAAGCTAAATAACCTTTTCCCATTTCACGAAGAAGGCTCATCAAACCTTCTAGGAGAAAACAATATGGTAAGCAAAGGAGAAGTACACACAACTTTGGTTTTCTAAAACTGCTCACTACAAATGATTCCTTTAAAAACAATTCCAGTATTTGGGCTGACAAGATTGCTTTGTAGTTAGAGGTTCTTGTCTGACGACCTGAGTTTGATCCCTGGGACCCCACACAGTGTACACACATACACTCACTCTCTCTAAATTAAATAAAATAAAATGTAATTAAGTTAAAAAAATTTTTTTTAAGGGGGCTCAGTTGTTAAAAGCATTCTCTGTCCAGTTCCCAGTGTTTACATGACAGCTCACAACCATCTACAACTCCTGTCCCATGGGATTCATGTCCTATTTGGGCTTCTTTGGGGATAAACATATCCATAGAAATAAATAAGAGACACAAATTTTAAAACATGAAAATATCCATTAAAACAAATTTTAATGGCAGTATTAATCTAAAAACAATAAAGGCATGAAGAAACTTAGTCAAAATAAGTATAAAATAAAGTAGAATCACAGGAAGTACTGTAAGCTTTTACAAACAGACCTGCTGCTGCTTTCTGTAGGTTAAATGCCTGGATCTGAGGTGTGATTGTGGTTATTTTCCCTTCTGAAATGATAGAAGAGTCCAATTTTGTAATTTCCAGACTATCGTTTATGTTGGGTTGAGTTATTCCTCCTTTATTAGTTTTACTTTTTGTTTTTCTGTTTGGGATTTTAGGTGGAAACTTCATTTTTAACTTTTTGCTATTCTCCTGTAAAAAGGAATAAAATTCCATGCTTATCATACTTGTTTTTCTAGATGTCTCCATTAACATTTCCGACAAGTACTACACAGAAAAGAAATGCATGATCCTCATTAGTCTTTTTGTTTTTCTCATCAAAGATTTTATAAAAACAAGTCTTCAAGACCAATTTTTTTGTTTGTTTTGAGACAGGGCCTTACTTTTTGGCCTACATTGACCTGGAACTTGAAGCAATCTTGCTTTACCCTCCCAAATCTTGGAATTACAGGGATGAACCAGCATGCCAAGAGTCATTTCATTTTCAATGTAACAGTACATTGCCCAACTAACAGAAACTGAGGTCAGGCTTCACTAAAGGCAGATCTTTTCTGAAAGTGTACCACATTCTCATTTATTATTTAAAAATAAGAAAATGCAACACTAGTTATATCAAAGCACTACCATCACATTATATCAAAGCACAAAATCACTCACTGCGATGTGTCAAAAGTAAATTATTCATGTCAGTCAGCAGACCAAGAAAAATTCTACAGATAGTAGCAAGACCAAATTCCCATTCATTCTCTCCTCAGTGATAAGATATGAACTACAAACCCCACTGACATTTCCCAGTTTTTATATGAATTCTTTTGCAAATATATATATATATATATATATTTATTTATTTATTTATTTATTTATCAAAGGCATCTGTGCAACCAACCATAACAGTTATGATATAGAACTATTTTTCCAGAACAAAGAAACCCATTTGTACTACATTTAAATTGCTATGTCTTTCATGCAGTCTATTTCCTGAAAAAAGCCACTAACGTTTTTATTATGATTTGGTCATTTCAAGACTGACATATTTACCAATGACCAAGCAGATTCACAAAAACTATAGCTAAATTCTTCAAATTAGAAATGATCCAAAAAAAAAAAAAGCCGGGCGGTGGTGGCGCACGCCTTTAATCCCAGCACTTGGGAGGCAGAGGCAGGCGGATTTCTGAGTTCGAGGCCAGCCTGGTCTACAGAGTGAGTTCCAGGACAGCCAGGGCTACACAGAGAAACCATGTCTCGAAAAACCAAAAAAAAAAAAAAAAAAAAAAAAAAAGAAATGATTTAGTTCAGCATGGTGGTGCATCCCATAATCCCAGCACCCTAGAAGGCAGGAGGAGGGCAACTTCCATGATCTATATAATAAGCCCTCTAAAAAAATTAAAACAAACCCCTTTATTTATTTAAGATGAAGCTAGGAATCAAAAGAAATTTCAGCCTAGGAAGTGTTAAATAACAGTGACATGCAGAAATCCTTACCTTGGTTGTGGAACTGTCACTAGTGAAGAGGCGGGAACTTCTTCGAGGCAGTGCGTTTGGGGGAGATGTGATGGTGGGGCTCAATACCTGAGGTGTTGTGCTAAAAAGCAAAGACATTTCTTAACGTCTGGTTTATGACGACCATTATCTATGTTCTTAATTCTGCTTTATTGAAATATGCATTCATCATAAAATAGCCTAAAACTGGTCTTTTGGTTGGTTTCTTTTGAATCTCTAAGAAGACTTCAGGATTTAAGAACTTCCCAGGCTAGAGGGGATGGTTCCCTGGTTAAGAGTACTTGACGCTCTCCCAGAGGACTCAAGCTTTATTCCTAGTGTCCATGTTAGGTAGTTCACAACAGCCAGTAAGTCTAAAGTCTAGTTCCAGGTGATGCTGCTATCTCTTTTGGCCTGAGTGCACTTGCAAGTACTAGTATGCACATCACACACACACACACACACACACACACACACACACACACACACACACTAACAATATATACAGACAACTGTCTAGAGCACATGTTGGCAACTACAAAATGTTAAATAAAAAAGTTGGACATGAAATACTTAAATGTGATATCTGTCAATAAACAATAAATATTAGAAAAAATAAAAAAAAATTACTAGAATAAACAAATTCACCTGCTGAAGCAAAGTTTTTTTCTACTTAGACAAAACTATGATCATTACTTGTGTACAGATTTACCTGAAATGCAAACCATAAGAAGAATTCTACTTTAAAATTTTATTTTCATGTCCATTAGTGTTTTGCCTACATGTATGAGTGTGCCACAAGCAAGCCTAGTACCTGTAGAAGCCAGAAGAGTGCTGCATCCCCTGGAATTACAGAGACAGAGTTACAGGCTATTGTGAACCACCATGTGGGTGCTGGAAACTAAGATACTGACCAGTGAATAAAACATGCTCAGAGATAGCTTTAGAGAAATCTCTGAGTAGAGCAGAGGGAATGTTTTGGAATAATCAATTTATTCTTAAAAGCTTTTAATTATTTACTTTTAATTTAATGTGCACTTATGTTTGCCTGTGAGTTATATGTATCTCACACGTGCAGAAGCCTGCAAAGGCCAGAAGAGAGCATCAGATCCACTGAAGCTGGAGTTACACAACTGTAACCCACCATACAGAAACCAAACCCCAGTCCTCTGCAAGAGCAGTTAACATTCTTAACCACTGAGCCAGGAAACAAAATAGTAGTAAGCTCTCTGCATCCTCCTGCCTACACCCTTAGTGCCGGGTTACAGACGAGTACCTGCCATGCCCAGGTACTCAGTCTTTCACAAGCAAGCAGTAATAACTGCCTGCCCTGCAAAACAAAAACCCCAAGTCAACCATTCAGTCAAGTAATTCTTATAACAGGACCCTACTTAACCACAGTCTGCAAGCTGTATTCCTGACTAGAATCCTAACATTCAGGTATACCGATTCCTTTAAAATAGTTAAGACTATAGAACTGTAACTGTGACAGTTTTAAGGCTTCTGTATCTGAAGTTCAATTTTATGACCGGTGTGCAGAAATAATATTAGGGTGAAGAGAGAATGAAATCTGTATTTGCTGTGTATGCTGGTATACACCTTTAATCTCAGCACTTGGAAGGCAGAGGTAGACAGACCTCAGCTTGGTCTATATAGTGAGTTACAGGATAGCCAAGGACTACATAATACAGACTCTGCCTCAGAAACAAAACACACAGCGGTGGTGGTGCATGCATGTCTTTATTTCTAGCACCAGGGAGGCAAAGACAGGCCTGAGTTTGAGGCCAGCCTGGTTTACAGGATGAGTTCCTGGACAGCCAGGGCTAACACAGAGAAACCTTATCCCCATGACCCCCCCAAAAAACCTCCATAAATAAATAAAAACAAATAAACACTATAAAAAGAAAGAAATCTATGTGTACTTGCTCTAAAGGTCAAGTGTCTATGAACAAAATAATTTTGAAGGAGCATATACATTACTTTGACAAAACAGACACCATAATAAATACCTTGTTTGTGGGCCAGAACTTTGTGTTTGTGCAACAAGTACTGGTGTGACCTCTCGACTATTGCCACTCTGTGAGAAGACAGACTTTGTTCCAGTTTGGCCCATTCTTGCCACAGACTGTAAAACATGAAAGGTCTAAGGTTTGTGATTATAGATTGCACTGCAGATGATAAAAAGACTCTACGGTGTTCCTCTCTACACTGTCTCCATGGAAATAGCTCAGGACAGATAATGCCACCCTCAAACAATCATTATCATCGACATATTGTGTTAAAAAGTTTAAGACAGCTATTACTTTCAGTATTTATGAATTAATTTGCCAAATACAAAGAAAACGAAACAGCAAAATTTTATACTATTCCTTTTGCACTTAGTAGAACAGTTAACTCAAAGTCTGAGACTAAATTATAAAGATACTGCTCCTTTGCTTCCTACTTTGTTTTTTTTAAATTTCTGCATGACTGGAAGGGGAAGAGAAAAAAACAAAACAAAACTCTGCTTGCTTCTTTTGACATAATTGTCCAATGCGACAGAAACAATCTTAACTTAGCTTATGGACATTCAAATAGCTAGATATTGAAAAGAACTAGAAGTGTAAGTTGAAAAAGCCAACATCCATGAGTCTGACACAGGCAATAGGCTAAGCACAACAAAGGACACTCTTTTGTGGTTTGGTCAGTAACTCTAAGAAAGTAGTAATTAATTATATAAAGTGGGATTCTCTTGAAATTACTTTAATAGATTGTAATTTTAAATAAATTTCTTTAATCAATACCCAAACTACATTTTACATAGAGAATACCTTTTTTGTAGGTGCTCCGGTGGATGGCACATCAATTACAGAAGGTGTATTAGTGTAGTTTTGTAAATAGGATCCATCTCCAGGACTTGGGGTTTCTAATGGCAAAATCCCAAAACTGAGAAGAGGTTGAAATCAAGGTGTCAAAAAGTCATCAAGGCATATATAAAGCAGCAGTATACTTAAATTAGAAGGTCTAAAAGGAAGAGAATGGCAAGTCAGTCTTCAGGGCAAAGAGGATCTGAGGGGCAGATTTAACATGAGCTGTGAATGTAGAGGACCCCACCCCCCAGAACCACAGAGACAGGACAAGGACCTGAAGAGAGCAGTGGCTACTGATCTTAGAAATGGACTGGTTGTTTAAAAGCTAAGATCCAAATGATGAAAATAAACTCCAATTTTTGGAACAATGGAGACCATGTCCTAGAGAATACTGGTAATTACTTAATAATTATCGATACAGTTACCCATTGGTCTCTGCAGATGCCCTAATCAATCTCCTGGTCATGCTATTTTAATAGCTTTCTGGCCTTGAGACTCCATTCACGTCTAGTCTTTCATGAGTTTTGTTTGATAGTTCTGATATGTTTGATATGTATCCTTTGTGGTGCGTTATTATATACACATATAATATACTTTTAATAATTTTAACAACATATTTCTCAATGATAAGTGTCAATTCCTCCTCCATGTTTTAGAAAAGAGAACTGGAAATTCTGCATTCATTTGGAGGGATTTACTGCTATTTGTGCAAGGCCATAAAGATTGTATCTTTTAATACATATACTAATTGATGCATACTTAAGAAGTTTTAAAATTTTTTCTCTGCTTAATTTTATTTTGAGAAAGATCATCACATATCAAAGGCTTTGATTTTCTAACTCATGGCTGAGGATGACTTTGAACTTCTGACCTTCCTGCTCCCACCTCCCAAGTACTAAAATTACATGCATTTAAAACCTTGCCCTGTTTACAGAGTGCTGAGAATCAAGTCTGAGCTATGTGAATGCTATACAAACATTCTTCCAACTGAGCTACCTTCTCACCCTTTTAATATTTAACTCAAAAATTTTATAGATGTATTGTGTATAGATGTATTGTATTTTACTTCATTTTCTGAAAACAGAATGCCACTCTGTCATACTGATTTGAGAAGATGGTGTTTAAATTAATTTACATTATTAATAATAGGATTCACTAAAGATCATTTATATATTAGAATACATTTGAAAATATCTTGTGTGACTTACCTTGGGGTTAATGGGCTAAGAGCAGTTGGTCCTCCTAATAAACTTCGACCAGTTTTTGGTTTATTTTGAACCTGTTTAGATAATATAGAAGTACCAGTTCCAAGGGGGACGTTATCTGGTGAAATTACAGCTGAATCAATGTAAGACACGGAGGAATCTGTATTCAAGGAGTACTTTGAATTGGAAGATTCTAAGTTCAGTCTGTTTAATTCCTGAAACAGAAATTTTCTACCATGTCACTTATGATACACTGTTTAGTTCCAATCATTCTTGTGGGCTTTCAGAATACTTTGAACATTAGAAGAAATGCACTTACAATTGTGTCTTGGGGTGTTTCTGTAAGGACTGTCTCAGGCTGTCTGTGAGACAAACTGTGATTAGATACTAGAGTTGTACAAGTGTTGGGAAGACAACTGCTAAAGTTCTGTAGAGATGTTAATTTAAACGTTTGGTCAGGATCCGGCTTCTCACCTGTGAAGACCAAAAGACAAAACAAAACAAAAACTTGCTTCTGAGGGATAATCTCTTTCAAGTACATATAAGTGCAAATAAAGCCTTAGAGTTTCGAAATTCTCCCACCCACTTATGTAATCAATCTTACCTTGCAAAAGTCCAATCATTAATTTATTAATGAAAGTTAACCCTTAAAGATATACATTTGGAAAATAAACTAAATTATAAAATTTAAGTATCATAAGTCAGGGACAGCAAGAAGGTTTAGTGGGTAAAGGTGTCTGCTGTCCAACCTGAAAACCCCTGAGAGAATTAAGATTTGTTTTGAGATAGGGTCACCTGCAAGCTCCCTAGTCTTGAAGCCGAATGAAGCTTAAACTGGCAGTAAACTTAAGATCCTTCTGCCAGGACACAGTGGCAAACGCCTTTAGTCCCAGCACTTGGAAGGCAGAGGGAGGTGATCTCTGTGAGTTCAAGGTCAGCCTGGTCTACAAGAGTGAATTCCAGGACAGCCACAGCTACACAGAAAAAAAATCTAGACTCAAAAAATACAAAACAAGCCGGGCAGTGGTGGTGCACGTCTTTAACCCCAGCGGATTTCTGGGATTAAGATAGCCTGGTCTACAGAGTGAGTTCCAGGACAGCCAGGGCTACCCAGAGAAACCCTGTCTTGAAAAACCAAACCAAACCAAACCAAACCAAACCAAACCAAACCAAACCAAACCAAACCAAAAGAAAAAAAAAGAGAGAGAAATAAAGAAAAGGAAAGAGGAAGAAGAATCCTCCCCCACCTCCATGAGCTTACCTATTTCACATAACGATTCAAAGGGAGACCAGAGGAAAGGATTTAAACTAAGGCTCTTTTGGTAACATTCTGACCCTTTGGCAAGCCGATCTGTCTTGCTGTGGAGAGAAATGATGGATTATACAAACTATAAGCCCCAAAGCTTTTCTTATAATTTTTGATATAAAAACCAGGTAAATTTTATATAAATTCTTACAGCACTATTTTTGATGCTTCCCTAAATTCTAATTATCTAAAAGCAATAAAAGTCATAAGTAGCAAATCAATCCACAGGATTTTTATTTTTTTCAGCCCCCCATTACTCCCTGTAAATCACTTATTGTCCTCAAACACCTACTTTCTTTGAGGAGTCACCTTATAGAAATGACTCTTTTTGCTATCAGCTATCCTCTAGGGACCTTCTATTCTCCCCTCTACTCAGCACTGAGGATGGAAGGCAAGGCCTGTTGCAATACACTGGGCAAGAGCCTGCCACTGAGTCTTTTATTCTTGTTTTTTTTTTTTTGTTTTTGTTTTTGTTTATACAGAGACAAGGTTTCTCTGTATAACCCTGGTTGTCCTGGAACTCACTCTGTAGACCAGGCTGGCCTCGAACTCAGAAATCTGCCTGCCTCTGCCTCCCAAGTGCTGGGATTAAAGGTGTGTGCCACCACCGCCCAGCTTTTTTCTTCATTTTTGAGACATGGTTTCTCTGTAGCCTTGGCCGTCTTGGAACTCAAGAGATTCACCTGCCTCCACCTCCCAAGTGCTGGGACTAAAAGCATGCACCACTACTACCTGGCTTCAACTCCATTTTTAAGTAAGTAAGATACTATTTTTCTTTATTCTAGTTCACAAATGTGGTATGAATGATCTGACATCATCTGAAAATAACCCCCTATTTAACCAGATAATTTATTCTCCACAAAAAGTAATTTTAAGTTTATTTATTGTTTGAGACTATGTACCCCTGAATGTCCCAGAACCCACCACATAGACCAGGCTGGCCTTAAACTCTGCTTCCTGAGTGCTGAGATTAAAGGCATACACTACCATACCTGGCTACTTTTTCTTTAAAAGTAGTTTCTTTCTTTTTTTATTTTTCTATTTTGTTTTTTGGAGGAAAAGTAGGCTTTAATCATTTCTCTCATAATGCATAACAGACGGCATTTATTACATATATTACATGAAAAAAAATCTCCATTGGCATTGAATATTTTCTATTTTTCGACTCCAAAAGTATATTTTAAAACAAGAGTGAGATTCATGTTTCTATTCTATTATATAGTAATTCTAAGTTCATGCATGTTAAAAATTCTTGTTATACACTTCAAAGGTTACTATATATTGGAAGAAAATAATTAATACTTAATTTGCATTATTGAAACCTGCCTTCAAGATTCTATGGAGAAGCAATGATATTTAATATTAAGGAAAACAAATCACTCAACTTCCAAGTGGTAAGAACTTGCTACAGCTGCTGCAGCTACTCTCACTAACTAGGCTAAGTTGAGTGTAAAATGAAATCAGCATCCTTACTATTTAACAGATGTAATGAGGTCATGGTGGGAAAGGTTAGAAACAAAGCCAACTTGTGTTTGTAAACATCAATATAAACTACATCAAAATGGGCACAGTCCAGAGCACTTCTATACAGAAGACTCTTCCTGGCAGTCTTGAGTCACTTGCACTTACCAATATACATGTCCCAACAAGGAAAGAGTGAAGCAAGCTGAATCACCAAACTCAGTGACAAGGTCGTCATGGCTTTTTTGCTTATTAAACACTCCACCAGATAAGATCTGTTCCCCTTCTGCAAGCCTTTAAAATATAAATTTATTTTAATGTCAACATAAGAAGCACTTCATGAAGCTACCTTTCACTGTCATTGTGAGTCCAATGACAGACACAGTGAAAAGTTAATGGTATTTTTAGAATAGTGGCAATCATGCACTTAGAATCATTAAGAAGCTAGAGATTTATGATCTTAAATTTTCAGTCCCAGCACTTGAGAGGCAGAGGCAGGCGGATGTCTGAGTTTGAAGCCAGCCTGGTCTACAGAGGAAGTTCCAGGACAGCCAGGGCTACACAGAGAAACCCTGTCTAGAAAAACCTCAACCTCAAGAAAACCAAGACAAAACAAAAAACAAACAAAAAAACCTAACACATATATCTAAATATCTACTTAGACACTTGTGCCAGTATTTCATCTGTAGATGAATACATTTGCCAGAATTTAATCTGTAGTTCCAGCTGCCACCAGATCTGGAATATGGTCAGAAAGATTAATGGTAGTGAAACTTTGGTATGTCCCTTACTTCGAATGGCAGAGATAGGCAGTGATTCTCCAATGATTTCAAAAGAATACCATATATCACCTGTCCTTGAACTGTAAACTGTCATGTTTCTAGGCTTATTTAAATTGCCTAACCATGAAAGCCAGGCCAGAGGAAATGAGACTAAGAATCACTTTGGAAGCTGGAAAGACTTAGTTATAACTTTACTTCTCTTAAATTGCATTATTTTGGGACTTACAATGTAGCTCAGTTAGTTTTGTTTGACAGTCCCAGGAACTGAACTCAAAGCCACACACATGCCAGGCAAGTGCTTTACCATTGTGCCCCAGCGCTGTGTAAAAGTGATTGTTTAGCTTATATGAGGCCCAGGGTTAAAGAGCTCCAGCACCAAAAAAAGAATTGTATTTATGACCATTATAGTGAAATCTCTCCATGACCACATTAACACCTTCGTCACTGGTATAAACATCTCAACTGTTACTCAAAAGAGAAGAAACGAAGTCAAGAGTTTAATGTTACAAGAATTTTATCCAAAATTCAATCAAAGTCTAACCAAACTAGATAAAAGAGATTTTAACACTTACTTGCTGAGGTCAACACAACACTTTGCAAGCAGGTATTTACACTGTGGGGTGGTACAACTGTGTCCTTTCAAGAGTCTATATGCTTTATAAGCCTTTCCTGAGCGGTAGTAACAGGTTGCCAGTAAAAACAAGGCTTCTTCTGAATGTACTAAGACATTACAAAGAAAAAAGAAAAGATAAATTACCTATTATTCAGTTTGTCAAAAAACAAGTTAAGCAACAAAAAATTTAGCATGTCATTGACATTTAATTCAAAACATTTATTAATTCAAAATTGAATTATGGAGCAATCAGTTGTTGATAGAACAGGTAAAGTTAGAACAGGTAAGGTTGGTGGTCCACATCTGTAATCTCAGCACTCAGTGGGCTGAGGCACATAAATCACTTCAAGTTCCAGACCAGTCAGGATATACAAAAAGAAAAAAGAAAAAAAAAGAAGATAAAAGCCAGTTTGCCAGTTCCTGATCATCTCTCTCTAAGAACTAAGGTAGTAATAAGATAAAGACAACTACATTCTCTCTATGAAGAATTCTCTATATGTAAGAAATGCAAACACAAATACACACACCTCTACACTTAACAGACTACTAGGAAAGCATCTTATTTTAGATAATATTTTTTTTAACAGACCTTTTAGGAAGACAGAAGTTAAATTTTACTATGAAGGGAAAATGAACCTCATTTCTGTGGTGAAAAATGTTTCTACATTAAAATGAACAGATTAAAAAAACACTGTTCTTCTCTAATACCAAATACTAAGACAAAACAAAAGTTTAGGGTCTGGGAGAAGGCTCAGTTGGCAGCGATGTTTGCTGCCAAGCCTGAGGACCTGAAGGAAAACCCCTGGACCTTTCTGACATCCACATAGGCCAGAGCACATGTCCAGCCCATTAAAAACAAAACAAAAAACAGTAAAAATATTTTCTGAACAAAACAAAACAAAACAGGCATGGTGGCTCTTGTCCCTAATCCCAGAATTTGGGAGACTGCTGAAGGACAGTTGAGAGTTTAAGGCCAGCGTGAGATACAGAAAACTTGTCTCAAAACAAAAACAAAACAGCTGGTAAAGTCAGTGAAGTACTTGCCCTGCTTCTTAGGACCCTATGAAAAAGCTGGCACACGCTTGTAATTCCAGTACTGAGGAGGTGGAGGGAGGAGAATTCTGGGACTCAGTAGCTAGACAGTTTAACCTACTTGACAGGTTTCAGGATGCTGACATTCATCTCAAAAAGAAAAGTAAAAGGTGCCAGAGGAAAAAACACCCAAAGTTGGCCTGTTTTCAGCCATACTCAAATTGTATGCGCACACACAGAAAGGAGTTAGAGAGATAGCTGAGCAATTAAGAACATACGGTGATCTTAAAGAAGATTGGAGTTCAGATTTCAAACGTATTTAGGGAGGCTCACAACTCTAACTCTAGGGGATTTGGTGCCTTTGGTCTTTGAGGACACTATTTTCAAGAAGTACCCACACACATATATACACATAACTAAAAATAAGAAAAGAGCTAAGGACAAAGAATGAAAGAAGAGCCCTGTTAGTCACAAAAAGTGATGAATTCCATGTATTTTATTATTCATTTATGGTTCTATACAAATGAATAGATCACAAACCTTCTGCATATAGTCGTTCTGCGAGGAAAACCGCGTCTCGGTAAGCATAGTGGTTTAGTGCTTGCCATATAGCAGCCTGCAGATAGAGAAGGCACATAAATATACACAGAGTAACTTCTGGCACTGTCTTGAACATAATACTCAAGTTATTATGCATAATTTATTTATTTGTATTATTTCTTCATTTACTTTTGTATGTGCATGTGTGTGCAGGAAGGAGGTCAAAGACAACTTGTCTCCTACCACGTGGGTCCAAGAGAACGCACTCAGGTCAGCGGGCTCAGCATGAGTTTGTTAACTTGCTGAGGCATCTCACCTGCTGTGGTTACTCTCACCATCTCTCTCTGTATCTTACGTGTGTGCAGACAGCTGCAGAGGCAGGGGCGGACAGATCCCTTGGAGGTGGTTATGAGAGGCCTGGTGCCAGTGCTGGGAACCAAGCCTGGGTCCTCTGTGAGAAGCAAGTGTTCTTCACAGGTGAGCCGCTTTTCCAGCCCAATCTCACTAACTTAAGTGACAAAACAGCAATGATCACAGTAAATCCATTGTGCTACGTCGGGTTTCTCACCGAAGGCTTCCAACATATCTGTATTTACTCTTAATCCCTGCATGACTCCAATCTTCTACATACCCTTCTTTTTCACCAAAAACTTTGTTTTCTTTCTTTCCTTTCCTTTCCTTTTTTTTTTTTTTTTTTAAATAAGGGGACTGGGAAGATAGTGAGTCCATGCCAGGGAGAATTAGCCTCATCTCTTCTCTCCCCCTGTCCCCCATCTCTAGTGTGTGTGTGTGTGTGTGTGTGTGTGTGTGTGTGTGTGTGTGTGTATGTGCGTACATGATGTTTGGATATGTTATATTTCTCTGCCAGCAGTTAAACATGATTACTTTAAAACACTTTCATACAGATCAATTTAATAATGTTCAACCTCATGGAAAGGAATATTTATATTACTGATTATTATACCACACTAACAAGACTCGTTAGGGCTAGAGGGTCTCTTCTTGTTTGGGAAATAAAGATGAGCTGAGGGAAAAGATTCATAAGGCCACTAAATGAAAATAGGACCTGTTAGAAAGGTTTGTTGGATTACTCTAGGACTCTGCCACATTTAAAAGTACCAAATGTATGCTGTGCAGGAACATCCACCATATTTGCTGCTAATTTATCCATATACCATTAGCCACAGACTATTCCTTCTTACAGAATTTGCCTGTAAGAGATAACAACATACTTATCTACTTGGAGCACAGCAGTAATACTCTGTGTGAATATTTTTTTCTGTTCCCCCCAACACACACACACTCGCCCCCGATTCTGGCAAACTCACTATTGCTCATCTCTAGCCATTCTTCCTTCCACTCCTTTTTGTGAGACAGGGTCTCACTATGTAGTCCTGCCTGGCCTTGAACTCACTATATAGATCAGGCTGGCCTCAAACTCAGAGCACCTCTGCCTAGGATTAAAGATGTACATTTACCAAGTGAACCATCTTTCCATCCCAGAATTACTAATTTAAGGATAAAACCACAACACTCTGTGTAAATTCCAGTGTACTAAATTAGTACTAAAGTCAAACTCTTGCTTCTTATATATACTCTTTTTGTTGTTACTTTTTTGGTTTTGTTTTTCAAGATAGGGTTTCTCTGTGTAGCCCTGTCTGTCCTGGAACCTGTTCTGTAGACTAGGCTAGCCTCAACTCAGAAATCTGCCTGCCTTTGCTTCCAGAGTGCTAGTGTTAAAGGCATGCACCATCATCACCCAACCTACCTACACTCTTCATTTAAATATATACTGAAATGTATACAACCTGAGATTTATAAATACTCTATTCCTGTAAGATGTACTGATATAGTTCACAGAAACCTGTGTGTGCGTATGTATGTGTATGATAGACTCTTATTAATAAATATTTGCAGAATTGATTTAAATGATTAAAAGGGTAAAGTTACCAACCATGGGAGTTCCTTTTAAAAAAAATTTTGTTTCTTAGATTTAAGTGCTGGGTGTTTTACTTGCATGCACGTCTGTATACCATAGGTATGCCTGGTGTTCAATGTAGGTTTTTGGATTACTTGGAATTGGACTTTCAGATGATTATGATCTGCCGTGTGGGTGTCAGGAACAGAATCTAGTCCTCTAAAGAACAAGAGTTCCTCTCCAGTCCTGGAAATTCCTTTCTCCTTTGTATTTTGAAGAAAACTGTATTAACAGTGTCTTCAAATCATACAATTGCTAAGAACAGAGAAGAGATGGCTTTTAATCACAGGAAATCACAGGTGCTGGCTGAGTACACAACAGCTGCACCAGTGATTCCAAGGCTGTCCATACTGGAGACGTCTTAAGTGCCTGGGCAGTGAATCTAAACATAATTTACAAACCAGCTCATAAACACAGAGATTAAGGCCAGAGAACATGCCTTTGATTCCAGTACTTGGGAAACAGAGGCAGGAAAATCTCTGAGAGTTCCAAGCCAGTCTGGTCTACAGAGTAAATTCTAGGCCAGCCAGGAATAGAAAGACCCTGACTCAAAATAAAACACAAACTTTAGTCCATAACAGAATTTTCATTCCTTAAAAAAAATTTCCCTTAAAGTTCCCACATAACTGTTTCTGAGCCAATCTACTAGTTCGGAGCATAAAAGAAAAAAGCGAGCCTCCCCACAAGACGTCTCATTGTACAGACCAGAGCGGGATTTTCAGCTTGACAACAGTAAGGTAATATGACACAACAGCATTATGATGTATAAATGTATACATTTCTCATGCAATTTATTATTATTCTTAAAAAAGCTTCCTCTTGGAATTTTATCTGGTTTTATTACCAGTTTCAACTAAAATCCATTGTGGAATAGGATGGATTTGCTTTTCAGCTTGTGTGTGTTTGTTGAGACAGAGTCTCTCACATCTCAAGCTGAGGATGAGCTTTAGATCTTTCTGTCTGCACCCTAAGTACAAGACTATAGACATATACCATCACTTGTGGGACACAGTGTGGAACTAATCCAAGGACTCTGTGCATGCTAGGCAAGCACTCTACCAACTAAGCAATATTATCAGCCCTCAAAGTTCACTTTTGCTTGTGTGCTTGTACACAGAGGCCAGAGATTGATGTAGGGTATCTTCCTCAATCACTCTCCACCTTAGTTTTTGAGACAGGATTATCTCAGTCTGGAACTCACTGATCCAGCTAGGGCTGGCCACAAACCACAGGGATCAATCATATTTTCTTTCCCAGCACTGGGGTTACAGGTGTGAGCGGCCACACTTGACTCTTTACATGGATGCCAGGAATCACACTCGCTCAAGTTCTCAGGCTTGTGTGGGAAGAACCTTAGTAAGTCATTTCTCCAATGCCTTAAAGTTCACTTAAAAGAAAAAAAATTAGATTAACTTCATGTGTATGAGTGTTTTGCTTAAATATATGTATGTACACCACGTGTGTGCCCAGTACCCAGGGAAGTCCAAAGAAGGCACTGGATCCCCGGAACTGGAAGTTATAGAAGGTTGTGAGTCATCATATGGTGCTGGGAATCAAACCCAGGTTCTCTATAAAAGCAACAAATGTTCTTAACCCCAAACCATCTCTCCAACCCCTCAAAGTTCATGTTTTCTTTTTTTCTTTCAAAGTTCATTTTCTAATCATACAGAATAATAGTTTTCATTATGTCATTTTTATATATGTATATAATGTATTTTGGACATATTCTTGCCCATAATTTTTACTTTTGTTTCTTGTCTAGGAACCAGTCATTTCTGAGAAGACGTGAGAGATCATGTCAAGCACACAAGACTATGAAGGAGGAGAAGAATCCTTTAAACTTTATAAACAGTGTCCTTGGGACTCTTGCAATCTCTACCTGAAAGCTGTGCTGTAATCATCCTGTTTCAGCATTACCTTCTTTAAACACACTATAACCCCTGGGAACACAAGACAAGAGCCAAGGACTTGGGTTCAAATCCCTGAACCAGCTGTGTCTTAGACAAGTAACTTAATGACTCTTACAGGAAGACTTAATCTATTTATTTATATTTTGTACAGTGCTCAGTGTGTTTCTTCATTTAAAAGAAGAGTCAAGGACTGGAGATATGGCTCAGCAATTAAGGGCTTGTACTGCTCTTGCAAAGGAATGGAGTTAAATTCCCAACACCCACATCAAGAGCCTCTTGTAACATCAGTTTGGGGAGCTATAGCACCTCTGCCCTCCATAGGCACCTGCACTCGTACACATACCGTCCCCTAATTAAAATCAGATTCTATAAAACATAAAACTACAGTGAATACCAGGCGCTCCTAGCACATATCTGTAAGTGTACAATGTGCATTAGTCACTGTCACTGCTGTCTTTCTGATATCATCACACTTTTCTCCTTGGAAAGCCAGTTTACAACATACCTATCTACAGAATAAAGCATAAACTCTTTTTAGATATTCAAATCAATTTCATTTTAATTTTTCTTTAATAAGATTTCAGATGTATTATCTAAAACTAGAAAAATTCTCCATTCTTCTTCTTCTTTTTTTTTTTTTTGGTTTTTCGACACAGGGTTTCTCTGTGTAGTCCTGGCTGTCCTAGAACTCACTCTGTTAGACCAGGCTGGCCTCAAACTCAGAAATCCGTCTGCCTCTGCCTCCCAAGTGCTGGGATTAAAGGCGTGTGCCACCACTGCCTGGCCATTATTCACTTAAAATTCAATATAGTTTCAGTCTTCAAATGTTTTGTAGCCAGATGTGGTAGCTTATGTTTTGTAACCCAGAACTTAGCAGGAGGAGGCAGGAGGACTGAGCTCAAGGCTAGCCTAGGCTACATGAAACCTGTCTCAAACAAAAACAAGAAACCTTTGTGCAGGGATAGGGAGATGGGTTAGCTAGTAAAGCACTTGCCTGGTAAATACCAGGACTTGAGTTTAATCCCTAGAATTCATGAGAGAGAGAGAGAGAGAGAGAGAGAGAGAGAGAGAGAGAGAGAGAGAAAAGATAGGGTTAAAATCTAACCAGAGAGTTAAGTCAGCCTTCAGGCCAATGGTGTCATCTATTCACACCTAGAAGACAGTCCAGGACTTTCTGGTCGAGTGTCACATGTATCTTCATACTTCTCAGTTCACTGACTGCGCTTACTACTTTTAGAAAACATCATTCATCCGTTACGCATAAGGATGACATACCTATCGTGTTGGCTTACATGATCCTGAGTCCATATAAAACAAGATAAGCTCAGCAGCTAACAGCACTTGTTCTAACAACCTGTGCTGACGAAGCAAGACCACTCTTACTCCTTCACCCCCGCTCTCTAACTACACAGTCGCTAGCCTACATGGATATAAAATGGCAAAGCTTACTTTTTTGACAAAGGGGGCAAAAATCATCCCTTGGAGAAAAGATAGCCTAGTCAACAAACAGTGTACGGCACAACTGGATCTCCTTCTGCAGAAGAATGAATTAGATTTGTATCTTTCACTTGCATAAAAACCAATGGAAAGTGAATCAAAGACCTTAACTTAAAACCTGAAACTTTTAGAAGAAAATACAGAGAATACTGTTAAATATCCTGGGGTAGGTAAGAACTCTTTTGTTGTTGTTGTTGTTTTGAGACAAAGATTCTCTGTGGCTGTTCTGGAACTCTATTTACAGACCAGGCTGGCCTTAAACTCACAGAGATCTACCTGCCTCTGCCTCCTGAGTGCCACTGCTGGCTGGCAAGAACTTTTTTTAAATTCTGTCTTTTTTTAACATTTATTTATTTATTTATTCATTCATTCATTCATTTTATGCATATGAGCACACTACCACACTACCACACTACCACTGCACTCTTCAGACACTCCAGAAGAGGGCATCAGGTCCCGTTACAGATGATTGTGTGGTTGCTGGGAATTGAACTCAGGACCTCTGGAAGAGCAGTCAGTGCTCTCAACCGCTGAGCCATCTCTCCAGCCCTGGCAAAAACTTTAAAATAGAATACCAGCAGCACACGACTGACCCCAAGTATCAACACATGGGTTGGTGCTACATGTTCAGCTACATGAAAATTCAGGTTTCTTTATAGCAAAGGAAACAATCAGTTGCACAAACAGCTCACTGTATAAGAGAAAATCCTTACCAGTTCCACTTTAGATGAGGGCTTAATATCCAAAATTTTAAAAAATATGTAAATTTAAATACTATAAACTACCAATTAACAAGTGGGTTAATGAACTGAATAGACAGTTTTTGAAACTTTGTAGACTCAGCTACTCACTCCTGGACTAACTATATCCAGAGAATGACATGCCCTATCACATGGGTATCTGCACTCCGTGTTTATTGTTGTTTTATTTGATATAAAAAGATTACTGGAACCAACCTAGTTTTCCACCAACAGATGAGCAGATGGTGAAAATTTGGTATATATGGATTTTTATATATTTGATATATATAAAAACAGAATACTCCTTTGCGCTAAAAAATAAAGTTTAAAAAAACTGCAGGAAAATGGATGGACCTAAGTAATCATATTAAAATATTATTATTTATTTACCTAATATTGTAATATATATATTGAGTTCATACAATCTCAGAAAAAAACATGTTTTCTCATATATGAAATCTAACCAATAATAAATGTATGCATATAAACAAATGTCCATATACATACAGTATTATATGAAGAAATGAACAAAAAGGCAAAATAGAAGGAGAGGAGGGGGCTGGGCGGTGGTGGCGCACGCCTTTAATCCCAGCACTTGGGAGGCAGAGGCAGGCGGATTTCTGAGTTCGAGGCCAGCCTGGTCTACAGAGTGAGTTCCAGGACAACCAGGACTATACAGAGAAACCCTGTCTCCAAAAACCAAAAAAAAAAAAAAAAGAGGAGGAAGGACTGAATATAGGCATCATTATGAAACAGAAAGCTAATTGCTTTTCTATTTTCTGTCATGAAGGTTCTGGTTTTGGTGACAGATAATGTATAAAATATACCGTACGATAGGAGTAAAACATGATGTGTCATTGCAGACACTCTCCTCAGAGAACCTCACTGTTTGGATTATAGAACAATCTGCTGCCAAAATGTTACCCAGAAAACAACAGGATGAGGGCACTTCATTCTAACTTGACTAAGCAACTATTTCTTGAATGTTCTCTATATAGAGAATTGTCTCTGTATCTAAATCCAGGCAGATAAAGATGATGCTTCTGATATTAATCAGATGACCAAGTCATGTCTGAGCCTTAATCACATGAGTTAAAATAGAACCAGACTGGCTTGGGGCAAATAATAATAAGATTTTGTCCCAAAATAAAGAAATTAAGAAGAGGAGGAGGAAGAGGAAAAGAAGAAAAATATGTTTCAAGCTTTGCTCGGAACACCAATTCCTCATAAGCACCAGCAATGAGGAATGTTGTCTCTCAATGCCTGAGTGACAGGCACCTCACTGGGGTGATGGGACATGAAATGAATTGTTCTCATCACTACAGATTAGTAGCTGATGATGAACACAGCTAAACTCAGCAATCTCCCCAAACACAGCACCTGGGGCACCACAGCACTCAGGGCACCAGTTCTACAGATTAAAGCCAGATGGGTGACAAGTTACTAAAACAAAGTTAGGAAGCCAAACAGCAGCGTTCTTTCCTTCTTCCTACTCAACAAAATGTTTAGGAGACATTCCACTGAGGAAACTAATGATTCAGTTCTGGGCTGGATTCATTGAAAAGACAAACCAAGAGCATAAAGCTGCAAATTCTTAACTTGCTATGTATTCTTTGTGTGCGCTGTATAATGTATTCATGTGTGGAAGGAGGCCAGAGGTTGGTGTCAGGTGTTTTCCTCAGTTGCAGCTTTATTTTTTTTAGCTATACACTACTGTATGCATGTGTTTGAATATGTGTGCATGTGTGCAGATGTGTACTACTGTGCAGAGGCCAGAGAAGGATATCTGGTGTCTTTCCCTATCGTGTTCTGCCTTATCTCTTGAGACAGGGTCTCTCTGATTAAACTGAACTCCTCCCCCACCCCCCCTTTTTTTTTCATCTAGGCAGCTCAGCCATACCTGGCTTTCTGCATGTTTGCTAGCAATCCAATCTCAGGTCCTCACCATTATGTAGCAACTCATTTCCTGACTGAGTCATCACCCTGGTCCCACCATCTATTCTGATTACTAAAGTTTTTTGGGTGTGGGGATGGGGAACTGGCCTTGTATTTCAAGCCTGAGGCTAACTTTATTAAGTAGAGTTTATGGGGGAAAAGTAAGTATAGGTTAGGTGAAAATCCTCACAGCTACCGTGCGAAGAGGTGGAGGAAAGGCTGTCTTTTATGTTAAGCATGGGCTAGGAAGAAGTAACTTACTTTAAAAAGGGGGGGAGGGGAGCTGGAGAGATGGCTCAGTAGTTAAAAGTGCTTGCTGCTCTTTCTTCCTGAGAACTAAGTTTAGTTAGAGCTCACAATTCCCTGTCACTCCAGTTACAAGTGGCCCAATACCTTCTTCTGGCCTCCAAGGACACCTGCAAACATGTGGGGGCATGTGCACATGTAAACACACAAACAGATCTTTTTTTTTTTTTTTTTTTTAAGGTTTTTTTGAGACAGGGTTTCTCTGTGTGGCCCGGGCTGTCCTGGAACTCACTCTGTAGACCAGGCTGGCCTGAACTCAGAAATCTGACTGCCTCTGCCTCCCAAGTGCTGGGATTAAAGGCGTGTGCCACCACCGCCTGGTGAGGCCTGTTTTGTGACCAATTATATGGTCTATTTTGGAGAAGGTACCATGAGGTGCTGAGAAAAAGGTGCTGAGAAACAGATCTTAACAAAAGGCATTCCCAAGAATTAAAGTGGGCTAGTAAACCGAGAGACCTGAAGGTGAGGCTTTGGTTGTTTTTTTTTAAGGAGTCCTGTAGCATAAACTTGCCTCAAAGTTGTTTGCAGTATTGGAGAATGCCTTTCAACTCCTTTTCTTACCTCTGCCTCTCAAGCATCAGGATTACAGGCTTGCATCATCACAACTTGCTGAAATATAATTTTATTTGTATATTTTAAGACAGGGTCTCTCTAAGTAGCTTAGGCTATCCCTAAATTCAAGGTCCTGTTTCTATTTTCCAAGTCCTGGGATTCCAAGCATGCATCATCACACGTAGTTCAAGTATTATTTTAAATGTAAACTGTACTCAGATTTAAATTGGACTACTATAATTGTTTGGTTTTATATTAGACAAAAAAGGTATGAGAAAGGAAGGAAAGGAGGGAGGGAGAGAGAAAAGAACCATAACAAAAAAATGTCATTCTAGAATTTTCATTTTATACAATAGAATCTAATTTCTACTTCTGCAACTCTAGCTTTTACTTATTGAATTGGTTATTTCTTTTAAAATTTCTGCTTTTGAGACAGGGTCTCATTTTGCCAGTCTGGTCTCAAACTTACAATATAGCTGAGGCAGGCCTCTACCTCCCAGGTGACAGTATTACCGGCATGCTGTGGCCATACCCAGCTGTTTCTTCGGGTCTACCAGTTCTTTATCTAGGTGGTTCCCTGACTCCACATTCAGCCATGACTGGTGGGAGGCATTTTTGACTATCACAAATGGTAGAGATCTGGTAAATAAGCACTCCTCCAGACAACAACAACAACAGCAACAACAACAAAAACCGGCCAGCCGGCAGTGGTGCAGCACGCCTTTAATCCCAGCACTTGGGAGGCAGAGGCAGGCGGATTTCTGAGTTCCCAAACAAACAACAAAATAAAAGGTCCATATCACCACTGGCTGGGTCACCCTACTTGTCTATGTATCTAACTCTTGTCTTTTCCTCCTTACCAATTAAATCAGATCAATATTCCCAACACACAGCCTTCATTACATAGTCTATGAGTTGATCAGTTTTGGGTTTTTTTTGTTGTTGTTGTTGTCTTTTGTTTGTTTATTTGTTTGTTTTGAGTCAGGGTCTTAAGATGCAGCTCCGGCTAGCCTGAACTCATCAAGACTAGGCTGCCCTTGAATTAACAGAGATCTACCTGCTTGGACCTCCCAAGTACTAAGATCAAAGACGTGTGCCACCATACCCAGCCAGTCATTTTTGATACCACCCTAGGAACCCACCCTCACTCCTTGCCAGTGTTTAAACAGTTCTACTTTCCAAGTTATTTCTTCAATTCCTACCTCTAAAACTTTTATCTCTTTCTTTCCTATCCCACTTAGATGCCTTCAGCCCAAGGTAGTAGCTTTGGTCTATCTCATTATACCTCTCACATATACTCTTTGAATCAATCTTAGATGCATCTTGGGGACACATAATCTCAAGCCAAAAGCACCTTTTCACTATCTTATCAAACCCTAAAATAATGATATGTATATAGCAACCAAATTACTGTATGATTTTGTTTTGTCTTTTGAGCTAGCCTTCTGCATCCATGTTCCAGGCTGGCCTTGAACTCCTTATTTTCCTGCCTCTACTTTCCAAGTGCAGGGTTCCGTTGCAGGTCACCATGCCAAATTTTGGCATCCAGTTATGCTATTGCACATTAAAGTCGTTTTTTTAAAAGTCTTGGTTTCATCCAATACTTATATGAAGCTTTACTCGAAAAAATAATTGATATAGTTTTATCAGTTGACGCATCTATATAAAATGCCTCTTAAAGAAACATCAGGGTTGGTGAAATGGCTCGGGTGGTAGATGTTTGCTGCCAAGATTCACAGAAACACATATATATACACAATAAGTGTTAGACAAAACATCGTACAAACAAAAATGCCATTTTTATTAAGTAAACTTTTACAGGCAAATCAGTAATGTGGTATCTGCCTTTAATCCCAGACAGGACCATACAGTGAGTGCAAGCCACTAAATAAAGGTTTGCCTTGTAATATGCAAGATTTTTTGTAAAGAGTCAAATACAAAGTAATAGTTTTTCTCTAAGAGATGACTTGGGAAGGGCCTTATATTTAAATCTGTTTGGCACATTCCACTGGTTATTCCATGTAAAAACTTTAAAGGAGGAAGAAAAGTAGAAACAAACAGTTGACCATTATTTATTTCTGCCCACTTTCTCCTATACCTAGAAACACCAGGAACAAAGCAAACATTTCAACACTATTTTTTTCCCCAATACATGGAACGAGTACTGTTTTAAAAAACAACTAACTTAATAGCTCTTATTTCTTGCCCATTTTTCAACAGCAGTCCTGATCAAGGCTGGCTGCTTATTTGTTGTCATTTTTGTTTTTTGTTGTTTTGGATTTTTTTTGGGACAGGGTCTCCAGCAGCCCACGTTGGCCTTAGAACTTGCTACATAGCTGAGCATGACCTTGAACTCCGGATCCTCTTGCCTCCTTGCTATACTATAAATTATAACCCCAAGTCTTACCTTCCCAGACCCTAAAACTTCACCATTACCCTAAAATCTAGTGGACCTATTACAGAGGAAAGGGAGGTAAATTTTACTTTTTAGTCTTAATGATATTAAATGTGTTATTGCTAACAATAAAGAAACAGGAAACATGCTGGATCCTAACTAGCATAAACAACATTCTGATTCTCTCGTGCTATTATATAGATTAAAATTATTAAACAGTGGTTTACATGCTACCATTACAACGACCATAACATTCTAGAAGTCTTTTTGGTCACCAAATGCAAAAGAATCATTAAGACCAAACTACAATATGAAATAAAAAGAAACATCTGAAAACCTCTTTGGTTGTTTTATTTCATGATAGGCCTCAAAAGGACCTTACAAGGGTCTCTACACTAAGAAATACAGTTTTGGGAGAACTGATAACAGAGAGACACGAGCAGTTCAGAAGTTATAATCCTGAGTTATAGTAATTCAAATACTAATAGCTGTCACCATGTAAACAGCTGGAAACAAGGCCAAACTAGAGAAAACAGTTTTTTACGTTGAGACGAGGAATTAAGGAAATGCTATACTGACACATTAGAAGCACTTTCTATTTGTTGTCACAGACTTACCTAAGGGAATTCACAAAATTCTAAAATCGGTTTGCTTTACAACTTCAAAATAAAGTTCATGGCCTAATGACAGTAATTAATGGAGGCCAATTCTTTCAATCATGTCAAGATCACACAGTAGGGTGGAAATCTCCCAAACCTGGTCCATCACCAACCAACGCACAAAAGGTTCAGTTTCTTCAGATCTGGCAGAGGGGAAAATGACTTGGCACTGCATCACACACTTTAAAACCCAATAGGGTTTCTTCAATGACAACAGCACCGTGTACATCAACGCATACCCTGGTGTGGTTTCAAGAAGGGACTGATATTGAAATGGTTGGGAAAGCAATTATTATCTCTAATTTCCTAAGCACCTTCTAAACCTGCACGATAAAAAGCCTCTTGACGCCCAACCGAGGTCATGAAAATCCAGACCTGCCCTTTCGCCCACTCCCCTGCTTGGGTGTTTGCACCGCAGCACTGGGCCTGAGAAGGGGAGTTCCCTTCCCGGATCGTCATTGTCCGGTGGGAAATCCACTGAACGAGAACTACCGTGGACAAGAAAAGTGCTACCGAAACAAAAACTAGTATCAAAAATTAGGCTTATAAGGATTTTACCTCCTTCCCTCGATCATCTCACGTAAAACCAAAACCAAAAAAATGCCAACAAACTTGCCCCACTAGTGTGGAATCCCACCAGCTCGGTTCAAAAGCGCTTCTGTGCCAGTCCCCGGGGCTCCATCCGAGACCCTGGTCTCCCACGGCAGGCAGGGCCCGCGACTAACAGGAGGAGGATGGCCGGACGCCAGTACGGAAGGAAAACGAGTGATTCCCGCCGAGCCCTGCTCGCACAAGGGGCGAGAAGTAAAGCGGGAACCCGGCTAACCTCGGCTGAAGCCGCGGGTAAGGCCTCGGGACTGACGAGAGACAGGCAGGGCTCGCCGAAAGGGAGGCGGGAGAAGCCGGGCCTAGGCCGCAGCAGGCCGCGAAGTCGCTGTTGGCTTTGCGACCCAGGCATGGTGCCAGGCCTGGGAGCAGGGGCTAGCATTACCTGGACAGGTTCCTGCAGCACCGTCATCCTTGAGGCTCAGACCCACTTTCTGCAGTGCCTCAGGCCCCCCCCGTAGCGGCTCCAGCCCGGCCAGCCCCGGCTCATTTAAACTCACCAGCGACCGTTACCGGGGGATGGGGGAGGCCGAGTGGTTGCCGAGTTTCTCCGAGTGAGACACGGAAATATCCGAAGTGGAGAAAGCGAAACGAGAGCAGGACGGAAAAGCCCGAAAGATGTCGGAAACAGCCGAGGTGAGTCGGCAGAGGAGGAGCCTGTGGCCGGAAATTATCGAATGCTACCGGAAACTGTTTGGTTGGACCCAATAGGAAGTGTCTCTTCTCAGCCACTCCTTCGTCCAATCAGCCACCCTAACTGGGCCACGCCCAAAGAGCAACCGGTATGATGGGCATGGAGGGAGGGATCCTGCAGACCCGCGTTACACGGCGGAGCCTAGGTCTGGCTTTGCGCCTCCTCCGTTTTGTTTTGTAGTGCACGGTAGATTCAGCGAAGGTTAAAATACTAGTTTGAGGCTGAATTTAATAAAGTCTTTTGAGTTTAGATCATTATCTACTCTTGGACTTCCTACTCAGGTCTCTAGGAACTTCTAGGAACATTTGGAACAGTGCCCTTCCCCAAATACACAGGATTCCTGTAGTCAAAGAGATTACGGTCTGTTTTCAAAGAAAAACGACTAGGCTGAGTGCTTGTCTAGGATGCATGAAGCTGCAAGGTGAATCGTCAGTACCACCTAAATTTGGCATGTATTGACATTACACGCTTGCCTTGGCTGGTGGACGCAGAAGGATCTAGAGTACAAGATAATTAACAACTAGATAGCAAGTTCGAGGCAAGCCTAGGCTACATGACATCCTGGCTTATAAAAAAAAAAAAATCAGTGTAACTGAGAGCTATATTAAGTGCTGCTACCTGTTATAGGTGATGTAAAACTTCAGCTTCAGAGAAGAAGGAAATAAATACGGATATAAATGATGGATGTAGCTGTTGACACAAACAGGGTTTGGCTTTCTGCTTTTTTTGTCACATCCTCAGAATAAACCATGGAACTATTAAAAACTATTGCGTTTCCTCAGACAAGGGAAACTCTTGAAAATTAAATTTCTGTTTGGACTGCCCTAGCTAGTCATGAAACTGGAAATCTCCTTTTTCCCCCTTGATGCTGAGGATTGAACCTCTCAATTCTGTGCATGCTAAGCAAATAATCTACCATGGAAATGTATCTCCCCTCTTGTTACTTTTTTTTATTTTTACAGTTTTGGAATCACAGTTTCACCTACCTTGCCCAGGCTGTCTTTGAGCTTTTAAATCCTGCCTTAGCCTCTCCGACTACTGCTGGTGCTAGGCTTAGGTCTGGAATCATTCTGTCTCAATTCCCCCGCCCATTCCTCATTTCCACCAAGTTAGCATGGGCCCCTCTCGTCTTTTGGTTGATGCTGGAGGGAATTCATTTCATGGTTGCCATCATCTTCTTCCTTTCTTTCTGATAGATCTTTATCTTTTTCCAACAGCCATCCCTAGACACTGCCCACATACTTGTAGCCCCATGAAGGATAGATGCTTAGGTAATTTTCAGCTGCACCATGCCCTGTTCTTTTAGTAGGATTGTGTTGGGTGAATTAGAGTGGGAACAAACATCTGTGCTGACCTGTGTAACAGTTTCTAGCTATTTAAAGTTCAGTTTAAATCAAATGAAATTCTTCAGATAGTCTCGTCACATTCCAAAGACATATGTGGCAAGAGATGACCATGTTAGAGAGTCACACAGACATAGAATGTCTACCCCTAGTTCTTGCACGTAGCTGGGCCTCTCTGCTCTCCTCCACAAAACCTTTATCCTCACACAATGGTTGCTCATTAGGTAGTAGCCTATCCTAGCTTCACTTAGTGGCTGTCAAGCAAGATCGTGACAATAGAAGCTTCGAGGCCCCTTCAAGCCTGGGTCTATAACTCAAACCCCTTGTTTCTTAATGATCAGTTTAAGACACAGGACCAGCCTGGATTACCTAGAAGGAAAATAAGCTCCGTCTCTTGATGAGGAAGTGGTGAGGTGACCCTGTAAATGATCTGTGCTATGAGAGAAGTTGCTGGGTCATCTTTGATTTCTTCCTCCAACACTCTTGAACTGGAGATCATACCCCTTAGCTTTGCAAATACTAGGCAAGCACTACCACAGAGGTACTCCCTCAGCTCTGGCCATCCTTGGAATTGATTTGCCATGTCAGGTACGAGAGAGCATGTTAGTAGGAATGGGAAGAAAAGGATGGACGAGAGGTGATATGCTCAAAACTTGACCCTGTGAGCTAAACAGAACTACAGATATATTCTGATAATTCAGAATGCAGTGGGACAATACATTAGTCATCTTCCATGTTGCTCTGACAGAGTAACCAATGAAGCACCTTAATAAAAGGTGTTGCCGTGGGTGGTGTCACACACCTTTAATCCCAGTACTTGGGAGACACAGGTGGATCTTTGTGAGTTTGAAGCCAACCTGGTCTACATAGTGAGACCCAGGCCAGCCAGGTACCCTGTCTCACAAAAGAGAGAGGGTTATTTTTGGCTCACATTTGAGTGTACAGTCTGTTCTAGTGGGGAAGGCATGCCAAAAAGAGCTTGAGGTGACTGGTGACATTGCACCTGCAGTGAGGAGAGAGGGAGGCTGCTGCTCGGCTCTCTGGCTCATTTTTATTCAGTCTGGGACCCCACCCCACAGAGTCCTGCAACCCACATTTAGGGCGGTCTTCTCATGTCAATGAACCCAATCTGGAAACGCCCTCAAAGACATTGCCAGAGGCTCTTTTCTGTGGCTGGCCACTTAAATCCTGTCATCTTGACATCACTGATTAGTATTTGGAAACCTTTATTGAAACGCTCCAAAGCTGTGTTTGCATTCTGCAGCAACCACAGAACATGATCAACGCTGAATGTGTGGTGATTGAACACGCTGTGCTCTTTGATTACTTGGGGTGTGTCAACTCAAGCCTCGACTCGTTCAATGGAGTTTTGTAAACCTAAAGTGGGTTTACCAGAGGGCAGTCTTTGACCTTTGATGTCACTGTGGATTTTGAGCTTAGAATCTAATTTTCCCAAAGCCCCTGCCCCATAGAAAAGGACATTTCAAGCTAGAGAGCTAGTTTCAGTCTATAAGGGCTTGCCTTACAAGCAGGAGGGACTGCATTCAATCCGTAGAACTCATGGGGAAAAAGCCGTATGTAGTGGCACACAACTGCATCTCAGAGCTGAGGGACTCACTGGTCAGCCAGCTAAGTCCAGCCATCTCCTCAGCCTATCCACTTGATCTTAGCCAAAAGATGGAAAAGCAATTCTCTTCAGTCTATCCAATGAACTCTTTTAGAATGTTTTACTTATTTCCATTCCTTGGTGTGGTGGATAGTTTTTGTCAACTTGACACAAAGTACAGCTACCTGAGAAGGGAGAACCCCAGTTTGGGAATTGCCTCCCTCAGACTGGTTTTCAGCAAGTCTGTAGGACATACTCTTGATTGCTGATTGATATGAGAGGCCCAGCCCACTGTGGGCCGTGCTAACCCTAGGCAAGTACACCTGGGTTGTATAAGAAAAATAGCTGACTGAGCCCTGGGGGAGCAAGCCAGTAACCAGTGTTCCTCTGTGGTCTCTACTTCAGTTCCTGCCTTGAGGTTTCTACTGTAATTTCCCTCAGTGATAGACAGTTACCTGAAAGTGTAAGATGCAATAAGATCTCTCCGCTCCAAGTAGTTGCTTTTGGTCATGGTGTTTGTCATGGCAACAGAAACCAAACTAGAACACTGGTTGCCCTATTCGCCATCTTGTAACTATTTTGGTACCCTGCTGTTATCACATATGCTTATCTAGTAAGTAGAGTTAGGTTACAGTAAACATTAGCTCCCAAGTATAGATTATTTGTTTTCAAGTTATTATTATTATTTTAAAAATGTATATATAAGCATATTTTGTATGAGTTTATGCTACGTGTGTGTGTGTGAGTGTGTGTGTGTGTGTGTGTGTGTGTGTGCCCGTGTACCCGAAGAGGCTAAAAATGGGCATCATCAGATCTCCTGGAACTGGAGTTACATGCAATTAATCGTGAGCTGCCTGCTGTTGGTGCTGAGAACTGAACTATGAAAGTCAAAGGACAGAGAGTCAGTTCCTATTTGCTTCTCGTCTCCCACGATGGCTTCCAGCCATCACATCCAGCCTTTCACATGGCTTCCAGGGACCAAGCTAAGTTTTTCAGGCATATACAGCAAGCTCTTACTTACTGAAACATATCACCAGGCTCCCTAGGCACCATTCTTGGAGACAGGGTCTCATGTAGCCCAGGTTAGGCCCACACTCACTGTACAGCTGAGGCTGACTTTGAATTTTTGACCCTTCTGCTGCCACCTGGTTGATCGCTGGGATTATAAGGGTGTACCACACACCCAGTTTATCAAGTGCTGGAGCTAGAACGCAGAGCATCCTGCATGCTAAGCAGATACTCTATCAACTGAGCTACACCCACAACCCAAGTTGGTTGTTTTTTTTTGTTTTTTTTTTTTTTTTTTTTTTTTTTTTTTTTTTTTTTTTTTTTTTTTGCCTGAATCTTAATATACTTAACATTCAGTTAAATCTGAAGGTCCGAACTTTTGTCAAAAAGCCAGTTGTAGGAGCTGGGATATAGCTTAGTTGGTGGAGCGATGCCCTGGGGTCAATCCCTAGCACCACATAAACTGTGTGTGGCAGTACATGCCTGTAATCCCAACGTTTGAGATCTGGGCATAGGAGGTCAAAAGTTCAAGGTTATCACTGGCTACATAGCAAATTAGAGGTCAACCTGTGCTACCTGAGACCCTGTATCAAAAAACCAACCCAATAAATACTACTGCCAAAGGTCAGATCCTCAGGAAACAGCTTAGAGCATACCCAGCAAGTGTGTTCTTTTTCTGACTCCCTCACTTCCTGTCTGTAGCTGACATCTTGTTCCTGTGGTGTAAGGCTTTACACCATCTTTATCTTACTTTTCCCACCCCACCACGGTTCCTCCTTTGACATAGTCACTTTGTACTCTGTGGCTTTGATAACACAGCCCCCCGCTGGCTATCCCCCCAACCCCCACAGCTCTGTTTATTTGTCATTTGTTTTAATCAACCCCCCCCCCCAATTGCAGTACTCTGCCAGCCCCTTTGACGTTTGAGGCCTGCCTTAGCTTTTTTCTCACTCTATGTATTCTTCCTAGGCAAATTTGCCCATTCTTGTGGCTTCCGTTTCTTACCTACAAATCATTAAACGAAATGGTATCTGTGGTCAACCACTCATTAGAACACCAGGCTTAAACAGTCAGCCAGTCAGACATTTCTCTTAGAATGTTTCCCAGGCACTTTCTTCGGTGTGGGACGTGCACGCCATACTTGAAATGTTTCCTAACCCATCTCAAGACGTCACTGTACTTTACATTGTTTAGTCATACTGCTGATATTGCTGTGGGCAAGCACAGCCCAACAGTGCTGTCAGTGCTCCCTAAGGAGTCGTCCTCAGTGGCTTGGGGTCTCTACTCAGGGGAGGCCAAGATTCTTGATTAACTCTGCAGAAAAGAATTTCAGGGCAGGTCATATCATAGTAATATGAAGTCATGGAGTTTATTGATTGGAGGCAATATATCTACACTCCAGGGGAGTGGAGCGTGGGCATTGGGAGAGCAGTACATCCAAGTGTCTCAGCATCATCTATGTAAATGATCTAGGGGTTTGGAGTTGCCTTGTTTTCAGGAGGTAATCTATATCTGAAGGAGGAGGAAAACCATGTTGATCTACTTATTTTCATGGCAAAAGAATTTGGGGTTGGGCGTCCATTAATAGCTTGGCCTTGAATTCATGGCAATCCTGGTACATCAGCAGAGTTAGACTCACTGATACTAGATTGGACAAAGAACACTACACTATGAAAACATAGCAAGACAGTGTGTGGGTCCAGGGGAGTTAGTAATGCAAGATTGACAGGGAGGTAAGGGCTAGCTGGGTGATACATTGGTTAGCTTTTGTGAACTTGACCCTGACTGGGGTCATCTGGGAAGAGGGAACCTCATAAAGAGAATGTCTCCATCACATTCGTTGTCTTACAGACGAGTCTGTGGTGCATTCTCCTGATTCATAATTTATGTGAGAGGGCTCCACCCATTGTGATTAATGCTACCCTTGGGCAGGTCATCCTGCACTGTTTAAAAAGGCAAGCTGAGTGAGCTATGAGGAGAAAACCAGTAAGCAGCATTCCTCCTTGGTTTTTTATTCAATTCCTTCCTCCAGGTTTCTGCCCTGACTGAGGTCCTTTCTTGGCTTCTCTCAGGGATGGACTGTGATCTGTAAGCCAAGTAAACTCTCTCCTCCATAAGTTGATTTTGGTCTTAGCCTTTTAATACACACACACACACACACACACACACACACACACACACACACACATATATATATACATATATGACTTGTCATGCATCATGTGTTTGCCTGGTGCCCATGAGGGGCAGAAGGGGATGCTGGAGCCTCTGGGACTAGAACTAAAGATGGTTGTGAGCCACAGTGTAGATGCGGGTGTTGAACCCAGATCCTCTGGAAGAACAGCCAGCGCTCTGAACCACCAAGCCATTTCTCCAAGAGCCTTGGTTATGACCTTTCTCAAGGCAACAGGAACTAAAGTAGAAAACAGATAGATAATCTTTCTCCTGGCATGGTGGGGTGGGGTGGGGTGGGGGCTCCTTTTTATGTGAGAGTTTCATCACCTATTTCTAGGAGTGAAAAGGAAGGTCCAGGGCCCAAGAGTAAGGTTGGGGGAGGGGGTAGAGCACTTGAGCCCTGGGTTCCATCTCTAGTACCACAAAAAATCAAAAGGAAGGTCAGAGCGCCCTTCTTGCATCTGCTGTTTTTCAAGTGCCTTTCGTTAAAAATAACCAGTGTGTCAAGGCAGCATATTTGATTCTCTGCACCCCTCCGTCTAGTTACAAATATAACTTCTCATTTCTTTCTGCTTCTAGTCTTCCCTATATCCCGAAATAAGTCTGATCGTCTCTGAACCCCCATTCCTACCATAAGAATTTCCTGTCTCTCCCACCAGGGAAGTATTTTCCAAATGCCTTGACTTCCTTTCTAAGGCCCTCCCAGGTCTGGTCCCATCGGGTGGTTCAGCCCTGTTTACCTTTCTCACCTTTACAAGCAGTGTCTCTCCTGTGCAGGACATCTCCATCTGTCACCCTCAGTGGCTTGAAGTGTCTTTTCTTTTCTCCTAGGACTCTCCCTGTTTGTTTGAGATGGGGGTCTCAGGTAGCTCAGGCTGGCCTCCTCTCCTTTCCTCTCCTCTCCTCTCCTCTCCTCTCCTCTCCTCTCCTCTCCTCTCCTCTCCTCTCCTCTCCTCTCCTCCCCTCCCTTCTCTCCCCTCCCCTCTGCTCCCCTCCCCTCCTCTCCCCTCTCCTCTCTTCCCTATGCACCAAGGAAAGGTCATACATGGGCACAGTAAGAAAGCTGCCAGAAAGACAGCTCTCTAGAGAAGCTGTTTGCTGGCACCTTGACCATGAATGCCTCGCTTGTAAAACTGAGAGAACATAAATTTCTACTGCTCTTGCCACACAGTCTGTGGAATTTTATTATAGCAGTCAGATGCAACGACTATTCTATTTAAGTCTTGTGTCTCCCTGTATGAAGGGCCTAGGCATTCTCTGTATTGCTCTTTGAAAAGCACCAACTGTATAGAAGAAGAAGTTTGAAAATATTGATTAAAACAGAATCCTTTCTTCCTAAAATGCTTTCCCTTTATTCTTTTAGCAGTGGGGTTCCATTTGTCTTCTCAGCCTCAATGTCTGTATGATCCTCAGAGTGCACCCTGTTCTACCTCATCTGAATGACTAGCCCCACCCCACCCCCAGTCTCTAAAACTGTCCAGGTAAAACTGCCTCCTTTCTCTCTCTGCACTGCTCTCTTAAGTAGCTTCCTGTTCTCCTTTCTTCTTGTCAGACTTGGGCATGTCCTTATTCTGTCAAATCTTTCTCTGATTCGTCACTTTGTCTGCCACTCAGACATCACTTTCAAACATGGTGTTTCCTTCTACAAACTAACTTTACCTTTATTGTTTGAGTTTAAAGGTGTGTACTAAGAGTCTGTTTTATTCCAGCCAGTGGGATTAAAGGTATGTGCTAAGGATTGAGCCACACCACAACTGGAATCAGGTTTTTTTTTTTTCCTAGTAAATAACACAATCTCGGGGTTCACAGTGTGATCAAACATCCTGCAACAGTTTGTTTATTTGTTTGTTTTGAGTCAGAGTCTCTGGATGTCTTGCAATTCAATATGTAGACCAGGCTGGCCTTGAACTCAGGGAGATCCCTCTGTCTCCACCTTGTTGTTGTTTTTATTTTTTCCAGAAATCCAAATTCTCTAGTAGGAGGCTGGAGAAATGGTTCAGCCAATTCCCAGTACCCACATGGCAGTTCACAACTGTCTAATGCTGTCTTCTGGTGTGCAGATGTATATATACAGACAAAATACCCATATACATAATAAAAAACATAAACAAACAAAAATCCAAAGTAGATAACTCCTGGGGAATGACAATCAAGGTTGACCTGTGGCCTCTATACACACGTACATACATGCACACACACAAAGTCACATTCTTAACACACAGTCTGCTCTTCACCCTCGAAGTCACCAAGACCAAACTTAACACAGAAATGAGCCAGAATTTATATGACCATACCAGATGTCACCTTGGTATTTAAGTAGATTCAGAATCATATGATTCTCTGGATTATGGGAGGGAAATGAACCATACATAGGCTTGAAAGACACAGCCTCTCTTGAGAAGTCAAGGTTCTGAAGGAGAGTGGGAGGAACTTAAAACTCTGTGGAGGAGTGCGAGCTGTGGGGGCTAGGGTTGGTGCTAGAAACAGAGGAGTAGAACCTGGTGGGTGATGCATGCCCACCCCTGAGAGGCTGAGGCAGGAGGGAGACTCAGGGCTTCCAGGCCATCCTCCACTGGGCAGTTAGCTCAAGCCCAGCTGCATGACCCTGCCTTTAAAAGACAAACAAAAAACAAGGCAGAAGGAAAGATCTTGCAATGACATCATCTCCAGTGGCTGTGATTTATTTTTCATAGGAGGATAAATAATACAAAAAGTTAAAAAAAATCAAATCAAATCAAGGTAGTATCTGGTATGGGGATAGTCCAAAACTTCATCTTAAATGAAGTGAACTATGATGTGTGCCCCTTGAACCAAGGCTTGCGTGGCAAATGCATAGGTAAAGTATGAAATGAGGATGGCTGGACCATGGACTGGACCAGCAGCTAACAGTACTTGCTGCTCTTACAGAGGACCCGGGTTCAATTCTCAGCACACACACATGGCCACTCACAACTGCCTCTAACTCCAAGTCCAGTGTATTCAATGCCCTTCTTCAACACCAGGCATACAAATACACATAAGCAAAAACCATCCATACACATGAAATGAAATCTTTAAGAATGGCAGGGATTGGAAATAAGCTAGTTTGCTTGCCTGAAGTGAAGCCTTGTAAGCTTGGTTAAAATTATGGTGTTGGGAACAGTTGTTGAAAGTTTAAGCTCCAGACTGATGACTCCAAAACAGACTCAGGGTGGTGGTGACTGACTTGGGAAATGAGCTCAGGAGAAAGGAATTCAAGGGAGATTACGCCAGCAGCTGTGGATTATGTGAATTGGAGGGGAGAAAGCCCAGTGGCTAGAAATGCCACAAAGAGATGACCAGGGAGTCTAGGCCATTCTGAATTCCCATTTTCCTAACATCCTAGCCAGTTTAATCTGGAAAAACAGATTGGGAATCAAAACAATTGTGCATTATAAATTTAAAGGGAATATATATTAGATATTCTATGTATATTTAAAAGGAATGTGTGTGTGTGTGTGTGTGTGTGTGTGTATGTGTGTGTGTGTTAATGAAAAGTATTGAGAAAGATTCTGAAAGCATCCAAGATCTAACCAGAAGACTGTTTGGTGCGTATAGACTTAGAAGCAAATATCTAAATTGAATTACATACTGGCTAGCATCTTTTTCCTCTCCCTCAGACAGGGTTCATACACCCGCCTGGTGAATAGATGAAAACTCTATCATTTGCACATCCATGGTGAGTGCTGCTCTGTTCACAGCAGCTAGGAAACGGAGTCAGCCCAGATGTCCATCAACCGATGAACATGTGACACATTACACAATGGAATTTTTTTTCAGTTGTAAAGAAAAATGAAATTGTGAACTTTGCAGGAAAATGGATGGAA
>JANHMN010000002.1:17070610-17093110 GCA_030674055.1 Rhabdomys pumilio | reverse complement strand
AGAGACACAGAGAGATAGATAAAAATAAAACCAGAATAGAACAAAAATACCCTCACAGCCAGGCAGTGGTGGTGCACGCCACCACTTGGGAGGCAGAGGCAGGCGGATTTCTGAGTTCGAGGCCAGCCTGGTCTACAGAGTGAGTTCTAGGACAACTGGGGCTATACAGAGAAATCCTGTTTCAAAAAACAAACAAACAAACAAAAAAAAAAAAAAACCCTCACAAATGTATAATTTGAATCATTGTGGATGAGCTAGATTTAAAATATACACCTTTTCCAGTATCTATGGGATTGGTTCACAGGTTCCAAGAACCCAGGGTGGGTACCAATATTCGCTGATGTCCAAGTCTTTTATACAAAGAGGCATAAATGGTGTAGTCTTTTTATATATCATAGGTACATACTCCATTATACTTTCAATCATTTCTGCACTATTTAGACTACTTAGAGGCCGGGCAGTGGTGGCGCACGCCTTTAATCTCAGCACTTGGGAGGCAGAGTCAGAGGCAGAGGCAGGCAGATTTCTGAGTTCGAGGCCAGCCTGGTCTACAGAGTGAGTTCCAGGACAGCTAAGGCTATACAGAGAAACCCTGTTTCAAAAACAACAACAACAACAACAAAACACCCCCCCCCCAAAAAAAAAAAACAAAAAGAAAATGCAGTAGACTACTTAGTACAATGTAGATTCTGTGTGAATATTATGACGAGATATAATGATAGGGTGAAAAGTTTGTATGTGTTCAGCCACAGTTGATTTTTGTTGTTTGAGAAAGGGTCTCCTCACGTAGTCTAGACCTCTAGCTTTTGGAGATCCTCTGTGTTTAGATTTCATGAAATTCATAGTCGGAAAAGTAGGTCCACCTGCCTAAGTTCTCCCAGGAACATTTAGGTCTTGTGATAACTTAATCAAATGCTAAAATATACACAGGAATTGGTAAATCCACCTCACTCATTTTGGAAAGACTGAGTCTTATTTGAAGTACATCACTTTCAAAACTATACCCATCCAAGCCAGGTGTGATGGACATACCTAATTCCAGCACTTTCAAGGTTGATCCTGAGTTCATGGCCAGCCTGGGTTACACGATAAAACTTGTTTCAAAAATCAATCCAACAAACGAAAGCCATCTAGGTCTAAGAAACCAGTTCTTGTGTTAACTCGATATTAACATGAAATTCATTGGGAAAACTCTGAAAAGAATTTGAAAAACTCATCAATAATCTAATAAAATGTTTTATATATTTTTTTAACCTTCTTAATGTACACGTGTGTGAGTTCCATGAAGGTTACATGTCTGGTGCATTTGGGGCATCTGGACGTTCTTAAAACTGTCCTTTCCCAATGAAAACACTTAAACAAATATTATGCACTGTTCAGGTGGGCATCGTGAAGTGGGCTCCTTCATACTTTTGGATCTTACTTCCTTTAAGCACAAACATGCCATTCTCCAACGCAAAGCTATTGACTCTTTACAGTCCATCGGGAGGACGGAGTCTGGCCAGAGGAGCTCCCTCAAGAGCTAGTTGAGTACGTACAACTCTGGGCCCCTTTCTTCTCCCTTTCTTCCTTTCCCTATCCCTTCTTTCCTCCCTTCTCTCTTCCTCTCCTTTCCTCCCTTCCCTTCCCTTCTCTCCTCCCTCCCTCCTTTCCCTTCTCCCCTCATAATGTGCCTAACTGTGCCATCATCTCTCACTGGGTGACGGTCAGCTGGGAAGTTGCAGTGAGTCTCCCGTGTCTCCAGCGAGATTATGCACTGCCGAGGACCTCTTACGTCATGCAGACGTTATGAAACATCACATGTGAAATGAAAGTTCAGGTTAAATCACGAGTTCCAGTGTCAAAGCCACACATGCCTAACACGCATGTATCATCTGAGTCTGAAACAGTGAAGACACTCGATGTTGTCTCACAAACGGTTTAGCTGAAATGTTTGTTTTCTTCTGATATTCCCTCAGAACAGAATTCTCCAACCAAGGTCTCAGCAGTTACTACACCAAACACCTCAGCCAGCGGCTGTGCTTGTTGTCTGAGCCCCGGATCATTGGAAGAAAGGAATCAGTTCCACCTGCTGGGATTTGATTAATAGTCTTTAAAGCCTGTTTTAAGGTCGTACCCAGACATGGGACATGGTACTAATTCATCTGAAAAAGCAATGAGTCATTTTCTGTTCACGTGACCACCATGCACTCTACCAGAGCAACTGCCCAGCCTCACATGTACTCAGAACTCTGGTTCACAGAGGCTCTGCCGTCAATAGCCGGAGACACTTTCCAGCTGGCTTAGTCTTAAATGTCTTTACAGAAAGCGCACAATACTTTTATAATTTATCCATCAGGGACACTACAGTTTTATTCTGAATCCAAGACCTGTTTTACTAGTTTTTGATGTAATTAAAACACAAAATAGATATGTATGAGGTCTAAAAATAAAGATTTTCATTGTGTGTGTGTTTTCATGCGCAGAAGTGCTTGCACGTATGTACATGCGGGGCTGGTGTGGGGATGCATGTTACCATTCCTCAGACACTGTCCAACTTCTTAAATTTGTTTGTTTGCTTGTTTATTTAAGAGACAAAAGCTCTTACTGGCCTGAAATTCACCATGTGTGTAGACTTGGCTGGCTGGCCAGTGAGCTCCTGGGGTCCGCTCATCTCCACCTGGCAGCACTGGGATTACAAGCATGCTACCCCACCCTGAGCTTTCTTTGCTCTGTGTGTCAGTCACATGCTAAAGATATTTCTGAACTTCCTGGTTCAAGCACCAATTTAGCTCTCATCGCTTCCAGATTCCTCAGTAATGCTGTCTCGGGCATTCCTTACTGTGAAGCTTTCCCCGTGTCTTCAGACTTGCCGTGATTAGTTGGATGTGGTTAAGTAATCCATGTTTCTCTATTAGGCCGATGACTTCAGCTCGTCTTTGCATTTCCAGTTTTCTACAGCTTCCAGGCACTTCAATAATTTTTCAGTCTCCACAGAAAACACTTACTCTTTATACAGTTTGTGGACTTCTTTCCAGTCTTTTGGTCAACAGTGGTAAGTCACTAGAGAGTTAAAATGTGAACAGTCTTAACAGACCGTTGTGAGACCTTCCGTTTCTTGGTTTGTATTTTATAACTGCTAGAGCAAAGACAATACCAACGTTTTCTTTTCTTTGTGTGTGTTTGGAGGTCAGAGAACAGCTCTGTGGACTCAGTGCTTCCCCCTTTCCTATCCTTGCCCACACTATCTGGGGTGCACAGAAATAGCTTTCCTGCAAAGTATGAGGACAGAAATTGGTTCCTCGGTGCTCATGTGAAAGCCAGATGTGATGGCATGTGCTTATAACTCAAGTGCTGGGATGTGGGGGCAGAGACAAGAAGATTCTGGCATCTTACTAGATCTCCAGTTTAGCCAAAATGGCAAGCTCCAGGTTTAATGAGAGATACCCTTATTCCCAGCACTTAGAAGTCAGAGGCAGGCAGATTTATATGAGTTCAAGGTCAGCCCTGTCTACGGAGCAAGCTCCGGAACATCCAGGGCTACAAAGAGAAACTTTGTCTTGAAAAACAAAACCATCCAACCAACCAAACAAACTAACAAACATCAACAAGTAAAAGAAAGTGGAGATGGGGCCGGAGAGCTGACTCAGCAATCCTTGTAAAGGACTTAAGGTCAGCTCTCAGTACCAAAATCAGGTACAACTGCTTGCAATGCTAGTTTCCAGCAGGCTAACTCCCTCTTCTAACCTCCCTGGGCACCAGCACACTTGTGGTACACACAAATTTAGGTACATACACACATAAAATAAAGTGGAGAGCAATAGAGGAAGACACTTGATATCAATCTCTGGCTTCTATAGGAACACAAATGTACACACACACACACACACACACACACACACACACACACACACACAATTCCCCAGGAAAAGTCACACAACAGCTAGTTATGTCATTTTTCACAACTCTCCTATGAAGTTCTATCAACAGCTCCATTTCCAGGGGAGAAAAACCATGGCATAAAAAACTTAACTGCTGCTGGGCAATGGTGGGTCACACCTTCACTCTCAGCAGTTGGGAAGCAGAAGTAGGTACTGTTAGTTCGGGGACTGCCTGGTCTCCAGTGCAAAATTCAGGGCAGCCAGGGCTACACAGAGAAACCCTGTCTCAAAACAGGAGCAGCAGCAGCAGCAAAACAACAACAACAACAAAGCCCAAAACAAAGAAATTAACAGGCCAGCCCATGGCGCCAAGTCAGGGTTTCAACCCAGGTAGTCTGGTTCCTGAGCGGGCTTCAGCCTGTCCTGCCAGCTCCTTTATGGGCATGGATTAAAGTGCTGTTGACTGCAGCAGTGCCCTGTGATACCAGGTTTATGAGACACTGATGAGAAAGAAGGAGCATGGGTGGCAAGGGCAAAGTGTTAGCAGCCAGGACTGCGGTGGGCAGCATTCAATCCTAGGCAGAAGAGGCTATCTCTTTCAGGGTGGGACAGACCCTGTGCGGTCAGAGCCAACAGGCAGAGAAGAGTGAGTGTCGATGTGCGGTCCAAACAGGGACTGGCGGCAGTTCTCGGTGCGTTTGTCTCTGAGCTGACATCTGACATACACTGGCTGGTGTGAAATTCTATCTTATTTTCGACCCACTGAATCTGAAGTCCTTCCAGCAGGAGCTCTTCGGTGTCATAGTAACTCTGGCTCAGGCACCGTTGGCTGCTCCCACAGAGACTGAGTTTAGGCTGCCAATGCCCACTCTCCGGGACCTCTTGCTTTCCTTTCTTACAGTGGCCAATGTGTGCTGAAGGGTGAGTCCCTGTGGGAGCTTAAAATTCAACATCAGGGATCAGAAAGTGGGATCTCTGACTCCAGTTGCTGGGATCTCTCTTAAGACAGTTTGGTAATAGGGTTCAGGTAATGAGGTTCATCTCTGTCTCAACTCTTAACTGTATCCATAGCTCCTTCCCAGAAACCACAGCTCTCTTCCAGTTGCTTCAGGAATACCAGGCACCCTTTTCCTGTGGTTGCTTAGGAGAGTCAAAAGCATGTAAAGGGCTCTCACCCATCCCTGCCCCGTGTTGGGGTGCCCCATGGCCAGAGATCTCAGACAGCCTGCCTTTTCTTCTGAGGAGGCAAGCTGCCTGGATCTAGGGACTCAAAACGTGCTATCTGGGCCAAAATATTCTACAAGCTGTTTTCTAAGCTGCCACCCTGCCCCCTTCTATCCCTTTCTGCCTCATCTGTCTGTCTGTCCGCACCTGTCTTACACCCATACCTCAGGATCCCTTTAGCCACTGGCATCTTATGCTGTCCCTTGGTCCTCTGTGCCTCTCTCTCCTAGAACTCCTCTGAGGAAACCCGAGAAGCCTGGCTTCCTCTGCAGGGAGAATCCATGGGAAATGATGATCTCTGCTGGGATGCTTTGCCTACTTCACATGTCATTTCTTACAGACCTCACAGTCGCTTGAGATGTATCAGATATGGTCAAAACAGGCTTCAGATATACCACCGTCTACTCCAGAGAGCCCTGCAGACTTTATGTTCTAGTTATCTCTAGATTTCTATTTTTAAGATTTATTTGTATCATTTAAAATTATGTGTAGGTGTGTGTGTGTGTGTGTGTGTGTGTGTGTGTGTGTGTTTAGATTATGTGCCGTTGAGTGCTGGTAACTAGGGGGCCAGCAGCATTGGATTCCCTGCAGTTGGAGTCATAAACAGTTGTGAGCCTCTTGACGTGAGTTCTGAGAACCAAACTCCGGTCCTCTGGAAGAGTAACAACTGCTCTTAACTGTAGAGCCATCTCTCCAGCCCCTCTGGATTATTTATTTATTTACTTATATGGTGCTGGGGATGGAAGTTAGGGCTTCAGAAAGGCTAGGCAGGTGCTCTACCCTGAGCCGCATCCCTGCCCAGCCCTCTGTCTATTGAGGACCACATTATTACATTTCTTTCTAGAAGAACAAGAATGATTGGTGTTTAAACTGGTCAGCAGGTGAGCGTATAGCATTCATTAGTAATGCAAAGACTTTAAAGTAAGTAGCTGACCTATTTCTTTGAAAAGGAATTGTTTGAAAGGATTAGAAGGATTAGGAGGTGTGGCTTTGTTGGAAGAAGTGTGTCACTCAGGGTAGGCTTTGGGGTTTCAAAAGCCTATGCCAGCCTTACTGTCCCTGCTCCATACTTCTTGTCCTGTGGATCAGAATATAGCACTCAGCTGCTGCTCCAGCACCATGCATGCTACCATGCTCCCTGATGTAATGATAATGGATTAAGCCTCTGAAACTGTAAGCAAGCCCTCAACTTTTTTTTAATAAGAGTTGCCTTGGTTATGGTATTTCTTCATAGTGATAGAACAGTGGCTAAGACACAGGGTGAGAATGAGAATCTGAATTTGAATACCTACCTGCCTCCTCTACCACATCTGTAACCCGAGTCCTGGAGTGTCTGGTTTGGAGATAATTAATCTCCAGAGTTCTATGGCCAGCCAGTCTAGCCAATCAGTGAGCTCCTGGTTCAGAGAGAGACCCTCTCTCAAAAAATTAGGTAGAGAATGATAGATGAAGACATTAGTCTCAGGTGACACACACAAAATGAATGAATGAGTGAATGAATTACACACACAGACACACATATATACACCCACAAGGTATGTGCACTTACACCTTGTATAAGATTACCATGAGTCTGAGTCTGAGGCTGGCGTGGGTTGCATTGTGAGTTCTAGGCTAACCTAGCCTACATAGTGAGACTCTGTCTCAAAAAAAAAAAAAAAAAAAAAAAAAAAGAGAGAGAGAGAGAGAGAGAGAGAGAGAGAGAGAAGAAAACAAAAAGAAAAATCAACCAGACATTAAATATTGAGAAATGGCTCAACATTTAAGAGCACTTGCTGCTCTTCTGGTCTCCACAAATGTGTACATACACTTAAACACACAAACACACAGACACACACACACACACACACACACACACACACACACACACAACTTAAAATAAAACAAATCTTTAAAAAGTTTAAGATGAAAATAAAAATCTAATAAATAAAAACTAAGAAATCACATCAAATTAAATATATAAGGACCAGGAAGAAGATTCATTAGACAAAAGTAATATGTAGTCAAGCCTGATGCCCTGAGTTTGATCCCGGGACCCACATGGTTGAAGAAGAGGACTAATTTCTATAGGTTGTCTTCTGACTTCCATATATGCCCATGGCTTGCCTCCCTCTACCAAAATAAATAAACAATTGTAAAAACAAAAACAAAACCCAAAGAAACTATAAACCACACAGGATGGGGTGCTGCTTAGAGGGAAGCCCAGACCAGGGCCTTTCTATCTGTCAGCGTCAGGAGTGTCCTGGCATTAGGAGTCTGTTGAGTGTGCTTTGAAAGCTCTGATCATCTTTCATGTCAGAGGTCAGCTGGCTGTGGCCCAGAGAGACACTGGTGGCTGGTTAGGATGCCAGTCTCCAGTCTTCCAGCTTCGATGTTTTTCTAGGTTTCCTCTCTCAGTGTTTTTCCATAGGAACACTCCAGGGCAGAGGTGGGGAGGGGAAGGGGGGGAGATGGAAGGGTCTGTGTTTTAGTCGTTCCTTCCTCGTTGCCATCCACCTAACATCAATCCAGTCCACGTGAAGTAGGTCAGAGAGGGGACTCGCATGGAATACAGAAGGATGCAAATCAAGAGTGGGCAAAGGGTTAGATTTGCACAATTAATTAATTAATCACTTTATATCTGTGGAAGTTAGGAAGCATAAGCGTGTGGGGGTCAGGGGACAACTTGAGGAACTCAGTTGAGGACTGAACTCAATTTGTCAGCCTTGGCAGAAGATGCCTTTTCCTTGGGCACTGTCCCAGTGACTTCAAGGGGTTGGGTTTGATGTGTGAGGAGAGAGGGAAGTGAGGCCAAGGGCGGGGAAGAGGCAATGTGAGAGACTGACCCAGATTGAGGCTCAGTCCCCCTTTCCTGCCTCAGTTTCCTTTGAAGGTTTCTTTGCCCTCCAGCAGCTAGAATGGGTGTAGACGGCCACGGGAAGGGACAGCTTGGTATAAGATGGATTTAGCTAGGTGTGCACTGTCAGTGAGAGAAGCTCAAAGAACCTCTCTGCGCCTTAGAGTCTTCACCACTAAGTCTGTACAAGGTGATCTTAGCTCAAGGACACTTTAAGCTTTACTAGCACTCATTTGGGGTTGTGTTTAGGGAACTGGGGGAGGGCAGATGTTTGACTCCAGGGTGCCTGGAATTGTGGGCTTAGGTGCTCCGTGGGCTAGTCTGCCAATTTCAGTTCCTTGTTTGAGGCAGGATCTCATTATGTGACCCAGGTCAGAAATCACAATCCTCCAGTGTCAACTCTTGAGCGCTGGGTTATAGACATGTTCTATTACTCCCAACTAGCAATCTTATTTTATTTCTTTATGTAGCCCAGGCTGGCCTCAGGCATACTACATAGCAGAGGATGACCTCCAATTTCTGATTGTCCCACGTCCACTTCCTGCACCTGGGATTATAAGCACGCATTACTAGAATGTCTGCTTTTATGTTGGGGATCTAGCCCAGAGCCATGTGCATGTTGGGTAAGCACGCTACCAGCTGGGCTACATCCTCGGCTCATACAGTCTTGCTTTGGAGGTGAAGAAATGGCTTAGAAAGTCAAAGTGATGTTCTTTCTGTCTTCCTTGGTTTTTATCCCGAGAGCTCTACCCCTCCCCCATATTACATGGTTGTTACAAAAATTTTCATTATTATAGGAAGTGAAAAAAAAAAAACAAAAGAGCTTCTGTCACCCTCCCTCATGCCCTCTTAACCGTCTAGGTCCCCGTGGATGAGGCCTTTGAACAGTTGGTTCTCCTAACCTCCAGTGCCCTTCCTTCCAGCCTTCCTTCTTTTCTCTCTTTCTCTCTGTTTCTTTTCTTTTTGGAATTAGGATGGTGCTATATAACCCAGACTGGTCTCAAGCTCATAGTCTCTGTTTCTTCTCCTGAGAGTTGGGATGACCCTGGGCCCCATCCTGCCCTATTTCTGTCCCCCTCTTCCCGATGACTGCTTCACCCCACTTTTCTTTCTCATATGAATGAGACTATAGTATAAATTATTCAACTGTACACATTACGATGAGGTCTTCCATTCCCAACTCATAATAAATCATTCAAGTGACCTTGGCCAAGTTATTGTAACGTTTGTGTGTGTGTGTGTGTGTGTGTGTGTGTTATCTGAATGATAATGGTATCTGTTTTTATAGAATTATGGAAGGTCTAATGCTATGTTGTAGGAATAGTGTGTAGCAGTACCTGGCGTATAGTAAGAAACAGATCGATCTTGACTTTCCTAACCTCTAGCCTCTCAGCTTTTTGCCCTGTCTGTTTCTTACTCAGATTCCTACCCTCGGCACAAATATGCAATACTTGCTATAGAACAACTGTGGGTAGGGGGTGGACCTGGGGGGCTGAAATCTGTGGAGTTCTTGGGATGCCTGCCATGGACAACACACGGCTTTGCCCGGCGGTTGGGAGAGTGGGGACAGCAGAGCCAGCTTGACCAGCTGTTGCTTCAGGGCTCTATGCCTGGACTGTTGAGCCTCAGGGCAGGGCCCAGGGCAAGCTTAAAGGCTCTTGGTTTAAAAGGAATGTGTAGTGGGCTGCCTCTGCTCAGGAAGGACTAAAAAAAGCCTCAACCTCCCCTGGGTTTTGTGTGAGGGTTATCAACGGCTCAAGTCGGCTCATCTCTCTCTGCCTACTCTGGTCCTTTGGAGAGGGTCTGTTTTCCTGCCCCTCTCTGAGTTTCCACCAATTGGCAGGAAAGGACCAATCTGTCCCAGAGGTGTGAGCTGTGAGGAGTGAGGTGTGCGCACAGGGCGGGGGTGGGGGTGGGGGGTTCAGTGGGGTGGGGGGAGGACTGGCTGGTGGCTCAAACCTGGTGACAATGCTGAGATGTCAGCTGCACCCTGCTAGTGTCTCTTCCTTTTATAGTCAACAGCAGTTGCTCCAGCCCTCAGCAGCCCCTCTGTGGGGGCTCCTACCCAGAATAAAAGCAGGGGCAGGCCTTCCAGTCTCCCATTTTCTCTCTCAGGAGCCACCTCTTCTCCTTTGGTTCCGTTTTAGGTCCCACTTCCACTGTAGATCCTAAGGCAGAATGCCCCCCAAGAAGCCTGAGCCTAAGAAGGAGGTGGCCAAGCCAGCTGCAGCCCCTGCTCCAGCTCCTGCCCCAGCTCCTGAGGCCCTCAAGGACTCCACCTTTGACCCAAAGAGTGTGAAGGTAAGTGAAGCCCAGCACACCTGCGACAGTCAGGATCCTGTTTTTTCCTGTTGCTGAGAGATCTATTTCTCTCAGGCCAAACAGAAATGAAGACCATGGCCCTTATGCCCTAGAGCATAGCCCCTAGGCCCAGTAGAAGCAGTATGAGATTGGGGTCAGAGGCTTCCTGTTTTAAAAACAGTCACTGCTGTGTGCAAAGGACTCCTCTGGGAAAACAGCTAGTACTCCTTTTTTTTTTTTTTGGTTTTTCGAAACAGGGTTTCTCTGTGTAGCCCTGGCTGTCCTGGAACTTACTCTGTAGACCAGGCTGGCCTCGAACTCAGAAATCCACCTGCCTCTGCTGGGATTAAAGGCATTCGCCACCACTGCCCAGCCAGCTAGTACTCCTAACCGCCGAATCATCTCTCCATCCTCTCCCCATCTGAGAGGTAGAACATGCTTATGGGAAATAGATACATGGTGGGAACCAGTGGTGTGGCTGGGAAGCGGGGTCGGGGTCAGGGAGGATGCTCTTGTGTGTTGGAGTATGAGAAACTTCACTCACAAATACACTTTAGGCAAGAGAGGCAGAGAAGATAAGGGGAGCCTGAGGGCTTCTCTTTCTCTTTTCATACAATGATGGGCCACTCTTTCCTGGCCCCAGCCAGTCGGGCCTACTCCTGGCTGGGTCCTCTCTAACTTGGTGAGGGAGCTGGACCTGCTTTCTTCAGCCTCCCAGTTTTAGGTCCTGCTTCATCATGCTTTCCCAAGTCTTCTGGTGACACTCCTCTCCCTGGGGCTGGTGTGGGCCCCTGTGGACTGACGCAGGCATTTTAGGCCTCCAGCAATCTAGCCCAGCTGTTGAAGGAATGAACTAGGAAGGATTGGGCCTGGGAGGGAGGGGACCGAAGCCTCTGGAGAGGAACAGTTTGATGACTTAACACTGGATTGGGAGAGCTCAAGTGGCTACTGGTATGAAGAGCTATTAATATCAGATCTGGAGTGGTGGCCCCCTGGGGAATCTCAGCCTCAAGACAAGGCTGGGGTGATAAGAAATGCAGACAAGGTTCTGTGTCACATGGGCAGAGACCCTGAACCCAAGGCTCCAGTTGTGTGGGCCACTGTAGTCTTCTCAGGCTCAGAACCCACATAAGAAACTCCTTACAATACCGTGCTGAGACCCTAGTAGCCCTGCAAGGGGTTTAGCAGGGTTGGCTTGTCAGAAAGATGAGGGCAATTTTACTGCCCCATGCCTGGACTTGGTTGTGTGGCTTCTCTTGGGGAAACCCCGAGTACCTGGAAGTTTTCTGCACCTCCCGTCTCTCCTAAAAGCCATCTGTGTCCCCAGGACATCATACTTAGTTCCTGTTGCCTGGACAAGAGCTGCCCAGTGGCATCAAAGGAGCACTCTCCCGTTTCCCCTGCCACTTCCTCATTACCCATCCTTTAAAATAGGAGAGAGAGAGAGAGAGGGAGAGAGAGAGAGAGAGAGAGAGAGAGAGAGAGAGAGAGAGAGAGAGAGAGAGAGAGAAGAAAGAGAGAGAAAAGAGAGGAGGAAGGAAGGATGTCGGCGGTATTCACGGGAATTGTTCTTTTGTTTATGAGATTCCTTGATTAAAGTGAGGGCAGAGGTAACCCTGAGCCCAGCGTGTCAGTGTCATGATGAGCACGTGGTAATGCTGTGTGCTTCCATCCTGGTTTCTTTCACAAGCCTCCTCCTGGGGAAAAAGCATTGCAAAGTAGAGCAATGATCCTCAGAGTGTCAGTGTAGCGCAGCAAGGCATGCAGCAAGGGCTTTCCTGCGCATGCGCGCGTCAGGGGGCTCCACTTTTCCTCATTTACCTCCACACTTGGCCTAACCACTCCTGCGCAGTTTCCTGGCTGTGGTGTCAGTTCTAGAAGAGGTGAGTGGGCATGGAATGATGGCACCTGACATGCTTCAGGGGGTGGCACTCACCACTATTAGGGAAGGGAGGACCAGAGTCGAGTGGAGTGGAGGAGGACATCAAAGTGACATCATCGAAAGACTATTAAAGCCGGGCAGTGGTGGCGCACGCCTTTAATCCCAGCACTTGGGAGGCAGAGGCAGGCGGATTTCTGAGTTCGAGGCCAGCCTGGTCTACAGAGTGAGTTCCAGGACAGCCAGGACTACACAGAGAAACCCTGTCTCGAAAAAACAAAAAAAACAAAAAAAAACAAAAAAAAAAAAAGAAAGAAAGAAAGAAAGAAAGACTATTAAAATGGTGCATTGGTCATTTCAGCTCATTTCCCGAACTTCCCACCGGGATGCTCTGTGCTCAACATTGCACAACATGTGCGTGTTGGGGAGGGCACCCCAATTCCATTCATTCATTCACTGAGTACCTATTATGTACCAAACACTTTAGTGATAAGCATAAAAATCTTCCACCCCACCCCCAACCTGGTTATAATGAGACAAGTATAGGCCAGCAGTGACAGAATCCAGGCACAAGTAACTCACTCAAGGGCCTAGGAGAAGGGTGGTGTCGATGGGAGGCCTGGCAGCTTCATACAGTGAGGTGGACCGACAGGCATCGTCAGGCAGAAGAGGGAGTCCCAGGGTGAGCGGTAGTCAGTACCCAAAGCCAGAGGAGGTGCATCTTGTCAGGGGACTAGGAACTGGGGAGGCCTTGGGGGGGTGACAGTAAGACCAGCTTGTCCATGGCGTCTAGGATGAGAGGGATTTTCTATTGACCCAAAGGAATTGTCAGGTGGGTCACCCTACAGTGACATAGATAACTTCTTTCTCTTTTCTCTTGATAGTATTTGTTCTGTTTTTTACAGATTTGTCTAATTTATGTGTGCAAGTGTTTTGTCTGCATGTATGTGTGTGTACCATGTGTGTATCTGGTGCCCCTGGAACTGGAGGTGCAGATAGATGGTTGTGAGCTGCCACATAGGTGCTAGGAACTGGACCTGGGTTCTCTGTAAGAGCAACCGGTGAACTCAACTGCTGGACCATTCTTTTCTCCAGACTCCGACCTTGGTTTTGCTAGAGCTTTGAAGGCTACATTGTTCCACAGGCAGCCAACTGGGCTCCATCATTAGGAGACTGGTTTATGCTCAGCCCAGCGTCTTTCTCTGTTCCTGAATGGCCTACTGAAGGTGTCCAGATTTCCCTTTGGAAGCCTTTAGCAGTCCCTGCCCTCACTCCTGTGTCTCTCTCCTTACAGATAGACTTCAGCGCTGACCAGATCGAAGGTGAGTGTGAGCAACCACACATTCTGTTGCATTTTCCAGAGAAGGAGTAAGTGGCCCTTTTGGTCATAGAAATGATTATCATTCCTTCAGGCCTGTTAGGCAGAATCCTGCTTTATATGGACCGAGTCACTTTATTCTTCAAACAGTCCACTGAGGTACAGTAGCTCTCACTGCTCCTATGTAGCAGATGGCAAAACTGAGGCTCAGAGAAGTCAGGTGTCCATTCTCACAGGGCTTGCAGTGGGGGATCCAGAATTCAAATTCAGGTATCTGACTCCAGACCTTTACTTTCAATTGCACTACCAGAGTGCTTGAGACACAGTTGATGCTCAGCCAATACCGATCCCTTTACCGCCATCATGCCACCTGTCTGTCAAGATGTCTGGAAATCCTTCTCCCTGTTCCCGATACAGGAGACCTTCTTTAGCTTACGGGTGCTCACACCTTCACAATGAAGTAATTCTGCGGCAAGTCCATCTGTCCTGGTGGTAGGGCCAGTGGTGGCTTGCAAGCACACTAGGTCGTCTGTGGTCTCCATCACCAACTCTTCTCATTTTTCAATAGAGACAATTTCTCAGTCTTATATGAAGTGTCAGTAGATGCAACTTTAGGATAAACCTCAAGGGCCGGCTGGATGGCTCAGTGGTTAGGAGTGTGTGCTGTTTTTGCAGAGGATCTGAGTTCAGTTCCCAGTATCCCTGTCTGGCAGTTCACAGGCACCTGTAACTTCAGTTCCTGTGCTCTCCCCATCCCCCAATAGACACATAATTAAAAATAAAATAAATCTCCAAAAAGAGAAATCTCAGGACTTCTCACACATGGATGTACTTAAATAATCAGAGAAACAATGATGTTTCCATTTGGGGGACATTAACATGTGATCTTCCTGGCTCTCAGCGAAAGGTCGCCTGTGTTTACATTGTAAGATTAATAGTGGCAATTGTCAATTTCCTCTCCAAGAAGGTGTATCGGTTTACACAGAGTGTGAGGACTGGCACATAGGTTTTGGAGCTGGTTTCTGTTCCTGTCGTCTGTCGTGGTTACTCGCTGTCAGGCAATCGTTGTAGATGCCATGAATTTCTCAGTGTTTTCCAGTTGAACGAGTGCATCTGTAACGGTGCCAGATCCAAGGCAAGGCACGAGCCGGGACTGGAAACTCTGTTAATAGTCAGATTGCTACATCGCCCAAGGGAATCATGGCAAGAGCTCACCAGTACAGCTGGTGGAGTCCTACTCTCCCTGGAGGTTTTCAGGCAGGGCTCCTAGCTCTTTGCAACCATTCACACCCTGACTTTGAAGCCATTTCTCTTCAAGTTGGATTAGGATGTTTTGTTTTTTTTTTCTTTAATCTTCATCCCCGTTGTTTCTTCATTTGCATTTTGGTGAAGCTGTGGCTGCTGGTGAGTGATTTTCTTTTTTATTTAAGACAGGGCCTTAAATAACCCAGCCTGGCCAAAAATTTACTTTTTAGCTGAGATTGGCCTTAAATTTGTGCTCCTCTTGCCTCATATGCTGAGAGCTGGGATTATAAATATGCAGTACCATGTCTGACTTGTGTGGTGCTGGGGATTGAACCCAGGACTTCATCCATGCTAGGCAAGCACCCTGCTGACTGAGCTACACCCTCAGCCCCAGCAAATGCTTTTTCTTCTGTTACAATGGAAAGAACATTCTCAGGAGACTTACTGTCACAATTCTACTACGAGCTTTAAGAAGTTGTTCAATCTCTTCTCCTTCCTCTTCCTCTTCTTCCTCCTTCCAGGCTCATTTTATTTACGTGTGTATGCCTGTGTGCTCATGGAGACCAGAAGCTGGCATCAGAGCTCTTGGAGCTAGATTTACAGGCTTTTGTTAGCTGCCTGATGCGGGTGTTGGGATCTGAAATCTGGTCATCTGATAGATGGAACAGGAAGGGCTAACAACCGAGCCATACCTCCAGCCCAGAAGTGACTTCTTTAAAACTTAAATTTTCTCATCTTCAAAGTGAGAGTATTTGGTTTAGTTCAGTTCAGAGGTTTGTGACTATTCAACATCTTGTCTACATCCGGCCTCCGTCTCTCTGGAGCTAGTTATCACATTCTTCTAAGCTTTGCAGTCTCTGGGTGACATGGCTCCAAGTTCCTTACATCTCCTCCACAGGGACTATTGACTCCTCTGAGCCTTCACAGATTTGCATATCCTTCCACCACGGGGCTTTTTGTGTTAGAGGCAGCTGCAGCCTGTTGTCAGTTGTGGTTTGTGGTTGTCCACTTCTTTGTCGACAGCATGAGGTGACTACAGTGTCACTGCCTGTTCATATTATTCTAATAAATTAATTGAATCTAAATTGATGGGGAATCAGCCAGACGTGGTGACGCCTGTCTATAATCCTGGCATTTGGGAGGTGGAGGTAGGAGGATCAGGAGTAACCAAGTCATTCTCTGCAGATAGCACATTTGACGTCAGCCTGGACTATGTGAGACCTTGTCTGAAGAGGTTGTAGAATTGAGGCTATTTACAAAGAGCCCAGGGGTGCCTTAATTTGGCCTTGTCCCTTAGATACCTGCTATGCACCCTTCAAGGTGTCAGGTCTGTTTTTTACAGAGGCAGGAAGACATGAGAGCCACCTTGGCCTGTTATCTCTGCGAGGCACACACTTGGCACAATTTGCAACCCCACCAGCCACCCCTGCAGGTGGACATTATGTCTGTGCTTAAAGCTAAGAAGCAGAGGATCCACAGAGGTGTCGATTTACCAAAGGCTACGAGTGGCTCAGTGGCAGGTCTAGTGTAGTCTAACTGTGGCCCCAATGTCACCTTGTCTGGCTATGGAGCTCTGGCAGCTGGGAACAGGCAGTACTGATAACAGGTCATTATCACTTTGCAAACTGTCTCCATACCCTGTCACCTCAGCGACAGGGAGAATAGGAATAGCAGGAGGGAACTGGGGCCAGCCTGGCCTTCCAACTTTCCTCCCCAGAGCTGCGCTGGAAACCTGGGAAGCCTCACTCCGGGCAGGGATGTTCTCACTTCTCCACTGTTTTCTAGTCAGAGACTTACCAGGCAAGGGTGTGGGATGAGGAGAAACAGGGAAATAGTCAAAGCCTATAACTGACCGAGAGAGAGCCAATGACCACCCCCAGGTGGCGTTGGTTGTCCGAAGATGGGGTAGGAGCAGTTTCCAAGGACAGCCAGAAACAGTGACTGAAGGGATCTCTTACATCTTTTACCCCACCGAGCAAACCACAGCCGCCACCTTCTCTTGGGGCAGGGAACTATAGCTGGCTGTCTCTCTGCAGAATTCAAAGAGGCCTTTTCATTGTTTGACCGGACTCCAACGGGAGAGATGAAGATCACCTACGGGCAGTGTGGGGACGTCCTGCGGGCCCTGGGCCAGAACCCCACCAATGCAGAGGTGCTGCGCGTTTTGGGCAAACCCAAGCCTGAAGGTCAGTGTGGGGTCAAAGTCTAAATGTGGTTGATCTTAGCACCTATACGGAATGGTCTGATGGCTGGACCCAGCGCAGAGTTATAGGACGTTTGTTCTTTACAATCCTATTGGCTTATCTCCATGACTCTGCCTGTCACTGGTGGAGCGTCTCACCCAGAAGCAGTTGGGGCGTCTAAGCCCTGCGCAGTCAGGGATGGGAAGAGACCTCTTGTCCCGATCCTCCCTTGGGCATCTACTTACGTGGCGGTCTCTGTCTGTCCTCATTCCCTTTGGAAGAGATGAATTCCAAGACCCTGGACTTCGAGATGTTCCTGCCCATCCTGCAGCACATCTCCCGAAACAAGGAGCAGGGCACCTATGAAGACTTCGTGGAGGGACTGCGGGTCTTTGACAAAGAAAGCAACGGCACAGTCATGGGTGCTGAGCTTCGACATGTCCTTGCCACCCTGGGTATGTCGCTGGGCGGGGATAAAAACTGCATGAGAATGTTGGGTAAGAGGGGCCAAGGGCATATGGTGGGGTGTATCTAAGGGCCCCTGCATCTGGCAAATCCTAATCCAGGGCCTGTTTTCCTGGACTCCATAGGACTCCGCCCTCATCTACCCCAGGAACTGGGTTTGCCCAGTAAAGACCAGTGTCTGGGTGAGGAGAGGAGTTGGCAGAGCAGGGGTGACTCCCGAGGTCCGGCATGAGGCTGGGGCTTCTTTTCTTATTCTCACCACCGTGCTGTGGGCATTGGGGAGAGGCAGAGGAGAGATGCTTCAGAGTGTGCCCAGAGATCCTTAACCCCACCTTCCAGAGCCTTCACTGAGGCTTGGCACTAACCATTTCTCAGACCCAGGGCAGACTTTAAGCCTTATCAGTTTCCCCTTCTCAGCCACTTGCCATTAAGACTCTGTTCCCACACCCTCAGGAGAGAAGATGAGTGAGGCAGAGGTGGAACAGCTATTGTCTGGGCAGGAAGATGCCAATGGCTGTATCAACTATGAAGGTATGGTCCTTCTGTGCTTTCTGGAGTGCCCAGGAAGAGAGTGGCATGGGATGGGATGAGACAGCCCAGAGGCTGCAGGATGTGTGTCTCAGATGGGTTGGGGCAAATTCCAATGGGATGCTGTTTTTATCATCTTGGGAGTGGATATCTGGTATAATAGAAGGGACATTAAAATGTATATTTGTTATTATTGTGTGTGTACATATGGTGTGGGTATGGGTGAATATGTATGTTCAGAGTCAGAAGACAATTTTTAGAGATCAATACTTTCTTCTGTCATTGGTTCCTGAGGACTGAACTCAGGTTGTGAGGCTTTTGTGACAAGGGATTTTACCCATTGATCCATTTCATTGGCCCAGGAGTTTGGGCTTGGGAGACAGCTCTATGATAAACCATTCGTGTGACTTACAAGTTACTTCCTGTATCTGAGCCTCAGTCTTCTCAGATGGGGAGTGGGCATGCTGACACCTTCCTTAAAGTTGTCAGGATCTGTAGTTATGATGCCATTCCTGCCATCCGTCTAATGTCAGCACAGAGGGGACACAACAGAGTTTAGGTCCTTTTGCTCTTCTGCCTTCTCTACCAGCCCTCCAATAAGAGAGCTGCCACCTGCAGAAAGGGCATAACAAGATTAGAAGTGTGGAGACAGGAAGCAGTTTAAGTGGAGAGGAGGGCAGAGCTCCAGGGGACACTCTGTGTGGCTGACTCTTCTTTTCTTTCCCTAGCTTTTGTCAAGCATATCATGTCCGGGTAAAGCACATTTCTCCAGGGTGAGTTCTGCCTCTTTCTCAAGGTCCTTTTGGGGCTTATGGACAGACAGTACCACATGCCCTGGAAGTCTTGTGCCTGGGATGTGGGGCCAAGAGAGGAGGGCAGCCTGGGGCTTGGTGGGGCTCCAGCCCTCTCCCCTTTACTGTACAACCTCTTGACCCCTGTCTTCTGCCTTCCCTGAGGCAGGGTTTCTATTGCTGTGATAAAAACCATGACCAAAAGTAACCTGGGGAGGACAGGGTTTGTTCCGCTTACAACTCTCAGGTCACAGTCCCATCAGGGCTGTGGGAAGCCAGGGCAGGAGCTCAGTGCAGGAAGCTGGAGGCAGAAACTGAGACAGGCCACAGAGGGACACTGCATGCTGACTTGCTCCTTGTGTCTTTCTCAGCCTGCTCCTTAAACAATTCAGGGGTGTTCTGAGGTAGCACTCCCTCAAGTGGACTGGACCTTCCTGCATCCATCATTAATCAAGAAACAAAACAAAAACAAAACAAAACAAAACCCTACAGACTTGCCTGCAGCCAAACTGACAGGCATTTTCTCAACTGCGGTTCCTCTTCTCAGAGAACTCAAGCTGGCATTAAAAACAAACAAACAAACAAACAAAACAACAAGAACCAGGCCACATCCTGTTTTGACTTTTACTCTTACACCCTTTGTCTCTCCCTAGGTCTTTCAGGCCTGGGCACAGCATGGGCTCCTGGTGAGGCAAAGCCCCGCCCCAGGTTGAAGCCCCTGGCTTGTGCCTCTTTCCTTCAGCCCCTTTGGGGAGTGCCTTCCCAGTGGCATGGCTGTGATGAGGGTGTGGGATGCAGGAGGCTGACATGCTTTCTTCGTCTGGCACTGTCTTTCAGGTACTTGGCCCTGCGAGAGTAAGAGAAATCCATGGTGGCTTTTAAGAGTACTGAACTCAACACTGGCCTCTCACATCCACAACCTTCCCTGGAAATAAAGAGCCCCAGCATGGCGTCTCATCAGTCCCTCGGTTGTTTTGGTTGTTTTTTTAAACCTTAATAATAGAATTAGTGTGTGTGTGTGTGTGTGAGAGAGAGAGAGAGAGAGAGAGAGAGAGAGAGAGAGAGTGTCACCTGAGGCCTTGTGTTTGGATCTGGGAGACAAAGACAAAAGGCGGAGGATCCATCTAGAAGTAGAAGCATCAGATACTTGAGCGAGAGGCCTTTGAAGGGCAGGGAGCTGGAAGGACCACAAAGTTCCTTTTCTACCCTGTCACCCTGAGGTAGGAAATGGGAAGAGACCCCCTGGGGCTGTCAGGATCCCTCACAAAGTCTTTGCTTCTTTCTCTCCTTTTTCCCTTCTTTAAATAGCTCCAGGCCTGGAAACACACACCGAGCTCCCAGGGTGGAGAGGTGAAGGCAGGAAGATCATCTTTAGCTACACAGTAATTCTGAGGCCAGCCTTAACTACAAGAGATCCTGCTTTAAAAAAAAAATTAACTTAGTGTTACCTCCATACTTGTTTAGTATGTGTGAGACCCTGTGTTAGGTCCCCAGCACTTTAAAACACCTAGAACACAGACTTCAGCGTAATAACCATTTTTAAAATAAATTCAACAATGTTAAGAATGGTTACATTATAAAGCTGGAGGGATGGCTCACTGGGCGAGAGTGCCTGCTGCTCATCCCAAGGACCCCGAGTCTTGTTCCCAGCACCCATGTCCAGGGGTTCACAAGCACTTAACTCTAGCTTCAGGGAGTCCAATGCCATCTTTGGCTTCTGAGGACACCTTCGTGCACATGTTAAACACACACACACACACACACACACACACACACACACACACACACACACTCTTTTTTCTTTTTTCATTTATTTTATATGAGTACACTGCAGCTGTCTTCAGACACACACCAGAAGAGGGCATCAGATCTCATTACAGATGGTTGTGAGCCGCCATGTGGTTGCTGGGAATTGAACTCAGGACCTCAGGAAGAGCAGTCAGTGCTCTTAACTGCTGAGCCATCTCTCCAGCCCCCCCCCCCACTTATAAAAAGAGAAAAAGAAAGACTATTTACATCAGGTGGAGATGCAGCTCAATGGTAGAGCACTTTCCCAGCATGCAAAGGGCTCTGGGGCCTTCCTCAGGAGTACTTAATGGTCCTGCCCCGACCCCAGTCAGTCAGCACTCTGTGTTCTGCATTTGTGACTTTGAAGATTTACTCAGGATAAATGAGCTCATGCGCTCATGCAGCGTTTATCACACAGTGATTGTCCTTTCCATTCCATGTCATCCATGTTGGAGTGTGTATCAAAATTGCCACCCCCTTTAGAGCTGAGGAACGCTCTACTGTTGTCCCGATAGAGCGTGGTTTTTTGCCTTTGGTCTTGGTTTCTTGGTGTGGGCACATGAGGTGCTTCCTTTGAGATTGAAGCCCCTGGTAACTGCTTCTTCCTGGCTTGTTCAGAGCACTGGCTATTGCTATTGCAGAAAACCTGATTCAGTCCCAGCACCCACATGGTGCTTTACAATCATCTGTAACGCTAGTTCTTTGGGATTTAGTTCCGACTTCACCACCAGATACACACACACACACACACACACACACACACACACACACAAAGTGCACAGAAAAATGTCCAACCAAAATATTAATACATATAAAAGTAAATAGGCAGGATATAGTAGCACAAACCCCCAGCACTTGGGAGACAGAGGCAGGTAGATCTCTGTGAGTTGCAGGCCAGCCTGGTCTACGGAGTGAGTTGCAGAACAGCCAGGGCTACATAGAGAGATCCTGCTTCATAAACAAACAAAACCAAAGGGAAAAAATTAGATAAATCTGTAAAGCCTCTAAAAACCAAACAATAACCAAGCCACCAACCAAACCACACTCAAACAGAAAAGGACATACAGTCACTTGTCTCCCTCCACTGAGGCCCGGGGCTGCTGTCATTGCTCTCCTGCTCACACCCTCAGGAACCGAAGTTTCTTGTATACTGTCTCCTCATGTGTGAGCTGTTCTGGTGATCTGAGATGTTTGCTGCTTCTCAGCCATTTTGTCCACTGAGGAAACAGCTCAGGAGCACTTCCTGTTCTTTGGGAACAGGAAGTGACTGGAACTGCTGTGACCAGTATGTTTCCTTTGTGGTGTTGGGGTCATTGTGAAGATGAGAGAGATTCTCGTCCTTTTACCTCAATGGAGATGACTTAAGGAAGGCTCTGGCCCCACTCTGGGTTGATGGGCAGTTGATGGGACACAGAGCAGTTACTATGAGAAAGGCCCTGAAGGTCCCTCTCAGCCACCAGGGTGTAAGACAGCAAGCAAAGCTCTCAGTTCAGGTGTCCATGGAGCTGTCTGCTCCAGGTTGGAGAGGAAGTGCAGCTTTCTGGAAAGTCCCCTTATCTGAGGGAATGAGTTGGAGGCAGTGAACAGAGCCTGGCTTGGAGCAGGCTTGACACTCCCTTTCCCAATGATGGCCCCCCCACCCCGCCTTCTTCCCCAACTCTGTACCGAGCTCCTGATCCAGCCCACAGTCTCTGCTACCTGTGGGAAGAATTTGAGGAAAGTGGATGTTAGAGATGATGTGACCATGAAATAGGGACCTTTGAGGACAAAGGCAAACTTCAGACCTATAGTAAAAAAATACAATCAATGTCCTGGACACCTATGTGTGCCTGTCCCTGTGCTGAGAAGATCACAGCCATTCCCAGCAGCCCAGGAGGTGGGAGCTACAGTCCCCATTCAAGAACTTTCAGATATAATAGTGATAGTAATGGCTGGGAACACAGCTCAGTGGTCAGCTCTTGTCTAGGATCTATGGTTCAGTTCCCATCACCACCATCACCACCACCATCACCACCACCACCATCATCACCATCATCACCATCACCACCACCACCACCACCACCACCACCACCACCACCACCA
>JANHMN010000002.1:17053192-17064575 GCA_030674055.1 Rhabdomys pumilio | reverse complement strand
TTTTTTTTTTTTTTTTTTTTTTTTTTTTTTTTTTTTTTTTTTTTTTGACTCAAAGAGCATCAAACTCTTGCCCTTAAAGAACATTAGGTCTAGCATGGAAGCAGAGTCTTGTCTTAGCACAACACATGTAAAGTGTACCAAGTAGAAGGCAGATGTTGTAAGATAGGTGCTATAAAAGGAAACTGGGCTGGGCTGGTGAGATGGCTCAGTGGTTAGGCACACCTGCTGTTCTTGCAGAGGAGCCTGGTTTGATTCTCAGCACCCACACGGAATCATGATCAAATATATTTTAAAATGATCCTTTTTGGCATCCATATTGTTGTACCTCTGACTAAAGATAAAAAGCAAGTTTACATGTGAAAGATGGATGCGCTTGGTCACTTTTAGATGGAGAGTTAAATCACATCTAAACATTTACTTAAGAAGACAAATCTAGATCATCTACAGTGTTTTCCAGAGATGCTTGATACTTTGATTTTAGAACCATCACAGGGAGGAGCACCAATACATAGGACACAACACAATTTACACCAATACATCGTATGAGCTGCAGCAATACATTCAGGATCATTAAAAAAAAATGCTCTTCCAATCTCAACCCAAAATTCATTTAACATTTTTTTTTTAACTGATGGAGAATTTCATGCATGCCTATAATGTTTTGAGCAAACCTACTTCCTATCTCCTTCCCTTCCAACTCTTCTCCGAACCTTCCCTCCCACTAGTCCCTTGAAAATTTATGAACTTTTCAGACTGACCCCTGAATCTCCTTAGTGCTGTCAGCACGTGCTCATGGTCATCTGCTAGACTGTGGGCAGCCTCACAGAAGTCAAATCCACAAAGAGAGCTGACTTCCCGCTAGCAGCCCTCAAACAATCAATTTTGAGATATAGTCCTTTGAATTCATCATATGTAGCCAAATCTGACTTTCACCTCTGACCCTCCTGTCTCTATGTCCCAAGTGCTGAGGTTGGAAGTGTATGCATCACCACACCCAGGGCCTTGTCCGCGTTAGGCAGGCACTTTACTGGCCGAGCCACATCCTTAACCCTCCTTTAGTGATTCTTAAATAAAAGGCAAGGCAGCAACTCAAACTGCAAATTTGTAAAATGAAACATTCTAACACAATCCAATCCAAAGTTACACTAATTGGATACATACTGAGGAATGACTGTAGGAAAATACTTAAAGTCTTTGTTTTCCACAAGCTATTGTGTTTTTATAAAAATGGAAAACTTTGTATGCACAGGAGAAACATTGTAATTAATAACATATGTCTTGAGCTGCTGAGATAGCTCAGAGGCTAAAGGTGCTTGTTGCCAAGCTTGACGACCCAAGTTCCATCCCCAGGACCCACGTGATGGAGGAGGAGAATCGACTACTCCAAGTTATCCCCCGACCTCCATGTTTAGAAACTTTAGAAAGTGAGGCTCTCGTTGACTTAGGATAGACCTGGTCTGAAGGTTTACCTTGCAGAATCTTCTGGGCACTGACGGAGTGGATGTGAGGTTCACATCCAAAGACCCAAAGGTCCAAAGGAAGGATCTAAGAAGCAGGGTGAGGAGGGCAGGTGAAGACAACCCTGGGGTTGTCTCAGGAGTACGAGTCTCTGAGTGTGGGAGGGCGATGGGACACAAGAGTAGAGAGGATATACAAAGCCTGGAGAGAAGGAAGGGTGGGCTCTTTCCTTTTGTTCCTTCCTGGGACTTCATCATGGCTTTCAGGCCAGGGCTGAGGGTCACAGGCTTTCCGGGGTTGGAAACAGTGAAGTGAGGCTGCGCCGCTGCTGCGGCAGATTCTGCTCCGAGCTCACGGTCACCCTACTCTTTGTCATCCTTTCAGGAAAAAGCTGAATTCCCAGAGGGGTGGGGTGGGGGGAATTTCTGTGTTTCACCCAGACCTTGGTCTAATGCCTGGCTTTTTCCGGTGCCGTATCAGGATTCAGCCAGGCATGGCTGGTGACTTCTTGTAATAGCCAAGACAGGAAGTGGTCAAGACCTAGAAATAGAGCAGTCCGTGGGGGTAGGAGGGTGGAACTCCTGGGGCCAGTGGCACAGAATTCCTGGACCTGGCTTGGGCTGCTCAGCACTAGAGATCGCTTTTTTTTTTTTTTTTTTTTTTTTAAATATGGGCTTCTCAGTTTTATCTCAGAAAACAAGATATCCAAGGGTGTTTTAACCAAAAGATGGGTGCTTTCCCCACTAACTGGCAATGCTAACTTGAAACAGTCAAGGGTGTCTGGCACCCCGTGCCATATTTACAATAAAGGAGACAGTGGGTTGTAGGGTCTGCGCTGAGTCAGACAGACTTGTTTTTAATCCCATCTTTGCCACTAACTACCTGGGTGCTCCTAAGCTAATTACCCCATCTTTCCGAGACTCTATTTTTGCTCTTGTAAAATCAGGATTCTCATGTCTATTTTGTGTTCACTGAAAATATTACAGAAGAAGTATTATGGAAAAAGATGTTCAGCATAGTATCTAGCCTTAAAACTACAAAAATAAAGGTAGATAATAGAGTAATAGTGAACATTATAAGTACTTTTTCATACCTTTAAGGCTCAGTTTCCATTTATACAGGATGGCTATTAGGAGGAACTTTTAAAGCCAAATATGGTGGGTGCTCTCAGTTTTCAGTTCCTACTCTTAGGAGAAACTCTGGAGAGGAGGACCTGGGTCAGGAGCTCCTCATGGTGAAGGAAAATAGGCCAGAATGGTGGGAGAGGCCGTTCCTTTGCCTGGAGACCCGTGAAGCTAACTCCCCCCTTTTTGTGGGGTTGGAGACCAAGTCCTGTGCTGCACATGCTTAGTGAAGTGCACTAGAGACCTAGCATTGGAGACCACTCTTGGAGAGAAGGTGACAAGGGACTGGGCAGCCACTGACTAGGTCCCGTTCCACAGAGAGGCTGGAGAGCAAAAAGGAGTGGGTATACTGTGGCCGCTGGCTAGAGCCAGGTCCTCCATATCACAGAGCTCTAGACTCCAGGATCAGTCTTCTGAATTTGTTCTGAACCCTTGAGGTCACAGACCCACTTGAGAAGCTGGTGACCACTTTCCTAGCAACATAGACACCCAAGCTTTTGCCAACTTGAGAGATTCACAAAGCTCCGGAAACTCTGTAGGTGAAAAAAAAAAAACAAAAAACAAAAAACAAAAAACAAAAAACAAAAAACAAAAAAACTCCCTGCATTCAGAAGGGATAAGTTCGGGTAGTGGTGGCACACACCTTTAATCCCAGCACTTGGGAGGCAGAGGCAGGAGGATTTCTGAGTTCGAGGCCAGCCTGGTCTACAGAGTGAGTTCCAGGACAGCCAGGGCTACACAGAGAAACCCTGTCTCGAAAAACAAACAAAAAAAAACCAAACAAAAAAAAAAAACAAAAAAAAAAGAAAAAGAAAAACAAAAACAAAGAAACAAACAAATAAAACCAGAAGAGATAAGTTCTTGAGTGCTTGGGACAAGAGGGCTTATCTTAGTGGCACTATTTAAGGGCTGGGGAATAACCACTGGGTCCTCCCAAGGTTTACCATGGGGCAGAAGATCTGGCCCAAATTTTCAGTCAGTTTGTCCAGCAGTGACAGTGCTATAGCTTACAGCATCCACAAGACTCAGTCAGCTAGCACTGGCAGGAGGGGGCAGCTAAGGATAGGAGGGGGTAGCTAACAATGGGCAGTAGCAAGAAAGCAGCTGGTTTCCTGACTTGTAGATAGAGATCAGGGCCAGACTGAGAATCCAGACTGAGGCAGCTCTTTATCTCTATAAGAAAATACCCAAGTTGCCTAAGTTGTAAAGGAAAATATTTATTAGGCTCATAGCTATAGAGGTTCAAAGGCGTGCCACCTGTGTTAGCTCAGTTCTAGAGGACTCTGTGGCAGATGACCAATGAGAAGTGTGAGCTGGGGGGAGCAGTACATCTTCAGGGGAAGAAGAGCATTGGTTGGCCAGCCTTTCTCTTTTTATAATAACTTTTTTGTTTTTTGTTTTTTGTCTTTTTGAGACAGGGTTTCTCTGTGTAGCCCTGGCTCTCCTGGAACTTACTCTGTAGACCAGGTTGGCCTTGAACTCAGAAATCTGCCTACCTCTGCCTCCCAAGTGCTGGGATTAAAGGCATGCACCATCACTGCCAGGCTTATAATAACTTTCTTAGGAAAAAATACCAAGGGGATCATAGGAGACCTGGTTAGACAGTCACTTGTAAAGCATCTCATGCCTCCAGTGACTTAAGACCTCCCATTAGGCTCTATTTTAAGGTCCATACTGCCTCCCAGAGAAACAAACCTTTGGTGGGGGCACAGTTAGACCACATCTAAACAGTAACAAGCACAAGTGGATAGATTCTCATACTTATCGAATACTTATTACACGCCAGCTACTGAGAGCTAAATCACTTCCATTTCAGTTCCGTTTAACAGGGGAAGAAACAGAAGTTTAGGACAGTCAGGCAATTTACCAAGGCAAGTTGTGAAGCTGAGATTAAAATTCTGGCCATCTTCAACTAATTTCTGTCTTCTAACTTCTTTTTTTAATAAAGAAAGTTACTGTATATATGTATGTATTTGTGTGTGTGTGTGTGTGTGTGTGTGTGTGTGTGTGTGTGATAGCTCAGTTGTGAAGGTCAGATACTTCCTCCATGTAGACCTCAAGGGTCAAAGGTCATCAGGTTTAGTCACAGGTGTGTTTACCTGCTGAGCCATTTCACCAAGTTGTCTCTTTGGCAGATATGTAAGAAATGCCTAAGAAGTCTAAAATGTGCGTTGAGAGCTGGGCAGCAGATTTCCTTTTACTAGAGCAAGGCCCTGGAGCAGGAACTAGGGACTTTTTAGAGAAGTACCAGAACAGGAATTTGATGTCAGGGCAAATTTGGAGCCAAGCAGCAGCAGCCTGTATCAGAATGAGGTGTCTCTCATCTTGGGGATTAAGTGAGGAAGGTTTATGGATTTCTCTTAGCACATGGCATGGGTCATCCTGTGAAGCCCTTGTGGGTACAGAGCTTCAGTGCAGGTTTGATGAGGCAGTCATGTCTATGTGAGTCTGGGATGGCAGTTCTGGGGTTCTCACTTTCTTCTCAGCAGAGGAGGACGAGCTTCATGAATGGGAAGTTTCTCTCAGTCTGATTTCCCAGGGCTCTTTGCCATTGCATCTGTAGCATCCTGGGAACCATCTGGCCCATGACAAACATTGCTTAATGGGAGTAAGTGACTGAATATTGACTGATAGGGCCAAGTTCATTCCTCCCAATTAATTTCCTTGGTTAGTTCCAAGAGTACTTTCGAAGACAGCCTCCAGAACACAGAAATTCTAAGTTATGCCATTTAAAAAAAAATCAGTATGAACCCTGAAAATCCCATTCTTCTACAAGCCAAGGGATAGATGGGTCATTTCAATAGACAGAAGGAGGTCCTCTGCCAAACATGTAGGAGGAGAAGCCTTCGGGCCAGAGAGCTCCTCACGCTTAGTTTCCTCAAACAGAGGAGTAGCTTTTTCACCAAGAGGTCTGTAATCTCTCCACAAATAATAACAGAGAGAACACAGTTTTTCTATGCTCTGTAGGTTAAAGGGTTTTTCCTAACTGTGGTCTCCCAGAACCAAGTAGCCCTGAGTATGGGTTGGGGTCAGGTGTGTGTGTGGGTAAGATTGATATTAGGGGGAAAAGCACAGGAAACTATTAATTTTACAGATAAGGGAAAAAAGAGTGTAGAGAACGGTTTATGGCCTTTTCAAAATCCTGTGATGGGTAAAGTTGATTGTCAACTTTATGGGATTTAGAGTCGCCATAGAGACAAATCTGTGGGTATGGCCATGAGGGGTTTCTACATTAGGTTAATAGACACGGGAAGATCCACTTTAACTGTGGTTGGCACTAGTATCTGGGCCAGGATCCTAGACTGAGTAAAAAGGAACAGGTGAGCCGAGCTCCCTGCTACTTGACTATAGTTGCGATTTGATTATTTGCCTCAGGTTCCTGATACTGTAATGTCTTACAGCCACAAAGTAGCAAACTCTATTCCTCTAGTAGGTAGAAGACCTAAATGCAGAACCTCTGACTCTTTACATAAAGGGATTAACTGTGACCTTTAAACATAAGAAGTCCAAGATATTGCCATAAATATGTTTTGTTCAATTTATAGCAGCATCAATAAGGACCTGAATAGGACAGTGGCTGCCTTGATAGGGACGGACTTGAGGCCATGGAAGGTGCTCTTTCATGGTGCCAGCCAAAGCTGGGGAAGGGACTGTATTAGGTGACGCTTGCTTCTTCAGTGCGTCTTGTATACAGCCTCCACCACCGGACGCTTCTCCCTGCTTCTATCTGTTGACTGGGTTACATCGCAGGATAGACAAGCTGTTCTCCAGAATCATTGTTGGGACAAATAGATTGTGAAGATTATTTTGATTTTTATTACATTTTATTTAGTTATTGTGTGCAGGGGCCTCCATGTGTCGTGTTTGTGTGTGCGTGTGCGTGTGCTAGTAAGACAACTAATAGGAGCTGGTTCTGTCTATCATGTGGGTCCTAGGGAATTGAACTCAGGTCATCAGGCTTGGCAGCAGGTGCCCTTACCTAATGTTGAGCCACCTCTCTGGCCTCTCAGTTGTTAAAATCAACTATCAAGTACTGCGATGAAGGACAACAAAGTGGGGGGAGGATATCGATTCTTTTATTTTCAGAGGGGTTGCCTGGGACCTGGAAGACAAGTCCTTGCCCTCACAGCATCTATATGTTAAGTACTGATGGAAGAGGAATAAATACATCCAGAATCTCATTTCCTAGTCCTAACAGCTATTGATATGGAATTGCTCCTCTACAGTAAATAACAGTGAGGTTTGGCAACATATTTGAGAAGGTGCTTTTCAGAAGCACACAAAGTGAGCCTTATTTGCTAGGCTTTCTGCCTTGAGGCTCTTCCTGGATTGAAGAGCAAGAGGCTAGAGACTCAGAGAAGTGCATGCTGGGCCACTGAACAGAAGAGCAGAGGTCAGTGTTTGCTGAGGATGTGATATGAGGAGGACCCTCTTTAGAGATGAGGAAGCTAAACGGAGAGATATCTTCAGAAGCCCCCTTGGGTGTTCCTTGAGGTCTTCCGGTCAGGTAGGTGATGGGATGCATGATGGATGCATGACAGGATGCATGATGGGATGCATGATGGGATGCATGATGGGATGCATGATGGGATGCACGATGAGATGCATGATGGGATGCATGATGGGATGCATGTATATGTTCATGGGAGAGTCTCTATGGCTTTCCTAGTGCAACTGAGAGCTGAGCAGACACTGGAGGCCACTGCCAATTGCTTGACAATGTTGGTGGGAAGAGTCAGCCTAGCCAGATGCTGAGCTCTCCCTTAGGTGACTCCCCAGAGAGCTCATGCTCTAGGAATAAGGACCATGCTCTAGAGTGAACAACCAGCTCCCGAAGAGCTATTGATGGTAAACACATGCACGAGGAGGTGATCCACATTAATAAACCCAAACAAGGAGGATTGGAGGACCTGTAACCATGACCCCAACCCAGAACATTTCTAGCTACCAAAAAACCCACCAACACATGGATGTTTACATGATACATATGAAGAAACAGGGATTGGCAATCAAGGTAAGTATGGTAGTGTCTTATACTCATAGTAGTGCGAGGATGAGGCAGGAGGATCAGAAGACTGCAGCTAGCCTGGTTGGTATAATGAGTCCCTGTATAAAACAAAGCAAAACAAAACAAAACAAAACAAAACAAACAAAACACAAAGAAAAAGAAGCCTGTGGAGATGGCCGAGGAAGTCTGGATTTATGAGTTTGATCCCTAGATCCCTGGAGGAGAGAACTAACTCCCAGGCATTGTCTTCTGACCACACAGAAGTGCAGCAACAGGCATGTGTCCCTTCTTCAACAACAATAATTTAAAAACTAACAATAAAAAGAAACTAATGTGGAGACATTGGCAACTGGTTCAAATTGATACTTAGAAACAGATAGACAAACAAGCAAAATGCAAGAGAAACAGACCCTTAGAGGAAACAGAATGAATTAATAAATTTTTTATGTGTCTGTGCATACATGTGCACATATACCTCGAGGCTAGAGCTGGATGTCAGACGCTGTCTCCTGTCACTTCGATGTCAAAGGGTCTCTCACTGAACCTGAGCCAAGTTGGCAAGGACTAGCTGGTTAGTAAACCGTAGGGAGTCTCCTGTCTCCACTGCCATGCCTCCCCCTACATTTCTCTGCTTTTTCTTTTCTTTCTTTTTCTTATCTTTAAAAATGCAGGCATTTGGGCTTGAACTTAGGTCTCCATGCTCACGGGGCAGAGAGTTTATTTACTGAGGCATCTCACCAGTCCCAGTCCCAGCTGACTAGAACTTTAAGCAATCGTTGTGAACAGACTTATGAACTTAAGAAGCACTAGGGACCTGACAGTTGAAGAAATAAGGAAACTGAAGAGAGAAACTGAAAGCCAAAAGGAACCAACAGGAAATTCTACAGTTAAAAAAAGTAGAATTAAAAAAAAAAATAAATGTACCATGTCTGAAATGAAAATTCTCCTCAGATAAGCTCATTGAGACTTTTGAGAGGCAGAAGAAAGGGTTAGAGGTCACGGGAAGAGACCAATAGACCAGTGTACAGGACAAGCAATGATTAATGAATGGACTAAAAGAAACTGAGGTGTGCTCAGGGGTAGAGCAGCTGCCAGGGAATTCTGGGACTTTGGAGGTCCATCACCAGCACTGAAAACTGTAACAAAAGCCCAGCCTCGCCACTGTGTAAGGCATCACTTAATCCTGAAAGTGTTACTTGGAGCTTCCATAGGAAAAGAGAGAAATCATTTGAAGAAACGATGGCTGAAAGTTTCTAATATGTACCATGAAAAAAAAAAAAAAACAGTTACATATCTATCTCCCCCAGAACCCAAACAGATAAAAGCAAAAGAAAATACTAGTCACTATAGCGTGAAGTAGCTTTCAAAAAAAAAAAAAAATCCAAGAGGAAGTAAAAAAAATGTAAAAGTAGTCAGGAAGGAAAAAAAAAACTGGGAGAAACTGAAGGACAGAATAATGAAGGATTAGATTGTAACTGTGAGTTCAGAGTGATACGAATCAATTAATTTTAGAAATAGAAGCAAGACAGCTCTTCTTTATGTAGAATATTCATCAATAGCGCTTGAAGGAAGTTGGAAAGCCATGTTAAATACATAGTAGCAAGCGCTGCAGTTAGGAGACATGGATTGAGAACGGAGAGATGGCTCAGTGGGTAGCGACACCTGCTGCAAAGCCTGAAAATCCCCTAATTTTACTGTACGTCCATCAGTGGCTCTTTCGTTTTTTAAGTTACACTTCATTTATTTACTAATTTGTGTGTGTACATGTACCACGTCTTCCCCCTCCTGCCCCCCAGGACTCATTCTGTGGTGGCATGTGTGGAGGTCAGAAGCTATCTTGCTGGAGTCTGTTCTCGTTCTACCATGTGGGGCCTGGGGATGGAACTCAGGCCTTCAGACACAGAATTAAAGTACCTGTTATGAAATTTGCGTTAGCCTGGCGGTGGTGGCACATGCCTTTAATCCCAGCACTTGGGAGGCAGAGGCAGGCAGATTTCTGAGTTCGAGGCCAGCCTGGTCTACAGAGTGAGTTCCAGGACAGCCAGGGCTACACAGAGAAACCCTGTCTTGAAAAAACAAAAAACAAAAAACAAAAACAAAAACAAAAACAAAAAACAAACAAAAAAACCCAAACAAACAAACAAACAAAAAAACAACCCAGGCCCCCGAAAAAAAAAAAACCCAAAGAAAAAGAAAGAAAAGAAAATGAAATTTGCATTAATAACAAAGAGAAAAACGGTGGCTTTATAGTGCACAAACCTAGGGATACATGACCATAACTATGCCATTGAGGTCAACCTTGTAATAAGACATTAACATCTTGTGCTCCTAATGTTATGTACTAAGAAGGCACATAATTTTGATTTTTTTTTTTTTTTTGTGGTATTCTTGCCCAAAATGACCCAATCATGAGAAAACAGAAGACAAACTATGAAGAAATTGCCCTTGACCTTTCAAATATGTGTAAATGATAGAAAAAGAAAGAAAAAAATATCACAATTTCCTGTACCAACTTCCTGGACATTTGTGGTCTTTAACTCTGAATGACTAGTCTCTACCTGAGGCTGTCTGAGCAACAGTTTCGACTTTGGCCTGCATTCTCCTTCACTCTGTTCAAAATGGTTTCCCTGGCTCAGCCTTCAGGAAATCTGCAGCTCCCAAGTTCGACTGCGCAGACCCTGACAGTGAGCACTGAGTGTACCCCATCAATTCAGGATCCTGGGAATGGGCTCTGACTGGCTGAGCACATAGTATGCACGTATCCCTGTCTATTCATTGGTATCAGAAAGCACACCACAGGCTGAAACATTTTAACCAGGAACTGCTCTTGCTCCCACGGGGTTCTGGGCTGGGATGAGGAGGCCATTAGAGAAGGATGCTCAGGCAACGTCTGCATCTCTGCCCATCGTCCCGTATACTCAGCTTCTTTGACACTATCCTTTTCCGACCAGGGATGGTGTTTAAAAAGAATGACTATGAAAATATAGTGGGTTGAAGGAGAATTGGGAGACGCAGTGACTAAATACAACAGAGAGCCTGGACCAGAAATGGGGTTGTGGGAAAAGCAGCATAGGTCACATTCTGTGACAGGGTCGGTTTACAGTACTGAATCATCAATCTTTTGTTTGGTAATTATGATTTGGCAATCAATGCAAGATATGAACACTAAGGAAGGACAGCAGGGAACCTAGCACCCTGTAACTACAAAATAAACATAGCTAATTTCAAAATGAAAGGTTAAAGTAGGAAGGAAGCAGCTAGAACAAGAAGACAGGGGAAAGAACCAGGAGGACGGTAAGCTTCAGCAGAGACAGTAGGGTTAGCACACAGTGGGTCTTTTTTTTTTGTTACAGCTTGAATGTGAGTGTCCCCCAGAGGCTCATTCCTTTGGATAACTGGTCCCCAGTTGGTGGTGCAGCTTTGAGGTTTGTTGAATGCTAAAAGGTGAGACCTGGCGGGTAGAAGGGAACCTTGGGAGGTACTAGCTCAGTTCTGATTTTCATTCAGGTCTAAGTCTCTTTGCTCCCTGGTCTCCTGTCACAATGTGTCCAGCTGCTTCAGGTTCTTCTCTGTTGCGATAGACTCAAACTTGAACACTAAGGGAGGGCCAGGAGACGGCTCACTGGGTAGAAGTGTTAGTTAAGCAAACTTGATGATCTGAGTTCCATTCCTGGGTCCCACGTTGCACTTGACCTCCACGTATACCATGGCACACATGTACCTGCATACACCACACACACACACACACACACACACACACACACACACCACACACACACACACACACACACAC
>JANHMN010000002.1:17032064-17048192 GCA_030674055.1 Rhabdomys pumilio | reverse complement strand
GCAAAGGTGAGAAGTGGCATTTGTGTCCTTGAAGAGCATCTGATGGGACAAGGAGGAAGTGGGGTGAGGAGGGGGATCTGAATGTGACTCTAGAACTCTCCGGTGCAAACTCTTCCTTTGCGGCTCCCCACCCTCCTTGGCTCTCTGTTTATCATCTCCTCCAGCTGCAAGAATCCTGCCCTTGTTGGCAGAAACAGCCAGGAAGCATGCCCACAGGAACCACAAGTCATGAATCAGCAGACAGATAATTAACTGGGCAAGGGATGTGTGTGTGTGTGTGTGTGTGTGTGTGTGTGTGTGTGTGTGTGTGTAGCTTCAGGAATAAACCACTTGGCTTGTCCTTAGCCTCTGTGCTGCCCACAGAGTGGCCTGCTGTATCTCACCATCTCCTCCTCTCCCTTCTCCCCAAGTGGAAAGGGCCATGTACCTACTGCCAATGCAGGCAGCTAGTGGGTATGAGGCTGTCCAAGGCTTCTTTTCTTTGGAAACTACCAGCATTTATTAGAACTTGAGACTATGTAGCATAACGATAAACTTACCTTCCTCTCCAGGCACACCATGTCCCCAGGAAACTTCCACTTCTTTTAAGGGGCTAGGACTGGGGGGCTAGAAACCTGGCTAGCAGTTGAGAGCACTTGTTGATTTTGTAGAGGAGCTGGGTTCAGGTCCCAGCACCCACATAGTTGCTTCACAATTGCCTGTAACTTCAATTTCAGGGGACCTGACATTTTCTTCCGATCTCCTTAGGCACTGCATACATAACATACACTTAGTCAAAATACACAGAAAATAAAAAGTATATATCTTTTAAAAGGAGTGTTGGGCTAGAGAGATGGCTCAGTGCTTAAGAGCATTTAATACTCTTTCAGAAGACTTGGGTTTAGGTTTTAGCATCTATAGGAGACAGTTCCTAACCATCTGTAACTCTAGTCCTTGGGTGTACATGCTGCACACAAACTCATATAGACACACACACCCGCGTGTGCATGCTTGTGCACACGCGCACACACACACCTGCACACACGCATGGACAAAAATGAAAATAAAGAAGTCTTTAAAAAAAAAAAGGAGTGCCATTTATCATTAAATATAGCTTATGTACTATGGGTTTAGCATCCCCAGTGGGCAATTATGTGTATTTTGGTAAAGACAAATTATCACCACCATAATGAAGATAGAGAATATTTTCAGTACCCCAAGAAGTTCTCTCCAGCTTCTTTGTGAATCTTCTCTTCCCACATCTGGTCTTGGCAATCACTGCTCTGTCTTCTGTCCCCATAGATCTGTTTGTATAGAGTGTCATGGAGAAGAAAGCATGGTGCGTAGGCTTTTAAATCTGGCTTCTCCCGTTTGGGGTGCACATATCGTTCATCCTTGTTGTTGATCGTGTCAGGAATTCCAAGAGCTCACTGGGGCCGTTCCATCCTACTGCAGTGACATACGACCCTGGAAGCAGTGCAGCTACCTCCACCAAACCACGGAGGTCCCAGCAGTGTTCAGTCGGAGGGACACATTTGAGCCATCAGAGCTTCTTACTGCTAGATAAAGAATTGAGAGCCTGGTGATGGTGGAGCATGACTTAGGGCTAGGGAAGCAGAGGCAGGGGATCTCTGTGAGTTCGAGGCCAGCCTGGTCTGCAGAGTATGTTCCAGGACAGCCAGGGCTACACAGAGAAACTTTGCTCCAAAGAGGAAAAACAAAAATAAGCAAACAAAAGAAAGAACTGAGGAATTTGTAACAATCCCTACTTTTTTATTTTCATTATTCTTGGTCCTAAAAGCAACAGATATTTCCAAATATGTTTCTATTAGTTATTTTTTATATTTTGGTATTATTTATTATGCTCACTTTTCCTTGTTCCTTTCCCCTTCCCAAGTTTACATCTTCCTTCTCTCTCTCTCTCTCTCTCCCCCTCTTTCTCTCTCTCTGCTTTTCTATAACTCAGTGTCCCATTTGTGCCGTCTATACACTTATGGATGTGGGACCATTCACTGGAGCAGGGTCCACCTACCAGGGACCACATAAGAAAACCGACTCTCCATTCTCCAGAAGCCATCAGCTGTCAACAGTGGCTAAGTTAGGGGTGGGGACTTGTGAGCCATCCCTCATCCCTGCTGGAACTTTGACTGGCATGATCTTGTGCCGGGAACTAGAGGTGTCTTGGTATGAGCGGAGCTGTCCCACTACATCAAGATGCCAGTGCTTTACTTTAGTCCCACCCAACATCTGGCTCTTATGATCTTTCTGCCTCGGCAACAGATGTTTTGTGGTCTAATAGGACATGTCACTCTTGAGGTCAACGGGTGGTCAGTATGCCTGGATCCATTCTGCTTCTCATGTATTTGGTAGCATCTCTGAAAAACAAAAATCACACAAAAAAGAACAAAACAACTTGCCCCCCAAACCAAACAAAGCAAAACAAGTCCTTAGACATCACATTTCTATAGAAGACTTCTGCCATCCCTTCCATTCGGTGAGAGTGAGGTGCAGACGTGCTCACCATTAGAAAATCTGATTTGTCCCAATTTGGTTCCCAATTTGTCACAGTTTTGACAGCGCTCACAGTCAGAAAGGTGGTGTATTCTACTCAGACGCCCCCTCATAAGTACAGTCATCACGTGTGTGCTGATACAATTTTTTTTCCTGTACTGTAACTTGTACTGCATGCAACTTCCTTTTCTGTAGAAAAATTTCTCAGGAAAAGAGCAGCAAGCCTGTGGTTAAGAACTCACGTCACATCAGAGTTAGTGGGCTTTTATGTCAGTTTGCTGGAGGACTGAGGAGTCACCTTATCTGTAGGCCTTCACTCTGGTATCTCAGAGGTTGTGGAGTCGGTGAAAGGGCAGATGAGGTTTCTTTTTTTGGTTCTGGCTTCTCTCTTTTCCTCTCAGCTCTTACTGGAGAAGTTTCTCCTTTAACTTCTCAGTGATTAGGAACTCCATGCAACGATTCTTTGTGAAGTGAGAAGTCCTGAGGTTAGAATCAGGCTTGTGATGTTGCGCCAGAAGAGAGTTCCAGGAGGCTGGCAGAAAGCACACCCAGTAGCCACTTTATAAGTCCCTGTAGTCAACCCTCTTCGCTGATGAAATTCTTTTTTTTTTTTTTATTGGATATTTTATTTACGTTTCAGATGCCATTCCCTTTCCCCATTCCCTCTCCCTAGAAAGCCCCTATCCTATGCCCTCTTTTCCTTTTTGGTTTTATACAATTTTTTTAAATGTTAATCAAAGGCTTTATAAGTATGGTAATGCTCAAGTGTAACCCAGCCGGGCGGTGGTGGCGCACGCCTTCAATCCCAGCACTTGGGAGTCAGAAGCAGGCAGATTTCTGAGTTCGAGGCCAGCCTGGTCTACAGAGTGAGTTCCAGGACAGCCAGGGCTACACAGAGAAACCCTGTCTCGAAAAACCAAAAACCAAAAAAAAAAAAGTGTAACCCAATGCCCAACCTATATATATAAACTATCTTTGACTGGTGGAGACAAGTGAACTTCTGCCTCCATGTTTCCCCCACCCCCTTTCTCTCTCTTTCTCTCTCATCACCTTGCTTCTCCTCTCCTTCATCTTCTCCTCTCCTTACTCCATCTCTTCCTCTTCGTACTCCTTCCCCCTTAGCTCCTCCTACATATCGCCCTGCCTGTAAAAATAAAACTTTTCTCTCAAAATACAATTAGAGCATAATTATTCCTATTTGTACCAATGAGGTACAAGATAGTCCTAATACCCAGTCCATCTTTTTGTTGACTAGCCAGAACCTCTGTCGTCTCTCCTAACTAAAACACTTAGTTTTGAACCTGACTTTTTTCTTGGCTTTAGAATGAATGTCAGTTGAAAACCATTCACTCAGATCTTTTCTCTCAAAGTAGCTGATGAAGTTCTCAGAGGCAGAAAATCTGCTATTGAGCTCTCCCGACAATGTTACAAACTCTGATGTTAACACTCCCAGACGAATCCCTTTCTCCAAGTGTTTGTGAGGACTCTATTTGAACATCTCACCAGAGGCTGGGGAGTGCCACAACTTGGGAATTCTACACTTGAGAACAGAACACACTTTGCCCTGAGTGATTCCAAAGGCCATGTGGATGGGCTGGTCAAAGTGTTTTTTTTTTTCATTCTCTTCTATTATTTATCATTAATTCACAAATAAAAATTCCGTATCTGATGTGCAACATAATTTGAAATGTAAACATTGGGAAATGGCTAAATCAAGCTATAGAACACACGAATTAGCTCACAGTTACCCCTTATTCCTGGCGAGAAACTTAAACTGCTTATTTAATTATTTTATTTTGTTCTACTTTTTGAGATATGGTCTCTGTATATAAATAATCCTGGCTGTCCTGGAACTCATTCTGTAGACCAGGCTGACCTTGAACTTTGACCTTTACAGAACAGAAGGAAAACCAAGAGATCTATGTATAACATGGTGACTAGAGTTTTCAACAGTGTGTCTTCTACTTGAAGATTGCTGTTTTTAAAAACAGCTGGGCTTAGTAACCCACACCTTAAATCCCAGCACTTAGGAGGCTGATTTTATTATTTTATTTTATTTTATTTTATTTTTTGAGACAGGGTCTCATTTAATGTAGTCTGGTCTTGAACTCACTTTTTAATGAGGCCGTCCTTGAACTCCTGATCCCTCTGCCTCTACCTCCAAGGTGCTGTCATTCTGAGTACTACTACTCTTTCCCACCTGACTTTTTTCTTGGCTCCACAAGAGAGCCTCACAGGATTCGAACCGGCACGGGACAGGGTGCGCATGCCCTCTGCCGGCAGACGTCCAAGCGCGGCGCCACGGCGTGCTGTACTATTACTCTTGTTTCTGATTTTAATAAATGTTGCCAAATAATTGTCCGTAAACAGTAAAATGGATTTGCCTTCTTACCAACATTGCTTGACAGAACTGTTCACACCACAACCGCCTGGCACCATACCATGAGGAGCTGGGGAGGGACGCCACAGAATTGCAAAGCTGGATGCCAAGGTCACCTCCAGGACACCACTGAGCTGGGCATGAAACAGAGCACGGCACAGACATGTCTCTTCTGTACACTGAATGAGTCAGTTGGCGGGGTGGGGCTGCTGTGAATAAAATCTTCCAGAATTCTAAAATGCAGCGTTTGACCCCGATTTTAGGCCATGAGGAAGAAATGTCCATGTGTATACCTAGGACTTCATGTCCAAGAATGCTATCTATGGCTTCTAGAGCATTAGCGACCTTGTTGACACCTTCTGGTTCTGAAAGAATATACGTTTTCCGGGCCAGTAGCACCTTGAAGACTCGAATCGAGTACAGAAAAGCTGAAAGCGAGTTCCTGAGAAGTGAGGGACCCATCCGAATCACAAACTAGTTTAGTTTCTGGTGAGGTCTGGTCCTGGGGGCTCCTCTCTCCTGCCAGGGTGGCTTCCTCTTTATGTTCCATCATAGACAAAGGGTCCCACATATGTGTGACCTTGAGGGAGAGGAGAAGAGAGGTGCCTTTGAGGTGCAGGAAGCAACCAGAGGGAGGATAATGGGGGAGAAAACAGACCATTGACTGAACAGTTACCGTCTGGCTCTTTCACATATGTTACCTTGCCTAATCCTCCTGCAGTAAATATTATGCCCATATTTGGGAGGTTGAGTCGGTGGGGAGGGGATAAAAATAGCTGTCTGGGCTTTTCAGAGCTTGTCTGATAAGGCTGGGTGGCCCGCTGAGTACTTCGGGGCAGTTATAAATCTTGAGTAGGCATGTGACTGGGTTTTAAAGAGCACCAGAGAGTTGGGTGCCACTGAGATCATATGGTCTGCAGAATGACAAAGACTTCAGACCTCTTGGACTAACTGCTTTCTCTACCACACCCACTCTGTCCCTCCAGGGCTAAGTGTTAGCTTTAGATCACAATGTTCATAGAATGAGATTTTATAATCTTCATTCATGGCTTCCTAACTAACCTCTTTAGAGACAATAACCAGACATGATCTAGCTTCACTTATAAAGGTAGGGTCCTAGTGACTGGAGGGGACCTCGAAGCCATATGCCCTGTAGCTAAAACATATGAACCTTTTCTAAAATGGGTGTATTTGCATAGTTTCAAGTCCTTCCCCAGTTCCACACACGCCTAATCCAAAAGCAAGTCCTTGGAATAGAATGTATGTAGAGTCTGACCACACCATTAACACTGCTGCCCTTTCAATCCAAACCGTTGACAGCTGTTGCCTGGATTGTTTTTAATAATATCCAAATTGATCCGCTTTCCTTCTGGCTTTGATCCTGTGCTTGGTGGTCAGGCTGAGCATCTCCCCTTCGATTCTGCTCAGATTCCTTCAGCATCCCTACTGTGTGGTGCAGACCATGCTCCCAACTGTGTGCTGGTTCCTAGTTCTCCAGTCTCTCCTTTGCTTTTCTCTGTCTTCTTGCTATTTCTTCAATGGGAGGAGATCCGTCCGTCCAGCTTTGGTCTTTGATCTTTGGTGAATGCTTCCCCTTCCTACTCTGTAGCATTATTATAGAACGTCAGCCTCCCAGAGGAACCTTTCTGGACCTTTTTCTGTAGCTGACACTGCTAGACTAGTTTATTCACAATGCTTTCCTTGCTTTGTTTGGAAGCATTTGCCTCTGCTTTTGTTGTTGTCTTTCTTCTGATTTTGTTTTTGCTATCACCTTCCTGACCAAAACGTGAGCATCACCGGATCAGGGGCTTGTCTAGTTCATCCAAGTGTCTGCAGTGCCACGTAGAAGAGTGCTGAGTGCAGTAGGTGCTCACTGAATGCTTGTTGAGTGAGTGAGTGAGTGAGTGAGTGAATGAATGAATGAATGAATGAATGCTGGGACCGTTGATAAATACTGTCGGAAAGATGTAAAGCTAGAAGACCTTCTCTGACCTTTCTCATGGGTGGATGAAGCATGGCAAAGTTTCCATTCCAGGATGGCTTTGTTGTTCCAGTCCATGGAAGTGTCTAAGGACACACTGTCATCAAAACAGTGTCACATATGGCTCTGGAAATGCAGATCTTCTTAGAATTGATTTCTTTGGGTTGTTGTGACCAAGCCCATAAACTGGTGACTTAGGACATCAGAAACATGTGTCTGAGATTCTGGGTAGAACCCATCTTTGCCTCCTGTTAGCTTCTTGTGGTTCCTGGTACTCCTTGATACTCCTTGCTTCTAGCTCTTTCACTCCAGCCTCTGTCTCTGATGCCACTTGGCGTCTGTCTTCGTGTGGGGTTTTCCCTTCTTACAAAGGTATTGGTCATCTTGGGTTAGTGTGCACACTAATGACCTCATCTTGTTTAAACCTATGTGACCAAATAAGGTCACATTCACAGGTACCGGGGGTTAAAACAGCAGTCTCTCCCCCCCCATGTGCATTCAACCAATAATGTATTTTAATATTTACTCTTAATGGAGGCAAATTACATACAATTTTTATCGTTAAACTTCACATTTAATTGGCTTGGATGAACTTAAGGAATGATTTAAAATTTTAAAGTTGATACCTCTGCAACACAGTCTTGGATTTGATGAGACATTGTGGTCTGAACTCTACTGATGCAGCAATGACCCCTGTAGCCTTTTGCTCCTGAGGACAGAAGTCTGTGTTCTCACGAGCCTCCCCGCCTCTCCATCTTGTTTCCTTTGGGTACTGAGCTACTCTTAAGGGCAAAATAAAAACCAAAAATCTCATTTCTTGCAATTTATTCTTGATAAGCCATGCATGCATGCATGCATAGGGCCGTTAGCAGGAGCTATTCTGTTGGCTGATGTACCCACCCAGGAGGCTGCAATGGCAGATCAGGCACCACCTGGGTCACCCAGTGACCCCATGGACCTAAGTGGGAAGTGGAGGGCAGGGCTGAGGCTCTGGGCCAGGACTTTTCTCTGGCAGGCAGCAAGGGAGATCTGCATGGTGGTCATTAGCGTGGACCGTCCTCCATTCTCATCCCAGCTACATCCTGACGGTCCTTGGCCTCATCAGGGTGTACTGACCCTACATTCTGACATGCTGTGTCCCTGGACAACATGTCCTTGACACAGCCCCACTGATGTATTACGACTTCCCCTGGTTACAACTTGTTTCCTTTTTGCCTCTTTTTTTTTTTTTTTCCCCACCCTTTATCTTGTTTCTGGTCCTGTGAACCAGGCTGAAAGGCCAAACCGCAGTCTCGTATTTCCACTTTCCAGGCAAACTCCTTGGCTGGCCCTGCCTGGTTTTCCCAGGGAACATCTTCTCTCAACCACCGTTCCTAGATTGGGATTTTTGAATGCACACTGCTTGTTCTAGTTAGGTTTTCTCCTCATCTTGATACTTTTGGACCCATCTCTAACTTTCTCTTCAGGACTGAATTAGCTTTGGGACCCATGTCCTATACAATGACTTTAAGGAATTGAAAAAAAATGCAAACGATTTGTCTGCTCTAAATAGCTTGAAGCTAAGGATAAAAAAAGGCAACAAGAAAAAACAACCCCGGCCCCAGCACTCACTGAGCACTTTATGTCCGCCAGCTGTGGTGTTCACATTTAAGCCTTACAACCAGGGCAGTCCCGGTCGGCCTTGCTTGGCTTCTCTCACACAAGGTTTTGGGAGACATCCATTGTTTTCTCTGACGTTCTGGTGAGGGCCCCCACTTCCCCAGTAAGCCCTTCTGGACTACAGAGGCTGAGAAGGAATCCAGGCTTTGTGAATGACTGGAAACAGAGGGTGGGAGGAGGTCCACATTTTCAGAAGGGAGGGGCAGCCTGGGAGTAGCAGGCCTTTGAATCAGCTTGGGCCCAGCTCAGAGACCTCTGATGAGTCAGCCACTTTCAACCACTGAGTTCCAGGGCTCCTGCCCTCCGTCACAGGAGGGGTTGTTAGGGGACCATTGGTTCTTCCACTATCAACCTGGGATTCATTAAAAATACATCATCAAAGGAACAGGGCGAGGGACTTCCTAAAGGAGCAGCTCAGCCCACCCTCTGAGGTCACTGGCTGCTGGTCCCCTGGGAGGGGCCTGCTGTCTCTTATTTCACATTTGGCAAGGCTTTCTCTTGTGCCTGTAAGTCAAGGGCTCCTAGGGGATGCTAGTTTGAGAGTGGGTGAATGGATGAATGGATAAACGGGTAGACTGGGAAGGGTTTTGAACAATAACATGGGCTGGGCTGTAGAAATGGCACAGGAAGGTAAAGCCACCAAGCCTGACAGGCTGAGTTTGGTCCTCAGGACCTCCACAGTAGAAAGAGGGAACCAACTCTCAGGGTGTCCTCTGTCTCCACATGTGCACTATGGCACATGTGCCCATTCGTTCTTTCTCATTCTCCCTCAAACAAAACCAATAAATGCAGTACAAAGGAACTCAACTGAGCCCATGCTGCTTTTCATTGTAACTGTCTGCCCTTGGGTTTCCTCTCTAGTGAGCATTGATGGCGTTTATGTCCAGGATCACTCTTTGTTGCCAGTCTCCATGGAAACTCCCCAAAGAGGGGAGTTATTGAAATAGTCCAGGCTGGGTTTTCTCAGAACTCTTCTGATCCAGCTGAAATGAGGAGGGCTCTAACCAGCCTCAGGGGAACGGCTGTGAGGCTGAGGTCTGGCCAGACTGCCCTTGCAGGGGGAAGCCTTGGGTGACACTGCTGGCTTTGTAGGCTCAGAACCTGGTATTTGTGGAAATATCAGCTACCTTTCCTCTTTGCATTGCTGAGAGTTGCCCCACTCATATAGGATGGGGCCAGGCCTGGAGCCAGTGACACAATTGCCATCTTGTGATTTAGACACTCAGACTCAGATTCACTCACACGCACACACACACACACACACACACACACACACTCACTCACACCCAGACTCATACACACACACACACTCATGCACATTTTCACACACATCTACTTTCTCTCTGTTTCTCTGTCACACATTCACATATATCCACACACACACTCACATCCACACACTGAGTCAGTCTCTCTCTCTCTCTCTCTCTCTCTCTCTCTCTCTCTCTCTCTCACACACACACACACACACACACACCTGTTTTATCCACATCTGAGAATAGAGCCAATAGTTATTCTTGAGCTTGTGGTGCTGTCTCACTGGTCACGTGTGGAATGGAAAAAGGCCTTTGTAGCAAGACAGAGCCCAGCCTCTGAGGAACTCTGGAGCTTCTAAACCGTGCTTCAGGGATTCCATGTCTTGAGGAGGTGGATGATATCATATCTTATCTGAGGTTCCATTTATATATAATATGTGTGTTTATGTATCTATAGATCTAAATGTATATCTAGATATTAAAATAGAATCTTGCTGCTTGCAGTGTGGTCTAGGATAGTTCCAACTCAAGGTGCCGCAGTCACCTGACAGTTGGAATTGTAGGTGTGTATCACCAGGCCTGGTTACAGGTTTTATTCTAGAACGCTGTGTATACGGTTTAGAAATTAGCTCTATTGCAGCAAAATAAAGCTATTTAGCTCCAAACCTTTCAGTTGGTGCTAATACGTCTTTGGGCTGGTTTAGGCAGGAAGGCCTCAAGGGCCCAGCTGATCTTTCCTTGTCTTTCCCCCTCCTTTCTCCTTCTCATCTTTTCTTCCTTTCCTTATTTTATTTCCATGCTGGGGATGAAACCCAGGTCCACATGCATGCTAAACATTCATTGTACCACTAAGCTATTTTCTCAGCTTCTTAAAATGTAATTTTTAAAAGAGTAAAAGGGTACTGTGTTCATACAAACATACAAAAAGAACACGTATCAAAAGATTTTAATCAGTTTAAACAGCATGGGAACTGGTAAGGTGTTAGAACTAGTTCAAAGGGGAATTCAAGGAAGGGAGTTTTATAGTTGGTCAGTCATATGGAAATGAATTGGCTAATAGATTCGTAAAAATTGGCCAATGCCTGTGAAACAATAAGCTTTAACCTTTGGGGCTTATGTTCTCTACCAGGTGGACATTGTTGACATTTTTGTTGGATGACAATCGTATGTAAATCTATGTAAATCGTATGTAAATTGTATGTAAATCACATGTAAATCATCATCAGTTTTCTGTGTTAATCTCTAACTTGTACAAAGTTGTAAACCGTCCTAATCAGTTCAAGACACAGATGCAGATAGTATCTGACCGTGGCAGGGCATTTTCTGAGTGTGTCCTACCGTGCACAGCTGTTGAGATAGCTAGAATTCAGTCATAATAAAATAGATGTTTGACTACATGAGATGTTCTGGAGATATCGAGAAAACACCCCGGTAACCAGGATAACTTATTTGGAAATAGACTTGCTGGGGGCAAAGCCAAGAAATAAGAGTTATGGGCAAAGGAAACCCTTCAGAAAGTCATTTTGAGAACTGTCAGGCTACATGATGAAGAATAGACCTTCCTGCTCCTGGGTGATAAAGACTTCCCTGAGGCACAATATGCAGAGAGGATTTATTTGTCTGAGGCCAGGGACACCAAGCATGGGGAGACACTTCCACAGAAGCAGCTGCCTGGGGTTCACTTCCTGGCTGCACTTCTCAGTGCTATTTTGGTCCTCTTGGCTGTCCTTGTTGCTCCCTGGAATCTTCTCCCTGCCGTGTGTCAACTGGAGCGCTTTTGAGTGGCATCTTGAAGCATCCTCTTGGTTTATTGAATTCTTGCAAACATCCTGAGAGACAGGTCAGTCATTTCATAGAGAGGAGGTGAGTTGTTCCAGGGCACAGCACGGAGCACAGACCTTGCTCCCTTGCTCCAGAGTGCCTCAGAAGTGCCCACGTCCTTCCAGACCTCATTAACCTTTCCTGGTCTCTAGTTCAGCCATTCTCAACCTTCCTAATGCTGCGACCCTGTAATGTACTTCCTCATGCTGTGGTGACTCCTCCAACCATAAAATTACTTTGTTGCTACTTCATAACTAACTCTGCTACTGTAATGAATCATAACAGTAACAATCATACGACTGTTATGTAAATGTAAATATTTACAGTAACAGTAAATATCTAATATGTAGGCTGTCTGATATGTGGGGCCCCAAGGGGTCATGACCCATAGGTTGAGACTCAGTACTCTAGTTCTTTTGTGCATTCAATGTTTGGTCCCCAAGAATTGGAAAACTTAACACGAGTTCAGATAGTGGGACACGGCCATTAAGGTTACCCCGCTTTCACTAAAGTTCCACAGTATTTAGGTGTTGATCTTACTGCATCTGAGCCCTAGGTCCTCTGTGTAGTGGCCATGACTTCAGTTAGACAATTGGAGAAGGCACATGGCCGTTACACTGGGCCTTGGCTTTTTATTTGCTCAGTACAGGTATAAAACCAGTCACTGATTAAAGCCTTTCTATCAGTTATGATGGGATGCTTGGATCCGTCACTCAGTCCTATCAGGTACTGCTGCTGTGGCCTCATCCTTTGATAAAGGACTGAATTTCTCCCCATCTTCGTTACTTTCTTTCGTGTGTAATAGCCCATGTTTGGTAAATGTCTAATGGGTAGGGTTAGGGTATGTTTGTGTGTACCTGTGAAATGTACACCTGAGTGTTTGGGAAGGATTTGGCGTAGTCAGGGCAGGATGGTCACTGCTCTGAGCAAATCAGGTGCTAATGCCTATGCCTCTTTGTTGCAGAGTCCAACATCTGTACCACACGAGGCGTGAACTCCTGCCAGCAGTGTCTGGCTGTGAGTCCTGTGTGTGCCTGGTGCTCGGGTGAGGTAAGGAGCCTATGCCTTATTTGTCAAATACAATGACACAACTCTCACCTCAAAGGGAATATGAGGAAGTTTATGCTGGAGCTAAATGTAAGTGACTATGGCCATAGAATACAGATTCAGGTTGCTTCAGTTTCTGTGTTCCAACATGATAGTCACTATAATGAACATTTTATAGTAATAATAGATCAAGGTATTTTAGACATACATTGGTGAACCATCAGGTGAGGTGGTTACAGAAAAGCAAGGAACTCTCTGCTACAAGTGTCTGATGCTACCTCATAACAGTCCCAGGTTGGTGGAAGCTGGGAGTCTGCAAATTTTAGGAAGGAGTTTATTTAGTAATCTTAAGAATGCTCAGTCAAACTCAGAGGTGTGCAATCGATAGCTATTTAGGGGGATAATATAGCCCCAAATAATTTGGTGCCCAACTTGTAGCATTCATTTGACCTCGTAGATTGTTCACCACAGGTGTGGCTCCCCATCCCCTCCTCAAATTGCCCCAGACACTGTGTTTCCCTGTCTGTATAGGTGTAGACACACAGAACTATTCCCTCCTAAATGCTGTCTCCATCCCATTATGAGCAAAACTAGGTGACGCCTTCCCGAGGATGCACGGTGGAAAGCTGGCAATGAGTCCTGGAGCCTGTTCTGCGCTTCCACTCCAGCCAGTTTGCTTGTGCATCTTCCTTGCTGGGACTAGTGTTACCCTTCCCCAGCCTTTGCTTTGGGCTGGAACATCCCACGGAAGAAGGACTTTACTCTGGAAATGAGAGAAGTGCGAGGGGTATAGAGGGATGCCAGCTCCTCCCCACCCCCAGAACAAAACCAAACCAAACCAAAAAAATCCAGAAGAGGAATCATGCATGTGTGTTTGTGTGTGTTTGAGTGTGTGTGTTTGTATGTGAGTTTGTGTGTGTGTTTATATACACTTTTTTTTTTTGGTTTTTCTTTTTTTGTTTTTTTGTTTTTGTTTTTGTTTTTGTTTTTGTTTTTTGAGACAGGGTTTCTCTATGTCCTGGCTGTCCTGGAACTCACTCTGTAGACCAGGCTGGCCTCGAACTCAGAAATCTGCCTGCCTCTGCCTCCCAAGTGCTGGGATTAAAGGCGTGTGCCACCACTGCCCAGCTTGTGTACACTTTCTTAGAGATCCTTTTTTCTTCCCTTCTCTCTGACACTGAGACCCATCTATTTTCTTTCTTTCCTTCCTTTTCTAAAGTATCAATGGATAAAGGAATACAAACTCATTGGTGAGGACCAGACAATGACAGGAAAGGTTTTAGCTGTGTCTAGGTAGAGGGCTTGTTGTGTCTAAGTCCCTAGGGAATGAGTATGTCTGAGGGAATGGCTATGTTTGTGGCCAGGCTGGGAATTTGGAGCTGGCAAGAGCTGATGTGGAGGTAGGGGATGCCTGTGGTTGGAAAGGTTCACAGCAGATACAGTGGAAGTGAGTCAGCACCCCCAGCAGGTGGTTACCTGAGCCATCAGGTGAATCAAGTGGCCTAGATTCAGTCGCTAGAGTTACTGTGTCTGCCCTATACAACTCTTTAACCACCCCAGCTATTTCCTGATCTTTGTCTGCTTCTCTTCTGGAACCTCTGTGTTTCCTAAAAAGGCAACCTCCTGGGCAGACTGGGGAGGAAGGGAGCAGAAGGCTGTGTTTACCCCCTAGAGGAGGGTTGCCAGAGCCTCCAAGGCCAGCTCCACACACAGCCTTGGCCTCTGCCGCTCAGTGTGGGGACTGCTTCTAGGGGCAGCTGCCTAACATCTGGGCCAGATTGATCTCATTTAGCGAATGAAACATTCTCTGGGGCCTGGGGGAGAGCGAGCCCATTCTTCTCCACCCCCACAGGTGCCCCTCCCCTCTGGGCTGCCCTGGAGGCTCAAGTGTGGCGTGGCTGTCTTCCTCCTGGTTTGTCACATCCTCCTGCCTTCTGTCACCATCATGGTTTTGCTAAGCTTCCTTTCTGAGGAAGTTGTAATTCTGCAACAATTCCAGAAGAAGGCGTGGGATGCAAGGGTGTCATGTTTGGAATGGATGGCCTGATGTTGGCTGGCTGGAGCAGAGGGAAGCGGAGGAGAGCTCCCTGAAGACCTACTGCTAATCAAGCATGGTCTCCCCTCATTCCCCCATCTGGATCTTATAGGGAGAAACCAGAGCTGGGTTCTGACCAGCCGAAGACTCTCCTTAGGCCACATGAACAGATTCCATGTGACTAGATGCAAATGTGAAATATTTACCCATCACTATGGTGAATCTTTGCCCTCTGGGGCAGACTGAGGGGCCAGAGGGGAGGGAAGGATCAGCTTGCTGATGGGGTAGAGTCAGGAAATGGGTAGCAACTAGGACCAAAGGAGACCAAAGAAGGGAGGTAGAAAGCCCAATGAAATAGTCCCTTCAGAATGGAATAAAGTGGATGCCACATCTATCATCACTAAGAGAGAGGGAGGAGGGGCGTGGTTGGAGAGTCTGACGTGGGGCAGAATGTGTCAAGCAGGGAGGAACCCTGGGCTGTTACTAGAATACTGCTGTTATCTTTTTCCTGAGGGAGCTGGACTTCCCTTGCACAGGGCAAGCTTAACTGTTGAGAGTGTTTGGATCTTGACTTTAAACAAGCAAAGGTGGGGCTGGGAGCATTGCTCGACTCTCTGCCTCCCCTGTCTTCAAGTGGTGCTTCAAGTGGTGCTGATGCTGGCAGTGCCTCTGAAAACAACTGGTTGGGCTCAGCTTGTGGTCCTTAAAGGACAGCAGCTCTTGGGTGTGTATAGCAAGGTCTTGGCTGGGTAAGAGGAAAACGGAGCCAAGTGTATGAGTGGGGTGTCTTAGGCCCATCCGAATAGGGTGTGTTCTTGGAGAGACAGAGACATGGTTAGATAACACAGACTCGGGTCAGCACAACTAGCAGAGACACCAGCTTCACACAGAGCTAGAACCTATATTTTTGGCTCAGGTGGTATCATACTGGAGTCTAGAACCTTCTGGAATCATAAGGTAATTTAACAAGCTGGGTGTGCTTGTTAAATATAAAGGCTCTCGGGATGGACCCTGGTCCTGTTGCATCAGAACAGGTTGTTATGGGAGCAAGGGGGACAACATTACTACTGGTGGAGGCTGGGACTGGACAGGATGGGTGGAGGTACAATCGGGGTTGCCAGATAAATACAGAGCACCCAATTCGAGTTGAATCAGATAGCAGATAATTTTCATCTTGGTAAGCACTGCATATTTTCTAAAGTTAGCAACCTTGAGACAGGAAGAAATGCTAGGAATTGATACTCAGGATACTTGAGCCTTACAGGTTGGAAGGTAGGCCTGACGACAAACTTGACATCCAAGAATGAAAGAGGAAGAACGGGTTTGGGGCTAGCAAGTAGAAGACTCCAGCAGGGACTTACTTCCCTGTAAGTCTGTATCTGCCAGGGAAAAGCTCAAGACACTAATTACACTCTGTGTGTGTGTGTGTGTGTGTGTGTGTGTGTGTGTGTGTGTGTGTGTG
>JANHMN010000002.1:16990092-17029757 GCA_030674055.1 Rhabdomys pumilio | reverse complement strand
TGAGGTGTGAGTGTGTGTTAGTCCTGCACTGTATCACCATGCACACAGGCCTTTAACTCATCGAAGGATCTCTTGAAATTTCGAACGTGTGTGCTGTTTGTGGATTGATCTCTCTGCAGGTGTGCTGGTGACCAGGCTGTGCACAGCTGAACAGGAAGGACTTACCCATCTTTCCCGAACGATCTCATAGCTTCCGCTTGCATCCTGGTCTCTAAATACCCGGGGCATTCTCTACTGTGCTCCCCTGGCCACCCATCCTCTCAACTGTCATTTCTACTTTTTATTACATTCTCTAGTCCACAGAATACAACGAAACTCACTTTATGAGGCTACTCACTGACAGAAAATCTAGGTGGCATCTCAATTGTGTCCTCCTGAGCTCTGGACAAGTTACTTCTTTAAGTCTCAAATATGCCTAGTGTCAGGTTACAAAGGAACCAGAAAAAAAAAAAAAAACCAGCATGTCTGCTAACCCCACTTATCAAACAAATCAGAAAACTGAGGCTCAGAGTGACTTCTGTGGTGTCACATGGCTAGCTAGTGGTGATCTAGATCTGAGGCCTGTTTCCTGATTTCAGTGTCCTTCCAAGAACATTTAATTCTTGCATGTGACACGCAGACACAGACCCCGAGGCTGAGGTGGTGCATGTCAGTTTTTTTGTCTAGAGCGAAGGAGGAAGCTGACAGGACAGCAACTCTCCTCAGGGCAGCTTTTCCCAGCTTGTGGAGTTTCTTCAGAAACAGAGCATGTTAATAGGGGTTACTTGCTGGGTACTTGCTGCTTGCATGGTGTTAGTTAGCCTTGCATGGCATCCCTGTGATGAAAGATTCTTCTTATTGTTAATTTTTTTTAAAGTAATTTTTTTATTGTGGTAGAATACATATAACAATTTGCCATCTTGACCTTTCTGTGTACGTGTGATGTGTGTGTGGAGATCTCTTTCCCCCTCTCTTTCCTTCTCCCTCTCCCCTCCCCCTCTCTTCTTTCTTGAGACTCAGGCTCTCTCATTGAACCTGGAGCTCATCGAGATGGCTATCCATCTGAGGCATGCTCAGCAAGCCTCAGGGATCCTCCTGTCTCCGCCTCTAGCTCTGGGCTTGCAGGCATGTGTCACCATACCCAGGCGGGGTGTGTGTGTGTGTAACATGGGTGCTGGTGATTGAGCTCAGGTTTCATTCTTGTGTAGCAAACATTTTCCTGACTGAATCCCCCAGCCCCTTCCTAACCCCTGTTCTTTATTATTTGTCCACTGTCACCACCTTAGCTGTCCAGGTGAGTGGTGTTAAGTCTATTTATAATACGAAGCCCTCAGTGTCATCCATCCCCATAACTGAATTTCATTTTGCTAAGCTAGAACGTTGACCTCATTAAACAATTCTCTCTTCTCCTCCTCAGCCCCTGGCAACCATCACTTCCCCTTCCGTCTCTGTGGTTTTGATTGTTGTCGGTAGCTAAGGATGACTTTTCCCCTTCATGATACAGCTGAAGGAAGTGAGCTTTGAGAGCTGTGTGTCATGCTCTGGTCCCCAGTCAGTGTGACGATGCCCTGGATGAGTCTCAGCCAGTCTCAGCCAGCTCATTCCTGGACTCTTTACCCTCCACAGTATCTGCTCTGTCATCTTTGTCCTGGATAAAGAAGGGAGGCAGGAAGCACACAACCGTGGACCTTATAGAACAGCCAGCACGTAACATAGCATCTATAAATGGTTTTAGCCTTGACCCACAGAAAGAAATACCTCATGCATTGTTACTCGTTATATGTGCTAGACCCCATCTTCCAGGAAATAAAAGATTGCCCAAATAACATTGAAATGTTTATTTATATACTTGAGTATTTTCTATTCTATTTAATTACGTTTTACTTAGTGAACTTGATTTTGAGACTCACAAACTAGTCATATTTTACAATTTGGAAAACACTACTTTAGCAGGCTTCTTACTTAATGGCCGTTCTTAGTTGTCAATCCGCGAACAGGCACTAACTCAGTCTATTCATTCGCCCTTCCTGTGTGTGCCCCTAGGGATTACCCTAGGAAGGACCACAGCAGTACTTTTGTGCTAGATGAGTTCCAAAGGGCCAGAGAAGCTCTTAGCCATAGGGAGGTGACTTACCAGGCAGGAGGCCTAGCCACCCCACTCTGATGTGGGCCTTCCCCTGGGCTCTTCTCTTTATAGACTCTGTCTCCGGGCTCACCCCGCTGTAACCTGAAGGAGAACTTGCTGAAGGATAGCTGTGATCCAGAGTCTATCGAGTTTCCAGTCAGCGAGGCCCAGATCCTGGAGGCTAGACCACTCAGCAGCAAGGGCTCAGGAGGCAGCGGCCAGATCACTCAAGTCAGCCCCCAGAGGATTGCCCTTCGCCTACGGCCAGGTAGGCACGGGGATGGGTGTGAGTGGGAGAGGTTGGCGTCCGGGAATCATCTTGGGGAGAGACCTGAAGGTCTGAGTAGGAGCTCTTGGGGGAGGGGCAGCACAGGATAGGACTGGGGTGGAAAGAGGAGGAGATGGGGGATGGGGGGGATGGGCAGGAGAATAGAGGAAAAGGAGAGGTATCAGGATTGGAGTCAGAAGATCTGAGTGTGAACCCCAAGTCTACCACACTAATTCTTGTGGCTCTGCTTCTTCCTGACGTGATTTGATAGCTCTGGCGGAGGTGCAGGTGAGAGGAAGGATGAGAAAGGAAGCTGTAATTTCCCTCAGGGCACAGGGACTGTTTGGGAGCTGACAAAATAGGGAGGACTACTAGGCTGAGGTGAGCTTTTTGAAGTATCTAGACTTGACTTAACTGAATCAATAAGAATTTGAGGGAGTCCACACTATGCAAAGCATCTATGGGATTTGAAGAAAAGCAGGGCGCTATTTACTTTGGAGATAGTACCTCTGGTCAGCCTAGAGCTCACGTGCAGCCCAGGTTGGCCCTTGACTTTGCAGTAGTCTCCCTGCTTCTGACTTGTGCATGCTGGGATTAGGGACATGAGTCTCCCTACCCAGCATACTTCCTGTTCTTTACAGAGTCTGAAGTGCAGCAACTGACAGTTGTATGACTTAGAATAGCAGACCCAGGGGGCCCACAGGGTCCTACACATGGGGATGGATGGTGGGAAATCACAGAATGGAAAAGAAGAGGTTCAAGAGACTGCAAGAGGACAGGAGTGTGTGTGTGTGTGTGTGTGTGTGTGTGTGTGTGTGTGTGTTGGGGGATGGGAGGCAACCAAAACTTTCAAGCATAATTTGATCAAGCTGTTATTTATCCTCCGTGGATGCCTACTCATGTATTTAATCCTAGAAGAGGAGGCGGAAAAAACTAACATCCTTCTGCCTTCCAGATGATTCGAAGATCTTCTCACTTCAAGTGCGGCAGGTAGAGGATTACCCTGTAGACATCTACTACTTGATGGACCTGTCTTACTCCATGAAGGATGATCTGTCACACATCCAGACCCTGGGTACCAAGCTGGCCTCTCAGATGCGAAGGCTTACTAGCAACCTTCGGATTGGCTTTGGGGCCTTTGTGGACAAGCCTGTATCACCGTACATGTACATCTCCCCACCACAGGCACTCAAAAACCCTTGTCACAGGTAAGCCCTTTCTCTACAAGCCAGTGAAGCACCCCTTCACTTTATCCCAGGCTGGTCTAAGTCCTGGCTCCCATTTTTAGCTCCAGGATTTTCCTTCACAAGTTTATTTTTTTAATTTCTATTTCTGGTTTCTTTTTTTTTTCCTTTCTTTAAAGGTTTATTATTTTATGTATATGAGTTCTATAGCTGTCTTCAGACACACCAGGAGAGGGCATCAGATCCCATTACAGATGGTTGTGAGCCACCATGTGGTTGCTGGGTATTGAACTCAGGACCTCTAGAAGAGCAGTCTGTGCTCTTAACCGCTGAGCCGTCTCTCCAGCCCCTAATTTCTATTTCTATGCACGTGTTTGTGCTTGTTTGCATATAATGTGTGCCAGGTGACCGTGGAGGCCAGAACAGGTGTCAGATCCCTTGGGACAGGGGTTGCAGGTGGGTGTGAGCTGCCTGACATTGGTGCTGGAAACCAAACTCTGGGAGAGCATCAAGTTCGTTCAGCATCTAGTCACCTCTCTAGCATCTTTAAGGCTGTTTTGTTGCCTGCTTTATGCAAGAACCAAAGCAGTTCCAGCTTGTTCTCTGCCTGGAAGACGGGCCTACTATCGGGAGTATTGTGCCAATAGGGCTCATGCTGCCAGAGTTCTTATACAGAAGTGTCACCAGCTTTTTGGCTTTGTCACAAATGAGCAGAAGTATGGGGAACAAGCTCCAAAGCAGAGAGAAGTCTAGATTAGCAGGAATGTAATTGTGATCTCAGAGGAGTTGGTTCTGTGGTCCTTATTATAGTCATCAAGGGCACAGGTTTTACAAAGTTAGAATGCAAGAAAAGTCACTTTATTGAATGCTTTAGCAGCATATAGGCCAGGCAGTGGTGGTGCACGCCTTTAATCCCAGCACTTGGGAGGCAGAGGCAAGCAGATTTCTGAGTTCGAGGTCAGCCTGGTCTACAGAGTGAGTTCCAGGACAGCCAGGGCTACACAGAGAAACCCTGTCTCAGAAAAACAAAAACAAAAACAAAAACAAAAACAAAAACAAACAAAAACCAGCATATAGATGGTTACATTCTCTCTATTCGCCTCCTTTATAGAAATATATTTTAAAAGACATTTATTGTTTCATGTGTATCAGTGTTGCCTGCACACATGTGTGTGCCTGGTGCCATCAGAGGCCAGAAGAGAGTATTGAATGCCCTGGAGCTGGAGTTACAGACGGTTGTGAGCCACCATGTGGTTGCTAAAATTAAACCTGGGTCCTCTGGAAGAGCATTCTGTGCTCTTAACCACTGAGCCATCTCTCCAGCTCCTCACACCTCCTTTAATTAATTAATTAATTAATTAATTAAAAAAAATTTTTTGAGACATGTTTGCTCTGTAGCCTAGGCTGGCCTCAGCCTCCTGAGCGCTGTATTACAGGCACAAGCCAACCCACCTTACCTCTGGGGTTGGAGGAACTCTAGGAATTGCACTTAGGGTCTCATGTTTGCTAGGCAAGTGTTCTACCACTGAACAACGAACGTCTCCAGCCCTGAGCTTCTGTTTAGCTTAGGTATAGTTACTTTTCCTGCTGTTATGATCAAATACTTGGTAGAAGCAGCTTACAGGAGGAAAGGCTTATTTTGGCTCATGTCTCTGAATATGTGTTCCATCATGACAGGTAAGGCATGAAGTGTCTAAAGTGGCTTGGTCTGTGGTGGCAGGAACCTGTGGCAGCTACTTGCTGCATACCACAAGGGCTGGACAGGAAGCCGGCTTGGAACAATTCAACCTTGCCCATATAACCCTATGTATGCCAGCAAGGGTCTGTGTTAAAGGTTCTATAACTTTTAACCTTTACTGTGCCAAGCTGTACCACTACCTGGTGACCGAGTGTTCAGACGCATCATAGCAGTTTACTGTTGAATGACTTATTCTCTCCTTACTTACTTGACAAAGACTTTACATCTATGTATGGTAGTGATTTAAAACTATGATTACTAAAGCTGGAGAGATGGCCCAGTGGTTAAGAATGCTTCCCACTCTTCCAGAGGATCCGACAGACTCCAGTTCCAGTACCCAAGTCAGACAGCTCTTAACCCAAGCCTGTAGCTCTAACTCCAGGGGATCTAATGCTACCTTCTCACTTCCGTGGGCACCTGCATACACTCACTCTCTGTTTCTGCTCTCTTTTTCCTCTCCCCTCCATAATTAAAAATAAACTATATTGAAATGATGGTTTCTGGGCTGGCAAGGCATGGCTTTACTTTTTAACTTTATAAAAAAAAAAATTCTACAGTATAGTTTTAAACTTCTGTCCTAGCTCCATGTTTCCCCAGAAAAGATCAGTTAGTCTAGGGAGAGCAGTAAACTTACTGGATATCTGCTTGACTGTTACAGTAAAAAAGTGTTAATGATTACAGCCATGATAGCTTGAGCCCAACTCTCAAAGAGCCGCTTTCTGTGGTCCCCCGATAGCTCTCACAGGAGAAGGAAGCACTATTAGGTCTCCATATAGATCCTGCCACAGGGCTATACCCCTAGCTCTGACTTCATCTGGCTTATGTATTAATTATTTTTCTTGTTCCTGAATGGAATATAGCTTCAGAGAGGCTATCAGAGAGCCCATGCTTGGTAATGGGGAGCCGGGGTCTAATCTGTCCTGTCTGGTTTCATTGCTTCCTTTCTTGTTCTTTTGGCTATCTGGAGGTCTGGTTATGCCACAGGGAGCTTGAAGAGCTTGGAGTTTAGACTGTCTCAGTAATTGTGATTCTGTGAGGCTGGAGGTGTTGCTGTATGGTAAAGCATTTACCTGGCATGTATGAGATTTTGGGTTCAATCCTCAGCATACTCACACATCACGCCCACATATATACACAGACACATACACAGACACATAGAGAGAAAGACACACACACACACACACACACACACACACACACACACACACTGACACATAGAGATACATACAGACACACACACAGAGGCACACAGAGACATACACACAGACATATACACAGACACATAGAAAGAGAGAGAGACACACACAGACACATAGAGAGACACACACAGACACACAGACACATAGAGAGACACAGACACACACACAAACACACACAGAGAGGAGAGAGAGAGAGAGAGAGAGAGAGAGAGAGAGAGAGAGAGAGAGAGAAAGAACTAATATGATATGGCCTGGCTTAGGTGTGCCACCGGCCATATCTATCCCCCTCTCTTTCCCTGACCCCTATATCACCTTTCCATCATGATTTCTGCTAAGATGACCTCTCATCTCCCTCCAGTATGAATACTGTCTGCTTGCCCATGTTTGGCTACAAGCACGTGCTGACACTAACTGACCAGGTGACCCGCTTCAATGAGGAAGTGAAGAAACAGAATGTGTCCCGTAATCGAGATGCCCCAGAGGGCGGCTTTGACGCCATCATGCAGGCTACAGTCTGTGATGTGAGTTTGGGAGGCAAGGGCTGCTAGGTGTAGCTGGCACAAATCAAAACAGGGAAGGAAACAGTTCGCTTGGGGATTTCCTGTATGTTGGGGGATGGGAACCATACAGGACTTTGTACAGTGTGTGTAATAAATTGCTCCTGATACACAGTCTGTTTTTATATCCATGCCAAGGCCACAGCTGACACCTCTTTAAACCACAGTCGTCCCAGATCTTTCCTAGGGAGAACATCTTCCCACATCTTCTGGAATTATTTCAGAGTCAAGCCTGGGTTAACTTGACCTCAGCTAAGTGGGCAGATGTTAGGGTGAGATTTCTCCTGGCCTGGGCCAGTTCTGTGGATGCAGATGGATTCCTGGTATGTGTGGAGTTGAAGAAGGCATGCTTTAGCCTCATGAACTATTCAACAGTGGGATGACTTCCTTATGGGGAATGAAGCCAGGATTGGAAAGCTCTAGTTTATGTGTAAGGCTTGGGGCTGAGGTTCCTTTCCAAGACAACTGGCTCAGCTTTCCAGCTATGCTGATTCTGGGGTCTTTGTTTTGTATTGGTGACATAGCTGAAGTCACTGTATCTTTTTTTTTTTTAAACAGGAAAAAATTGGCTGGAGGAATGATGCCTCCCATTTGCTGGTGTTTACCACCGATGCCAAGACCCATATCGCCCTGGATGGAAGGCTGGCAGGCATTGTCCTGCCCAATGACGGGCGCTGTCACATTGGCACTGACAACCACTATTCTGCCTCCACTACCATGGTGAGATGCCTGGTCCATCTGTGCTCACTCTGGTAGGGCAAGGCTTTTGTGCGAATTGAAGACAGCTCTTCCTCTGGGCATCATTTGGGGCTCAGTCCATTCCTGCATTTTTTCACCGGAACAGTCTCATCCGGGGTATAAACTGTCTGACCATGGAGATGTCCATGCCTGTGGCCAGTGTTCATACCGAGTCTCCAGTTATCAGTACGAGCATCTTGGCATCCATAATGGATCCACACCATGTGCCAGGCACAGCTGGAAAGCTCATGTCTTCCCTTCCTCTGTGAATGGCCCCTTCATGGACTCAAGCTCACTTGTAGTTACGGAGGAAAGACAAAGGTTTCATTGATGAAATAAAAAACCCCAGAGAGCAGAGCCTCTTGAAGAAAGGTTAAAGGGCATAGAGTCATTTGATTTGAAGGAAAGATGGAACCGTGGATAATTTAGGATGATACATAAGAAAACGTCTGAAAAGTTCTTTTTATGTGTTTTAGTTAACTGTATTAATTAAATAAGTGGAAAGGAGCTTAAATTGAAATAGAGAAATTGCTGCAAGCCATCAGACAAGTGTAACAGTGTTTAACGTAGTAGCACTTTGGGTATTTGGGAGGAAGTTTTGACTTTTCTTCCTGTCTTATCCCGGCCCACCCCATTTCATTTTTTTGAGACGGGGTCTTGGTATGCATTTTGGGCCTTAGCCCTTGCTTTAGCCTTGTAGATGGGCTGGGATGGCACTATGCCGCTATGCCTGCTTTGTTTTTTGAGAAAGTGTCTCTCTTGCTCTGTATGCAGTCCGGCTGGCCTTCCCCTTGCAGTTTTTCTGCCTCCACCTTCGGAGTGTTGGGTTTAGGAATCTGTAGTACCATGCCTGTTAATTTTTTCTGGTCTTGAGATTGGACCCAACATCTCATACTATGTTAAATATTGCTCAACCACCAAGCCACCCCCGCCTACTCTTTTTTTTTTTTTTTTTTTAATAAGCCAATAAATAGAGGAACCACCTGCAGTTTAACAATGATTAAAGGCAGGACAGGGAACTGGAGATCTCATGCGCTCCCTTGCAAGGACCAGGATTCCACGGACAGAGTCACGATTTGTACTGTTTCCTGGTCTCTCCATTTTCTTGGTGTTAGCCACGTCCAAGTTGAGCATGGCCAGCAAGCTTTGACACTAGTCTATACAGAACACTGAGCAGGAGCTGCGAGAGATGAAGAAGCTATAAGGACACTCTTAGGAGGTTTAGATGAAAGAGGATATATTCCTACACACTCTTAATAGCATGGAATGCATGATGAATGCTAAGTGGGTGGTTGACACAGTCAAGGGCTGTTGGCAGCTGAAGGAGGAAAGCTCTTAGTAGCTGAGATTGTCAAGGAGGGCCTCCTGGAGGAGGTGAGCTTATGCTAAGGAGGAGGAGTACCAAGATGACAGTCACTTCAGGTAGCAGGAGGATTGAGCTAGGTCAGTGCTGAGTAGGAGAGGGGTAGGGGTGAGTGATGTTTGGACCATGAGGCTGAGATCATGTGATAGGTGACCAGTAGAGCGAGGGTAGGGCATTTGCCTGTAATTTCACAACAGTGAGGACCAGTCCATGGAGATGTTTTGAATCTGTGCAGGAAGGAAGGTGCTTGGTTTTGGAACCACCAGCCCAGGGTTCACAGCCGAGCTTCTGGCTCTACCCTTTCGCTCAGGCATTGCACCATTTTCTGTTGCTAATGATGCAGTAGCACAGACACAGTAAGCTGGAAAAGAGCTTTAGCTTTGTTTTTAGAGCTTGCGAATTTGAGGGACAGCATCTGGTGATGATGCCTGCTGGCTGAGTCCCAAGACTCAGGCTGTCTTGAGGTGGGAGGTCAGAAAGCATGCGTGTGGGCTTCTGTTTTCATTGGTTTCCTTTTGTAAAGCTAGTGAGATTCAATTCTGGGGGCTTCTAATCCTACTTACTTCCCAAAGACTCTACCCTAAATACCTTAGTGGGGTATGTGTGTGTGTATGTCTGTGTGTGTGTGTATGTCTCTCTGTGTGTATATGTCTCTGTGTGTGTGTGTGTGTGTATGTCTCTCTGTGTGTGTATGTCTCTCTCTGTGTGTATGTCTCTGTGTGTGTGTGTCTCTCTCTCTCTGTGTATGTCTCTCTGTGTCTGTCTGTGTGTATGTGTGTGTCTCCACTCCCTTAGTGTCTCACAGTGGGAATTCAGTTCCAGCACACGAAACCTGAGGGGCTGGCTGAAGCCACACCCAAACATAACACCCACTTTGATTAATGGGTAAAAAATCTTTTAGGTTTCACATTGCCTTGGTCATAGCCCAAATAAGACAGGCTCAGAGGCTTAGAATCCAGGGCCGCTTATGAGACGCTCTCATTAACCCTCACTGTTCCCCTTTTCAGGATTACCCATCTCTGGGGCTGATGACTGAGAAACTATCCCAGAAAAACATTAACTTGATCTTTGCAGTGACTAAAGATGTTGTCAGCCTTTACCAGGTAATTAGGACTCTGGGCTTCTCTCTTGTCACCACAGGTGGACTTGTCCCAGGTGACCAGCTCCTGCAGTCACTAGCCAAGGGCCCAACCAGGAAAAATCCTTCTTAAACCCATTCTCCAGGCAGTTTGCATTCCTCCCCATAGCTTTCTTCCTCCAACCTCTCACCTATAAGGAAGCCTGTGGTGGTTTGTGATGGCAGCGGAGGTGACTCAGTGGGGGGAGGGGCATAAAGAGTTTTTTTGTTTTTTTTTTTTTTTTGTTTGTTTTTTTTGTTTTTTTTTTTTATAATAATGTTTCTCAGATATGAAAATGTTCTAGATCTGTTCTGGTAGTAAAAAGTAAGATATTCCACAGTGCCCTACAAACTTCATTTTAAGACTGGCAGCCGGGCGGTGGTGATGCATCCCTTTAATCTCAGCACTTGGGAGGCAGAGGCAGGCGGATCTCTGAGTTTGAGGCTTCCTGGTCTATAGAGTGAGTTCCAGGACAGCCAGGGCTACACAGAGAAACCCTGTCTCAAACAAACAAACAAACAAACAAACATACAAACAACTAGCAGTCTGACCAAGGAGGGCTTGAGGAGGAGACCACTTTCTTCAGTATTCTGTGGACATCTTTGTCTTTCTTTCTAGAATTACAGTGAGCTCATCCCTGGGACCACAGTGGGAATCCTGTCTCAAGACTCAAGCAACGTTCTCCAGCTCATTGTTGATGCTTATGGGGTAAGAATGTTGGCCCAGGAAGCCCTGATGAGTCTGTTGGACGTGGCTTACTCATCAGAGCTTTGCAAAAAGAAGTAAAAGAGAGATGTAGTAGTTTTTAGCGGAAAGGAAAGCAGACACATAAATTTCTTTCAGGAAGCTAATTTATCAAACAGCCATGCTTGGGCCTGTGGGTGGGAGAATATTAGATTAAAAACAATACAGTATGGGTCTAAATATAATAGGGCCTTAAAGGGGACAAGAGAATTCCCTGTAGAGCCTAAAGAGGAACTTCGTTAAGAGAGTGAGAGAAGTTTGGAGAAGGAGAGGGAGAGGGAGAGGTGGGAGGGGAGGTGAGACAGAGACAGAGACAGAGACAAAGTCAGAGAGAGAACAAACTTCCATAAGAGCAATAGGAGGGGAGGCCCAAGGAGCCTCTTCAGTGAGCAGCCTTTATCTCCAGATCAAATCTTCCTCATGAGTCTAAGACCAATCCCCAAAGGGAAGCTCCGGCTTTTTATATGCTTTAGGAGTGGCTGGATGTCTCGTATCATGTGAGTTCGCACACAGAGAAGCCAGGAGGTACTATATATACTGAGAGCAGTCAAGTCAGAGCAGATTGCCTTGGAACTCTCTGTCCCAAAGAGAGGTGCAGGGAGGCCTGACTCAGGCTGTGGGATCATGCCTAAAGGTGCAGGCCCATGTTCTAACAGAGCTCGGATTTGGGAGCTCTGACTGCCATCCTCCCCTGTGGCCTTACTGCATTTCCCTTATGCTCCCAGAGGTAGATGGTGGCCAGTCTTGGGAGTAATAACACCTTCTGAAATGGACCAGAAAGGAAGGCCAGGGAGGAACAGGAAGAGCATGTGGGGAGCTTAGAGGTGGAGGAGGCTGCAAATGGGGATTAGATGCGCAAGGATGCAGCTGTAGGGCAGAGTGAGGGAAAGCCAGGTCTCCACAACATACAAAAGAGGTGACGGTCATGGAGCCTCTACCTCGGCACTGCCAGGTAGACCCCAGGGCAAGTCCAAGACCACTGCCGTGGCTTTGTGTGGATAGGCTTGGCTTTGGTCTATGCCCTAACCTTTTGCCCCTTTCTGCTCAGAAAATCCGCTCTAAAGTGGAGCTGGAAGTACGTGGCCTCCCGGAAGAGCTGTCGCTGTCTTTCAATGCCACCTGCCTCAACAATGAGGTCATCCCAGGCCTCAAGTCTTGTGTGGGCCTCAAGATTGGAGACACGGTGAGGTGGGCTAGGGAAGGAACTGGTACTGAAGTTCTGATCATGGGCCCTGGAATCTGTGTGCACCCGACCCTTTCTGGAATTAGGCGTTAAAGTGGTAGAGTCACCAATCTTTCCCCTTGAAGCTTCTGATGCCTAAGGTTTCTAAGCCTATCAGTTGTTTGTTTGTTTTTGTTTTTAAAGAAAGTCTATTTTGGTTTTCTGTGTTTGCACTTGCACGTCTGATTGAAAGGGGAAGTATTTCTTAACCCATCTATTCACCCAGGGTAATGCTTTTCATAAAACGGGGCAGCAGAGCAGCTGTGGGCTTCTGCTCCGCACTGAGCAGTGGAGCAGGCGAGGAACCTGCCCTCCTGAGGCCTATGAGTGTAAATGTTCATCCCTAATCCACCACTTTCTTATTACTTTTTTTTTTTTTTTTTTGGTTTTTCGAGACAGGGTTTCTCTGTGTAGCCCTGGCTATCCTGGAACTCACTCTGTAGACCAGGCTGGCCTTGAACTCAGAAATCTGCCTGCCTTTGCCTCCCAAGTGCAGGGATTAAAAGCATGCACCGCCACTGCCCGGCTAGCTGTGTGGAATTGAACCCAGGACCTCTGGAAGAACAGCCAGTGCTCTTAACCTCTGAGCCATCTCACCAGCTCCCCTGGTTTTCTTAGCTGGTTCTCCTCTTCACTACCTAGTGGATGAGAGAGAGGAATGAAAAGAAATAGGTCTTCTGGTTCAGTTCCCTGTAAGTTTATATTCTAAGCACACGTGTTCACACTGCATTCTCTGCACCTTGCAATAAAATGCTGTACAGCAATCTCTGTTTGCCGTTGGCAGTTGTATGGCATAGTGTGGTGCGAAGCAACATTTTGTGTGTCTTGCTGTTATTGTTATGTAACAATAACACTTACTCCAGAGTAAAGTTTTCACAGAAAAACAGGTTCTGTCCTGCTTGAGTTGGTTTATTTCTCAGGACAAAACCAGCCTTCTATTGCTTGTCTGTAACTGTCCAGTGAGCTATGTCCCAGTGGTGTCACTATGCCAGTGTACCTATTACTCTGTAGACTTGATACACTTAGGCTGAGGAGCTCCCCTGGGCAGGTGGATCTGACATCCAATTTTGTTGTCCCTGGAAGGTCACAATGTAGCATTTCCTTTGGGGCTGGAGTTGCCCAGATCCACTTAGGTCTAAATGTCCTCTTTCCATCCAGGTGAGTTTTAGTATCGAGGCCAAGGTGCGTGGCTGCCCCCAGGAGAAGGAGAAATCTTTCACTATTAAGCCTGTGGGCTTTAAGGACAGCCTCACGGTCCAGGTGACCTTCGACTGTGACTGTGCCTGCCAGGCCTTTGCCCAGCCTTTCAGCCCACTCTGTAACAACGGTAATGGGACCTTTGAGTGTGGGGTGTGCCGCTGTGACCAGGGCTGGCTGGGGTCCATGTGTGAGTGCTCCGAGGAGGACTACCGACCCTCTCAGCAGGAAGAGTGCAGCCCCAAGGAGGGCCAGCCCATCTGCAGCCAGCGGGGCGAGTGCCTCTGTGGCCAGTGCGTCTGTCACAGCAGTGACTTCGGCAAGATCACTGGCAAGTACTGTGAGTGCGATGACTTCTCCTGCGTCCGCTACAAAGGGGAGATGTGTTCTGGTGAGTACAAGTACCCACCTGCATGCTCAAGAGTCATGCGTGCACGCATACCCATAGTGCCTTGGGAACAAGTGGAGGGCTTGAGGTTGGCAAGGTGGGCAGAACTGAGGATCCACTTCACTAATAGAAAAACAGAAACGAGCAGGGAGGGAACCAGTCCTTTTCCCCTTGCTCGTGAGACTGGAGGAAGCCAAAATGAGTAGGCAGGAGTCGAGAAACATCAAGGGGAAGTAGTTTATCTTGTTTTTCTTTCTTCTGCTTTTTCTGATAATGATGCAAGTTCCTAGTCCTTTTGAATTTAAGGACCAACATATTTCTCATCTTAAAAAAAAATCAGTCTCATGGTAGTTAAACCGCTGGTGTTTACAGATGGATGATGTTGGGATATACTGTAAGGCTAATGATAATTTTACTTGAATTTAGTTTTCTATCCCCAGAGACTTAGAAAGTAGTAGTATGTATGCAAGACATTAGGGCACTTAGAACAGTCCTTGGAAAATGGTATGCTTGTGTTAACGTTACCCCTGTTTGTCATCTGTCTGTCACAATTATTTGTATGTTGCCCCTGTGCTGTCCAAAATGGTAGCCACCAGCCACATGTGGCTATTTAAACTAGTTGAGATGGAAAATGTAAGTTCAGCTTTTCAGTTGACCAGTAGCCACATGTGGCTAGTGGCTATCATACTGGAGCATGCAGAGAGTGAACATTTTGACCTAGCAGAAAGTTCCACAGGATGGTGTGGCCATAGAGACCTCCTACCTGCAGATAAAAAATGTGTGTATGTGCATGTGTGTGTGCACGTGTATGCATGCCTGTAATCCCAGCATTATAGACTGTAATTAGGAGGTCAAGGTCATCCTTAGCTACATGTGTGCACATGTGTGTGCACGAGTGTACACATGTGTTTGTGCATGTGTGTGAATGCACATGTGTGTATATGGCTATACAGACTAGAGGTGGCCATTGTGTGTCTTCTTCAGTCACTCTCTACCCTACTTTTTGAGACAGGGTCTCCCACTGACCCCGGAGCTCAGCAGTTGGCTAGTCTGGTTGGCTGTGAGCCTCAGAGATTCAACAGTTTCTGCTTCGAAGTGTTGAGATTACAGCACACATATGTGTGTGCCGCTGAGCCTGGCTTTGTGTTTTAAAAACCTGGTGCTGGAGATCTGAACTCAGGTCCTCATGCTTGCCACACAAGCTATCTCTCCAGCCTGAGGACTAGAATTTTGAGCCCTTCGACCTGCAGAATTCTGAGTCGTCCCACTGTGAAATTCAGTGCAGTCCTGAGGCCTATTGGTAACTTCAAATTGGCCCCAGAGACCAATTTTGGGTTCTTTTCCAACAAAGAGGAGCCAAAATCATGGGTAATATGGTCTTTACCTGAATACTCTAAGGGCAGATGGACAGCCTGAGTTCTTAGGCTCTGGAGGTAGGTTTATGTCGGACTGTCGCTTCTGTTTGGGACAGACAAACTGCAGGCATTTGCAAGCTGCATCTGCTGGAGCTGATTTATTTACAGTACACTGTGTGGACAACTGAACAGAGGCTGTATAACTGTTTTCTGTGGTGAGCTAAGACCAGATGGGCTTCATTTGCATTGGGGTTTAGCCAGTTGAGCTAAGTGATTCAGGTGCTCACTTTAACATGGTGGCACGTGCCTGTAATCCCAGCATTAGAGACTCTAATTAGGAGGTCAAGGTCAGCCTTAGATACATAGTAAGTTTGAGGCTTGTTCAATACCCAACTACCACCACCGCCACCACCATCATCACCACCACCACCACCACCACCACCCCAAAAAGCTCAACAAGAAAGATAAATATGCCATGTAAAAACAGGCCCCAGGGGGCTGGAGAGACTACTCAGTGGTTACGAGTGTGTACTATTCTTGTCGATGACCTAAGCTCAGGTTCCAGGTACCTCGTGAGCGCCTGCCACTCTGGCCCTAGAGATGCTAATGCTTCTGACCTCTAAGGCGCCCTGCACTCAAAGTACACGTGGTTACCATATGCATAATTAAAAATATCTTTTAAAAACACGTCCCACAGACATAAAAGCGATACCTTTTCTGGTCTGTAACATTGTTCACTTCAGTTATGTATCAGATTTTGAGAAAGGGCTTGAGGGAAAGTGATATCACTATTAAATTAGTGATAAAAATTATTAAATAAATTATAATAATAATTAACTGATATAATTATTAAATTATTATATCATTATTAAATTAACTAAATTAGTGGCCAGAGATCAGGACCCTGGTGATGAAAATGTGCACGCAGTAGAAGTTTGAACGAGGGTGAGAGGCAGGGGCTTCAGATCATTTTAATATTTAACAATATTTCTATCATGCTCCTACTACCAAAGGCACACACAAGGAGCAAGCTGGGAGTGCCGGGTGAGCTTGGCCTAGGAAAGGCCTTCAGAAGAGCCTCCTGGCCCCTTCACCTCTTCAGAAATGGTTGGTCCAGTGTGTGGTCTGGGGGAGGGGTCCCAGCCAGAGTGCATTTCTTTGGCTGCCAACCCCACAGAGCCTTTGGTAATTCCCACCCCCAAGCTTCACTCCAGTTCCCCCCCCTGGAGTGGGGGGACTCCTTGGGATGCTGCACCCACTTTGCTGCTTCTAACCAGGGTGTCTGGTGCCCATCGAGTGTCACGTCTTGTCCCTGTGACACTGCTATCTCATCCTTAGGGACACATGTTCATGGGGTGCTTGGCATTGTGCTGACATCTGGTTCCCGTGGGTGAACAAGGGGTCATGTGTGATTCCTGACCTCTCAGAGCCAATGCCCAGCACATCAGTGTCCCTCCTTGATGCCTGCCTTGTGGGTGGACATCACGGGGCAGGACTGCTGTGACTCTGCTCCTCCCCAGCCTGTGATCTCTAAGCATGCAGGTTGCCGCCTGGTCCACTCCTCCCCACTTCAGGCTTGGTCTTTGAGGCTGCTTGTACCTCTAACCTGTTCCCCCTCTACCTCAGACATCAGGGAGACAGAGAATGCATCCTTCCTCCCAGGCTCTTCCCACCTGCTGCACACAGATAGGCTTCCTCTATGGGCTAGGCCTTATGCTGTAGCCATGTGGGAGGAACAGGTATCAACAGACAATTTTACTGTTTATTTAATATGCCAAAGTGTCTGTCACATTAGGAGTCACAACCTGCTGAAGCCCAGAAATGAGGTGTCTGTAGAGTCCCCGGAGAGAGACTCATGGATAGGGCAGTTTCATGGAGGTGATGTCTGATGGATCTTGGAGGAAGGCTGGTTCTCACAGGAAAGGAGTGGAATCGTAAGTCAGTCTGGAAGTCTGGCTTTGCAGGGAGAGTAACCATGTTCCCTCTGACCGAAACCCTTCCTCCTCTCCCTCCTGTTTCCTCCTCTGGCTTTCCTGTGAACCCAGCCTAGGCCTCCCTTTGGCTGGAGAGGTACCAACACTGTGACATTACTATACTGTGGTTTCCTTTTAAGGGCTGACTCTGCCAGGGCCTGGGGCCGGCCTGCTGGCTCCGGCTACCCACTTTGATTCCCGACATCGCTCTCTGGCTGGCCCAGCAGATCCTCTTGTCAAAGGTCACTTTGTTCTGCCTCACAAAGGAAACACTGTGGGTTTTGCGGAGGCAGAGGCCTCTTCTGAGTCCTGCCAGGCCTCTGTGGCATCCTTCTTTCTCCATCCAGGAACCATGGCTAAAAGCAAGCATAGTGGGCACGGTGGAGCGCCTACTGTCTGGCGTACCACCCCCAGCTGCTGCTCCGGAGGGTTGACTGATTAGAGCTCACAGCTGCCCTTTCTTTGGTGCGGACAGGTTCAGCCTTGCCTTCAGAAGTTGACCAGGGGAGGAAGGTTGTGCAAGGGCGGTTCCTCTTCCTCAGAGCGGGCCCAGCTCTGTGATGCTACGCATATTTCCAAACTCACCATGGGCTCAGGCTGGAAGGAGTTTCTATCCTAGATCACATACCTGCTGCACGCACATGTGTGGGTGTATGTGTGCGTGAGTGCGTGTGTGTGTGTGTGTGTGTGTGTGTGTGTGTGCGCGTGTGCACATGCGCATGCCCATGCAAGCATGTACTAGTATGTGCATGCACATATTCATGTAGAAATTAGAGGATCATTCTGCATTTCTCAGGGATTGTCTACCTTGCTTATGGAGTCAGGATCTCTTGCTTGGAGCAAGCCCCAGGCACCTACCTGTCTTTGCCTTCCTACTGTTGGAGTTACAGATACATGCCAGCATATCTGGCTCTTTTTTAAAAAATGAGTTCTGGGGGTAGATTTTCTAGACCATGGCAATCACTTTACTGACTGATCTATTTCCTAAGCCTCACTGGCTTTTGGCTCCTGCCTCCCTTCCTTCTCCTCAGTATAATGTGCTTTTAGAGAGCTCAGTCTCAAGACCTAGAGTATTTCTGCTTCCCAGCTTTCCTGCAAGCCTCAACTTAATCTCTGAGGGTAGCTTGCTTCTGGTCTTATCTTTTTTAAAAAATTAAAATAGATTTCTAATTAATTAATTAGTTAATTATGTTTTTCAAGATAGCGTTTCTTTCTATAGTCTTGCCTTCGTGGAGCTAGATCTGTAGATCATGTCAGTCACAGAAATTCACCTGCCTCTGACCCCAGAGTGCTGGGATTAAAGGTGTGTGCCACCACCACTTGGCTATTTTTTATGTTGCTAAAATGATTTATTTTTATTTTATGCACATTGGTGTTTGCCTGCATGTATATCTGTGTGAGAGCACGGAATCACTTGGAGCTGGAGTTACAGACAACTGTGAGCTGCCATGTTGGTGCTGGGAATTGAACCTGGGTCTTTGGAAGAGCAGCCAATGCTCTTAACCACTGAACCATCCCTCCGGCCCCATTTATATGTGCAGGTGTTCTGTCTGCATGTACATCTTTACACCATGTGCATGCAGTGCCTGTGGGGGCCAGAAGAGGGCACTGCACCTCCCTAGGATTGTAGTTACAGACACCCTGTGGCTTGAGGGACTCCAACTCTAGCTTTCTGGAAGAGCAACCAGTGCTGTTAACGGCTGGGTCATCTCTCCAGCCCTAATGTACAGCCGAGGCTGGCCTTCACCTTGTGATCTTCCTGCCTCTGTCTCTTTAGCTTATGCTATGGGCCTACTACAACTGGCCCATCTGTTCTAAGAAACACATACTTCTTTCTAAGGAGTGCTGTAGCTGAGTCGTATCTATGTGTTTGAGTCTTGATCGATGATGTGTTTATGAGAGGGCAGTGCAGGGCCACAAGCGTAGGGGCCCATAGTGTCTAAAAGACAGTGGACTTGTCGAGAGCAGGAGCTGTGGTCTAGTTACCATCAGGGTATGGCCTTGTACCACTCTCTCCCTGGAGTGACTGATGTGATTTCCAGACCAGAATCTGCTCTTTTCTGTCCTCTAATTAGCAGTCATATTTTGATTATCTGTCCAGTTCTTCCTGATGAAGAGCATTAGAGAGCGGGCCACTTTTTGTAGGGCTTAGTGGCCAACTTTTAAACTCCTGTTAAGTGAACAGGAGAGCAACCCAGCATTGCGAGGTAAAGCAGTGCTGCCTGCCCTCCCATGCCGGGCTCCCTCCCAGTCCCACACTTGGGGAAGTGAATGACCCCTCCACAGCAGGTCTGGTGGCTCGCAATACCACAGCACAGGGCACATCTGTTGTGTGTGTGTGTGTGTGTGTGTGTGTGTGTGTGTGTGTATTTTCCATGGATTGAGGAGATTGCAAGCTCCCCTGTAGCACAGATCTTGTCTGGCATGCTCACTGATGAATCTCCAGTGTCCAGCATGTAGTATGAGTTCAATAAATGGGTATTGGGTACATGGGTGTTGTGTTTTATAAAAAGATAACGAGAGAAGGGAAGAGGTAGAGGTGCGGTAAGGTGTGGGGGAAGGGGTGCCTCTGGGGGCCCATGCTGAGGCATCCCTTCTCCCTGAGGGACCAGCCACAGGACAGTATAGTATAGAATAGAGTTTATTCAGGATATGGGGAGGGGAGTTAAGGGAGTAGAGACAGAGAAAGGTACAGAGAGAAGAGGAGAGAGAGGGAGGGAGGGAGGGAAAGAGAGAAAGAAAGAGAGAGAGAGAGAGAGAGAGAGAGAGAGAGAGAAGAGGAGTAGAGGCTGGCCATAAGCATGTGGAGAGAGGGGGGAGGGGAATGGGGAGAGAGAGGGGTAAGGGGCAAGAGGACAGAGCAAGAGCCAGAAGGCAAGAGAGAGAAGAGGGGCAAGCAGCCCCCTTTATAATGAGTCGGGCACACCTGGCTATTGCCAGGTAACTGTGGGGCAGAGCCTAGACTAAATGCCAACCATGGGTGACTGAACGAACGTTAACTGTCTGCCTACTTCATAAAAGACTTCATGGAAATCTCCACTAATGATAAAGCTAGTGTGGTAAACGTGTCACCTACCAAGAAGCTCACAGTTTAGAAAGAGAAACCGATAAACAAGCAAACGGCCATAGAGTGACAGTGCACACCGAGGTTGTCACGTGTGGGGAGAACACCCGAGGAGGCCGTTGACTCCACCTGAAGAGATCAGAAAGTTAGAGGAAGGGACACTTGAGTTGGGCCTTAAGGGTGAACCGGGACTTGATAGTGGTCACAGGGTGAAAGAGAGTCTAGAGAAAAAGAGCAATATGAACAGAAACAGGAGACCATAAACTGCAGAAGGCTGGGCCCTGTCCAGGCTGAGCCCTGACTCTGCTGGGCGTGGGGCCAGTTACACAACCTTTCTGGCACTATGGGGTTGTAAGGTAAGGAGCTACAGAGTGTGACACGCACTTGACACTTCTGAATGCTCGGCAGATGTCCGTGCATATCACTGTCACTGCTGGGAATACCGATGGCACAGGTGCCAGTGGGAATATTAAACTTCCTTGGGATTGGAGAGTAATGTAAGTCTTTCCTCTAAACGCTCCCCAAAGCTGCCCCACTGCACTCTCGGCTAGCTACACAGGGTGACAGAACGTGTTAGTTATTTCTCTCGCTGTTACAAAGTACCTGAGGGAAATGAAGAAGGGAAGATTTGGTTTGGCTCACGGTTTCAGAGGGTCCAGTCCATGTTTGCTTGGCCACAAACAAACGTAACAGCAGGAGCGTGCAGTAGAAGAGAGCTGCTCACTTCATGGCCAGCTGGAAGCAGAGAGCAAGCCAGGAATTGGTCAGGGAGACATCTACTACACCCTGCAAGGACCCACTGGCGGCGGTGGTGTTTTCATTTAACTAGGCCTCACTGCTCAAGTTTACAGAACCCCTCAAAATAGCGTTATGGGCTAAAACCCAAGCAGATGAGGGGCATATGAGAAGAAGACAGGTTGGATCGGTGAGGCTGCATGCCGTTGAACCACGCTTACAACTTGAGACACGAATCATGGTAAATGTTTCTGCAGCTTTGTGGTGCAGATGCAGGAGGAGTTGCTCAGCAGAAGTTTGTTGGGGGCTTTTGGGCTCTGTGAGGTTTGGTGGAGGATTTTGAACTGTGTGAGGTTACTGCTAACCACATTACTCTGTTTACCTCTGAACACTCTCTCTCCTCTTCTCACTCAGCTTTTCTCCCTTTCTGCTGCCTACTCTCTGTGGCACTCACGGGATTTATTTAGCAGTGTTGGCCCTCCGCAGGCTGTAAGGTAGGCTGTATCTGTTCTCTGTGCTTCCCTGGCTCTGTTGGCTGACTCCACAGGCTCTCAGTGCCTTCTCTCTGGCCCTTGGCTACCCTACCCCATCTACCTGCATACCCAGGGCATGCTGTGTACCTTCCCTTCCCGACACTGGGCACAAGGCTGCACCATCCTTCCTTCTCATTCCAGTGCACTTTACCAACTCCTGCATTCTCCCCCAGAGCCTTGCTTCTTACCTTGCAAGGTGACAGTTAGCTGGTTTGAGAAACGCAGTAATGGACCTTGGTGACTGGTCCATTATTTTGTTTGTGGGAGGGGCTAACTTGTTCAAGTTAGAGCCCATGTTGGCGTCTGACCTAACAGGGAAAAGATAACAATAGCGAGGTTGGCCTTTCGTGTCATGCTGGAGAGGGAACAGTCATGTCAGGTCAAAAGAAGACAGGTGTAGGGGCTGGAGGAGTCCTTTCCCATCACCATGACACTCTGTCACAGTTCCTGGGTGTCCTGTGTGGGCACAGGCTGTGGGCCAGCCCTCGGGTCTAAGGAGATGCCTTTAGTCTTCAGACTGATGCTTGTGGAGAAGGACAAGGATTCAGAACAGGGTAAGAAAAAGGGCAGGAAGTTTGGGAGACTTAGATCTGAATACTCCTCTGCTTTCCAGGTTTCTGCCCTTGCGATGCCTAAGTTGCAGTTTGTCTCTCTGGGGTAGAGCTCTTCTGGCAATGAGCCAGGTCCCATGCTCACCTGCAGGATCATTGTTAGTGTGGTGATGTGGTAATTCATTAATCCGCTCTAAACTTTCCAGTGGGTGTACGTGCCACCTCTACACGAGGCCAAATGTTTTTGACTCCAGAATGAAGCGCGCGCGCACGCACGCACGCACGTACACACGCAAGTACAGCCTTATTTTAATATGCCCTAAGCTGCTCAATGGCTGGGCACATCCAAACCTCACTACAGTTAACACACTCACCCCTACGATAGTCCTGAATTATTACTTACTAAAATCTGCATTCTAACTTGGTCGCCTGGACCCAGTGGGGCAGCCCTCTCGGGCCTCAGTCTCCTGGCTCCTTCATGTGGCTGTGGCTGTTTGCTTTCGCTTCTCCATCTCTCAAGTTAGACCCTTCCTGCTTCCCTGTTATGGCGATTCTCCAACCTCCTTCCTGTGGTCCTTTGCCTGGGAAATGTAAGGTCCAGCCTCTGTCTCCCTGCCTAGCCATTGGCTGCCGGCAAGTTTAATTACCAATTAGAGCCAACTGGGGGCAGAGACCCTTAGCCCCTTACAGGCAGATGGGTAGATGAGCATGTGATTTTGGGAACTGAATTAACACAAATAGCATCAGAACCAATCCACAAGTGTGGTTGAGAGAACAGGGGGATGGTTCATAGCCTGTTGCCATGGGGTGGGCTTCTCACCAGCTGGTCTGCTGTCCTGGCTCTGTTTGTAGGTCATGGCCAGTGCAACTGTGGGGACTGCGTGTGTGACTCGGACTGGACTGGCTACTACTGCAACTGTACCACACGTACCGACACCTGCATGTCTACCAACGGGCTGCTGTGCAGCGGCCGGGGCAATTGCGAGTGTGGCAGCTGTGTGTGCCTCCAGCCAGGCTCCTATGGGGACACCTGTGAGAAGTGTCCCACCTGCCCAGATGCCTGCTCATTTAAGAAGTAAGTGAACAGTGTGGAGAGAGTTGGGAGGCTGGAAGAAGGAAGAGGGCCCCTGGCCTAGAACTCCCAACTCTCGAGGATCTGTCTAGAGAACAGTTTGACAAATGGCTGCTTCCTTTTTTCTGTCAATGCTTTTCTTTGGGGAAGTTGGAGGTGGCCCCCAGCTGTGCAGGGACCAATGCAGAACCGGTTGGAGCAAGCCCTCTTCCAGAGTGGCATCACGAAGCCCTCTGCATAGGGAGGGGGAATAGGTAGGACATTCTCCTAAATTTCCAGTGTAGTGTTCTGATGTCTGTGGGAAGTGCGAGGGGCTGAAGTTTTGGTGGGCCTCAGGTGGAGTTGCCCTGTCTGGATGTTGAGGAAGCGTCAGTCAGCACAAGTCTGTGGCTCTGCCATGGCCAGGTTTGTAGTCGTGCACTCTGAGCTGCGGTAGGGCCCAGTGCTTAGAAGAAAGAGCTCATGCTGGGCTAATGCGGTCGCTGTCTTGAGATTCTGAGGTAAAAGAATTTTAATTTTTCAGTGGACTCTCAAATCATGTGACCAACTCTGACCTTAAACCTCTGAGAATTGGTAGGAAGTCACCATCACCATCACCATCACCTTCACCTTCACCTTCACCATCACCATCACCTTCACCATCACCATCACCTTCACCATCACCATCACCATCACCATCACCTTCACCATCACCATCACCATCATCATCACCATCACCATCACCATCACCATCACCTTCACCATCACCATCACCTTCACCATCACCATCACCTTCACCATCACCATCACCATCACCATCACCTTCACCTTCACCATCACCATCACCTTCACCATCACCTTCACCTTCACCATCACCTTCACCATCACCATCACCTTCACCTTCGCCACCATCATCCTATCACCTTCACTATCAATCACCATCCCTGTCATCTTCACTTATCACCATCACCCTTGTCATCACCATCATCATCATCACCATCACTATCACCATTATCATTGTCACCATCACCGTCTCTGAAGAAGGTTAATGAAGTCTATTTGATCCTAAGTTCAAGACCAGGTTAGGCTCTATAGTGAGTCTCTGTCTCAGATTGAGGGTTGGCTGGCCAAGCCCTGTCTGTGGGTGAGGGGGGCCTCTTCATTCCTGAGCTCCATGCTGCCTTCTAGGTATGTGGCATACGTAGGGCTGTCCATCCCTCGCCTTAGCTGCTGTGCCCTCTCTCTAGGGAGTGTGTGAAGTGTAAGAAGTTCAACCGGGGAACGCTGCATGAAGAAAACTCCTGCAACCGTTACTGCCGCGATGACATCGAGTCTGTGAAAGAGCTGAGTGAGTCTAAGAGCTTCATAAGCCCAGGCTGCACATTCATAAGCCCAGGCTGCACACAGTTCCATTCCTGTCTCAAAACCCACCAGCTTCCCTTTCTAAGGAGAAGAGCAGTTGCCGCCTCAAGAAGTGCCGTGCAGGTCTGATGTGCAGTGGGCTTCCTGAGAGTCCTCTTCGTCCTTGCAAATGTGTTCCACAGCTCACACCTCCTGCTGATACGTGATACCACAGCTCATTCATGAAGCCCAGGCTCAGTAGGAGCCCGAGCAAGGATGTGCAAGTCAGATAATTCTTACTCTTAAAGGAGAGGACAGTAACAGACTTGATTTTATAGATGAAGAAACCAAGGTGTAGACCTGTGGCTGCCATCCCTAGCTCAGGAGGCAAGTAAGCAACACCAGGCCTGGTGGCACACACCTGTCACCCTGTCACCCAGGAGGCTGAAGCTGGTGGATCTTCACTTTGAGGCCACCTTGGGTACAGGCATGAGTATTCCAGGCTAGCCCCCAGGCACAGAGCAAGACCAGTTCTCAAAAAGCTATTTAAAAAAAAAGTGTTAAGGGGCTGGAAAGATGGCAACGTGGTTTAGAGCAAGGGCTTCTCTTGCAGAGGACATGGGTTCAGTTCCCAGGATTCATGTGGTGGCTAGCAACCATCTATAACTCCAGTTCTGGAGGATCCAGTGCCCTCTTGTGGCCTGTATGGGAACTGCACACATGGTGCACAGACACACCTGCAGACAAAATACTTATATACATAAAATAAAAAACAGAATCTAAAACCAGTGTTAAGTAATGTCCAGGCTTTTGCTTATAGCTTGTTGATTTTCAGGGAAACCTTCAGCCTTATGGATACGTGATCATGACTGCTCTCTTGTAGCTCTTTTGACTTTCTGGACAACACCCCCTCGCCCAACCCTATCCCCCACCAAAGTATAAACAGGAGTCAAGTTTCTTATTTATCAACATTCATGCTTGTACTCTGTGCTGTCTTTTAAAGACTATCTTTGCTGCTTTCGGTATATCTGATACATTTTCTGAGTTGAGAGGGACCAGGTGGTGCCTGGGAGATGCCAGTCTGTGCACAGGTAGCGATCACCCGTGCAGAGGGGAAATGCCTCTTCGTGTGAGAGCCACAGGAAGACAGTTAGCTTCGGGTGGGGGAGTTACAGGGAAATCAGATCTCTGGACCTTTGGTTGCAGAAGTGAGCTGCAGGGAGGTGGGTGGTTAGGGGTTGAATTCGAAGAAGTGTTCTTTCCTTGAGGAGACCAGGCTTGCTGTGATCAGTGGTGGGGGGGAGGGCAGGGGGAGGGGAAGGGAGGAAGGGGTTTCTCTGACCTCCCTGAGTCTACTTTTCTTTATCTATGAAAGAGAAACAATGGCCCCACCTAACAGGGAGAGTTAAGTGACATGAAATAGACAGTTGCTAACACAGAGTAGGTGTCTACCTCCTTCTCTTTCCTTTCTCTGCTTGCCCAATGGTTATCATTCATTTCCGTTACGGCCCTTGTCGGTTTTACCTGTCTGCATTCATCAGAGTATGGTGAGGTACCCCCAGTGGGGAGTAGCTAACCTGCAGTGTCTGGCAGTGACCAGCAGGTTTCAGAAGGAGGAGGGCAGAAGTATGATGGGAGTCAGGGACGGGTGTGTGTGTGTGGAGGGGGGGTGTGGGGGTGGGAGGGAGGCACACTAGGTCAGAAAGAGAAGTGAAAGGGCTGGAAGAGCTGCACAGACAATCTGAGGAGTGTTGGGGAAGCAGACGAAGGAAAGAGGGGGAAGAAGGGGCCCGCAGTGTGTCAGCAGCTATTGTATGCTGTTTAAGTCTCCTGTACAGTGGGGACGTTGTCTTTCTTTCATAGGTGAAGATGGTCAGGGAAGATAGGTAGGTGCTGGCGCTGGTAGGCGGCAGAGACAGGCTTAGAATCAGAATGTACGATGCTCTGATAGCAGCATGCTCTGCTTGGAGGAAGACATAAAAACCAAAAAAGGCCCTTGGAAAAGAAACTTCATCACTGAGAGCCAGTCAGTGCCAATGGCCGAGTGCGATCTCCAACCTAGGCGTCTCGCCTAATGTCAGGCAGTTTCCGGTCACACAGGTTCCAGATGTCCTATGGGCTGGGTTTGGGAAAAACTCTTACCTTCTAGGGTTTGATTTGTTTTTCATTCTTCATGTTCTCCCTTCCCGGTGTCAGCGGATACTGGCAAAAATGCGGTGAATTGTACGTACAAGAACGAGGATGACTGTGTCGTCAGATTCCAGTACTATGAAGACACCAGTGGAAGGGCCATCCTCTATGTGGTGGAAGAGCCTGGTATGTGAGCCTGAGGCCCCGTCCCTTCCCTTAGGAAGAAAGACACAACCCTGCTAGGTGGGAATTTTTCCTTGTAACCCTTTCAAACAAAACAGGCCAGAGAGGTAAGGGGGATATATTATTAAGTACTAGCATGTAGGCTACTCCTTGGGGCTGGAGATATGGCTCACGTGGTTAAGTGCACTTGCTGCTCTTACAGGAGACCTGAGCTGTCCCAGTACCAAGATCAGGTGGTTGACATCTAGCGTGACTCTCAACATTTATATATGGGCTAGAGACTAGAAAAGGGTATCATCCTCATTTTGCTTAGAGAGTCCAGAGGAAGCTGTCGTGGGAAGGGCAGAGAGGAAGCTGTGGATGTCTGTGAAGGAGCACAGATGTCACAGTTTTTACCTTGGCTTCCTACTCACCCCCGCCGTAGCCCATGCTCTCCCCTCTTTGTGTTTCAGGAGGGTGTTAGGTCTTTGCTGTTGGCTCTGCCTCTTTGCCACACAATCTGCTGGTGTTCCTGTTGGCCCACTAACCCAAATCATTTGGCTTGGGAGACTGGGATTATATAGTCATCTGATATGGCCAAACAACCCTGGGTCTGGGTATGGTCACTTTTCACGTTCTCAGCTAGTACATCCGTTTGTTTCACACCGTGAAATGGGATCCCCAGGTCTAGTGACCTACAGGTGCCCTTTGACTTCGTGGTGCTGAATGTAGAACCTGGGCCCTATGTGCCTGCTTTATTTCCCAGTCAGACCCTCAACCAGGGGCCCGAATCTCCTACCCTCTGGCTCTGCCTCTCCTTTTACTCAATCCTCATGATTTCCAGGGACTCTAGCTTGGAGCAGCACAGGCAGCTGGCGGGTCCTGAAGCTTAGTAAGAGTTTATTCTCTTTCTCTTCACCACCTCATGGCCTTGTAGATGTTTTCTTTGGAGGACTGAGTCACCGCAGGGCAGGAAAGCGCATTTCCAAATGGATTTGGCCACATGGACTGGGCCTCTGAACTGGGCTGTCTTCATTCTTGACTAGGGCTGCCAGAAATAACACAGTGTGTTCCGTGCAATATTTAGCACACACACATGAAAATAGTAACTTGTTTATCGGAAGTCAGATCGATCTGGACGTCCTATACTTTTGTTTACTCCACCTCCCACGCTCCTGAGGCTTGCCTGGCTTTGGGTCACCCTCTGGTTATGAGGGGCCTCTAGAGGCACCTGTCTCTGGTCTCCTGCCTCCTACTCCTGGTGGTGACAGACTGTTTTCCTCAAGGATTCCACCTGTGTTGCCCAGACCACTATGTAAAAATTTCACTTTGAGATTTGAGGGTCATTCCTATCCCAGGCTTTCAAAGACTTCACAGTTGTTTTTCCCAGAAGAACTGGGGCCCTTTCCTCCTGGTAATTTGGACACTGGAACCTCACAAGCTCCCTCCAGGAGCCCCTTAATTATCGATAGGTTGTAATTTGGTGGGTTGGGAAATGGCCTGGGTGGTTTGTGGTAGCGGTGGTTTTTGTGTAGCATGTGGTGAGCCAAGGGTGTCTGTTTAGAGAAGGTGGGAGACGGGGTGGAAAGTGGGTATGACTTCCTCTCCAGACTCATCAACACCCATACATACAAACACCTGGTTTCATAACACTGGAGGCTGCCAGGATGAGTTCACTTGTTAGACACCCAAGGTTTATGGGAAGCTGAGCTCTGTAGAGTAGAACCAGCTGACCTGTGGATAAGTATCTCAACTTCTGTCTGCTTTGGTTATTAGCTGGGTAGAACCAAGAAGTCAGCTTCCAATAGGGTTAAGATTTTGAGATTACTGAATGATCTTGGCTGACAGGCTTCCTGGTCTCCAAGGATGTTGAGAAGGGCTGTTGAGTCTACAGCTCCCAGTGATGTAAATATCTGAACCAGGGCAAGAGGTGCATATGACGACAGGACAATAAATGACAAGGCTAGGTGTGAGATACCACCAATGACAATGGTAGCTGCTGTTTACTGAGAAGTTAACTTTGTGCCAGGCACTGTTCTGAGCTCTTTAAATCTATTTAGCTCAGTCATTCTTTATCACAAGCTTTTGACTGTGAAGACCTGTTCTATTTTAAAGATGGAGAAGCAGGAAACAGACACCCAGAAAGGTTAGGTTATTAGAAGTCAAATAGGCAAGCATTAAAACCAGTGTTCAAACCCAGGCAGTCTTGGATCCTGAATGCCCAGTGGCACAGATCCAAGGACAAGTCACACTTTGCCTGAGTTTAGGGGAGACCAAGAAAGAGGACTCTGGTAAGTAGATAACTAATGTTCTGAATATAAAAGAGTTAGCTGCTCTCACCGCTAGCCAGTGGCTGCTCTACAGGAATCTGAGTTCCAGGATTAGCAGGTGTAGGTGTGTGTTTGAGCGTCTGTGTTTATAATGCTGGAGCCCAAGGCTTCATGGGAGGTAGCAGGGTGTTTACCACCAAGCTTAGTTACTCCCCAAATCAATTTTTTATTAAAAAAATTTTGTTTTTTAGATTTATGTGTCTGAGCGACTTGCCTCCCTGTATGGGTGTGCATATGCATGGCTGGGTGTCAGTGGAGGTCAGAGAGGGTGTCAGGTGATCTGGAGCCATAGATGGGTCTGAGCCACCATGTGGGTGCTGGGAGCTTAATCTGAGCCCCCTGCAATAGCAACCTGCACTCTTAGCTTTGGAGCCATTCCTCCACTGAATTTTAAAATGTGTATTTGGGTGAGCCGACACCAGATGGGTTAGGTTCAGCCCAAGAACCCAGGTTTAGACCACCCAGGGCAGATGATTGCTGTCCTAAAGAGTGCCCCTTTTAAAAAGTGATGAACTGACTGTTTTTGCTGGTCCCATCTCCGCTGCTTTATCCCTTTGTTAAGATCTCATTCCTGGACATCTCTGGTGACTCCCACTCCCTCTGTCTCTGCTTCCCAGAGTGTCCCAAGGGTCCTGATATCCTGGTGGTCCTGCTGTCAGTGATGGGGGCCATTCTGCTCATTGGCCTTGCCACTCTGCTCATCTGGAAGCTGCTCATCACTATCCATGACCGGAAGGAATTTGCTAAATTTGAGGAAGAACGAGCCAGAGCCAAGTGGGACACAGTGAGTGGCTGTGCTGTGCTTTGTGTTCTCCCAAGTCTTTGTCTCAAGAACCTGAGGTTGAGGTGGGAGGAGCTCAGTGGTCAGTCAGCCTCGACAGTTTTTCTCCAGTTATCCTTCTGTTCTGGAAACTGGGAAATGTTTTGACTGTTTTGTCCGTATGTGTCATGATCCTCTCTCAGCCTTACAGTGACCACATGTCATGATCACTGAGAACCTACAGGGTATTGTGACAAAGGGAGAAGCTTAACTGTCCAGTTGAGGGGACAGGACAAATCTATATAGGAACACATTACACACCGTATAGTGGCAAGGAAGTCCAAAGTTTAAACACGAATGGAAAGTGACATAGTAGCTAACGTCTCCTGAGGGCTCTGCAGAACTATTCTAAATCCTTCTGACACTTTATCTCCATAGCAGCCCTTCTGATGGACAGTATTATGGTTCCCATTCTATAGCTAGGGAAACTGAGGGCAGAGAAGTAAAGTAGCTTGCCTGACAAAGGAAGGGATGAGGTAATACAGGAATTACTTTCGGGGTCAACCTCTTAGATGTTGTGGCTTTACATCTGCTTACCTCATTTTTCTCCTTTCTTGCAAATGAGAGGTGGTAACTTCCAAACCTGGCTCCTCTGGAGACCCCAGAATGCTGTTTAACCTGATTTAATCAAATCAAACATGCATTTAAACATCAAAACCCCCATGCATGTGTGTTTGGGCCATGGTGTGTTTTCAGAGGTCAGGGGTCAACCTGCAGGAGTCAGTTCTTGGTTCCCATGTGTGTTCTGAGGATCTGACTGAGCTGCATCCATGCCTGTCACCAACTGCCATTACCCACTGTGCCAGCTTGCCAGCACATCCGGTGGGCATTTTTTTGAGAAGTCTGTATATTTAATTTTAGTTTACTTTCCTTCTGTTCATTTAATTTTTTCCTGGACCTACCAAGTGACCAATTAACTCTCTGGTGTCCAGGATTAGGCTGAAACTTTGTTCCTGGTGACCCCAGACTTTGTATCCGTTGGACCCAAGAAATAGAGATGTTTCTGTAGCTCAGTGGTTCTGAGTTTTCCTAATGCTGTGACCCTTTAATACAGTTCCTCATGTTATGGTGCTCCCAACCATCAAACTATTTTGCTGCTACTTCATAACAGTAATTATGCTACTGCTGGGTACTGTAATATAAATAACTAGTATGCAAGATATCTGAGATGTGACTCCATTGGGATCACAACATGAGAATGCTGGTGTACAGCATTTGAGCCGCTGAGGGACTTCTCTAAATTTCTTGTCACAGGGAATGTTCTAAATCTCTTGACTACCATTAAGGAGGATTCATTACTTTTTGTTAGGAAGTGATTTGGGAAACCTGGCGAAGGGGCACACAACAGGTCTGTGGGTAGCAACTGATTTGAGAGATGAGATAAAAACAAGAATTATTTCAGCAAAAGCTGGACTCTGTGTTCTGACCCCACGTTTTCCCTTCTGCCTCCCATCGCTTGGCACTGCCTTGATGGAGGGAAAGAAAGAGTAGGGACAGAAGAGGGAATGGGAGAGATGGGGCGAAACGGTGTGCTATTCTGAGACTGCCAAATATCTTTCCACCTTGCAAAGTGATGGACTGAATTAAAAACCCTTAGAAACAGCGGCAGACCAGCAACACACCATCCCTCTCCTCTCCTTCTTTCCTGTAACACACCATCCCTCTCCTCTCCTTCTTTCCTGTCTGTTCCCATCCCAAGAGTAGATGTGTAGATGTAAACACTGTCTGGTTTGACAGTTCACTCCAGACAGAGAAGGATGTCCTGGATAAAATTCTCAGATGTCGTTTAACTGTTTGGGGTAAGGAAGTGCATGGAGCTGACCATGGATTCTCCTCTGTTCCCTCTGCAGGCAAACAACCCACTGTATAAACAGGCCACCTCCACTTTCACCAATATCACCTACCGGGGGACTTAATGAGAAGAGGTCATCTTTAGACCATTGTCAGATGATGCCAGACCTGTGGGAGTCTCTGCCATTATGTTTACAGAGGACTTTTTTTTTGTGTGTGTGGGATTTGGGGTGTGGGTTGGGGTGGGCTGGAAGAATGTCAGTATGTGGGAATGTATCTGTGTGTACATATGTATGTGTGGAGTGTGGGGAAATGTGTAATTTAAAACTTGTGATGTGTCTCATAGGCAGAGCTCCACAGCCTTTGTCCTCAGGATCCCTCCCCAAAGGACTCTTCCTGCTTAGCTTGAGGGGACTCATGATGCCCGGCAGGTGCTCATTACCTCTGAGAAGCCAGCTTGCCTTGTCAGGCCATTCTCCCAGAAGAGAAGGGCAGGGCTGAGGTCCCCTCTACCCTCCCCCCATTTCAGAGGAAGTGATGTCAAATCTTGGTTCTATACCGACTTTGTAAGTTTCTGGTTTTTGGACCTGACTGTCAACAGCTACGGTAGAAAGTGCTTTGCGTTTAAGTTCAGTTGAATCGTCTGTGCCTCTGCTTACCTCCCCTCCCCTCGGGCTGACGATGGAGTTAGGGGAGAATGGAGTTGCCTGTGTCTTTTGCCAGCACCTCAGTCCTGCTGTGGTTCTCTCATAAGGAAAGTCCTTGCCACCTGGCTCTTTGGCCTATTGATTGTGAGGATGGCGAGGCCACTCAGGGGTCATGCACGGCCTGGGGTGTGTGCCAGCACCTCCAGGTTTTACCCACAGCCATTCAGAATTGCCTCACTGGTAGCTCTTCCCTGGAGATTTGTGTACAAGTGTCATTGTTGTGTCAACACCATCTCTTACCTCCTACTTCCACACTCTCATGGCCACAGGCTTTTGCTATGAGCTGAGGATCTCTGTGGTCAGATGCTTTCCCCTCAGGGGAGAGCACTGTGGTCAGAGCTGGAGGTCCATTCCCACTCTCCAAGGCCTTCTGCTCATCTTTCCAGGCACCTCCACACACCTCATCCCATGCCTCTGTGTGCTTGCTACACCCATCCATGGGGGTGAGTGTGTTTATCTACCTCTTCGGTGTCTTGTGCAGGAGTCATCCTCATGAGTCTGCTGAGCAAAGTGCCAGGGAGGGGTTGAAAGGCCAGTCAGAACTGCATGTGTGGCCTGGTCTCCTGTGGGCTGGACAACCTCGTTTTATCTCAGCCTTGAATCTGGGAGGCCACAAGTGCAATTTTATTTTATTCCCTAGGGGGACACTCAAAGCTATGTTGAGCAAGTCCGATAACTCTAAAGAAACACGCAGATAAACATACTTGCGTTATTTTATTTGTAATTTTGTATGATGACAAAAGAGAGCATAAAAAAAAAAACCCCACACAGACTGTGTGGCGTCATTCTGAGTAACTTGCCCGTCAGTTGCGTCGTCTGTAAGGGCCTTCCCTCTTCCTGGAAGCATGTGAGGACGGGTATGTGGACACAGTGAGCCTTTCTCGAGGAGGACAGACTGGCTCTTCTGTTGTCTCAGCAAGAGTGGTTTGCTCCACTGGCATTGACTTAAATCTAACGTTAAAAACCAACGCCACCACCCAAAGAAAAGAGGCGTAGAAACAGCATCTTGATGATCAGAGAACGAGTCCTGGCCTCAGGGTCTCTGTCAAAACATTTGAAAGTTAATTCTAGAAAGCTGCTTTTTTTCCCTCCCTCTGGAGTTCAGTTTTCTTTTGGACCAGGTAACTTGTAAGGTATTTCAAGTGTCAGTATTATTTTAATTTTTTTGAAGATAGGGTCTCATGTAGGCCCGGATGGCCTTGAACTTGCTACGTAGCTGAGGGTGATATGAACTTCTGATCATCTTTGCCTCCACCTCTCAGGCGCTACAATTACAGGCATGTGCTATCATGCCTGGTTTATGCAGTGCTGGGAATGGAACCCAGGCTGTCACAAGTGCTAGGCAAGAGCATTATCAGTTGATTTGTATTCCCAGATTCAGTAACAGCATCCTAAGATGCTGAGATTAAATATGGCATCAAGCATGTGGTCACGACTCTGTATGAATAAGGGGAATGGAATGTTGCTCAGTGGTAGAACAAGCACTTATGGAATGTCCTGGGTTTGATTCCCAGCATTGAAAACATGTGTATGTGCTCATGTGTGTGTGTGTGTGTGTGTGTGTGTGTGTGTGGAGGTGTATGTGTGTGTATCAGGGGAAGTTTTGTGTGTGTGTGTGTGTATGTGTGTGTGTGTGTCGGGGGAGGTGCTGTTGCTGGTGTTTGTCTTTCAGTTTCTGAGACTGAATGCTTTGGCTTTCATGAGAGCAGATGCTATTCTTATAACTTGTCTCTTTCCTTCTCAGACTCCCTTCATCTTTTGTTAGTGGGTGCATGTGACGTAGGTTTTTTTTGTCCAATTCGTTTATTCTTGTTCACTCTGCATACATTTGCATCTGCATACGAGGGAGGATTATCAGTAAGGAGCAGCTGATCCAGATGTTGGTGTGAAGAGCAGGCCTTGAGTACAGGAATATGCCAGTGACTGTCCGCTCTTGCCCCTGGCTTACCCTTGGCTTAGGTGGTGGGACTGCAGCAGAGGAATTGGGGAAGATGGTTAGACATCCAACCTTTAGCTACTGAGGCAGAGTCTGTGAGACTAGAGTGGGTTTTTCTTTAGATGAGATAGTTTAGGTGAGGAAACTAGCAGGGGAGGAAGAAAACATATTAAAAGGGTAAAAGGTGAATAGGAATCTTGTCTGTTTCTGGAGTGAGGCCTGTGGTGCTTGGGCAGCAATGCTGGTCGGTACCCAGACGTATCTGTAGCTGTTCTCACTGGAGGCTGAGGAACAGTCTGTGTGGTTTCCTGAGGGTGAACATCTACAATTGCTCTGGCATTGAATATGCAGCACAGAGGGACTGTGCCAGTTCTCTTCCAGGTGATTTCGGTCCAGTCTCAGTGTCTGAGGACAATGGGAACAAACAGAGCATGCCTGGCAGGCTGCTCCGTTCGAGTCAATTCTTCACCTCAGAGATATTCTGAAGCTGCCCACAACACCAGGATATTTCTCTTTGTCCATTTCTGGTTGAAATTACTAAAGAGCCTTCCTGACACCCTCACCACCTCCTCTGAGTTGTATAACAGAAAATTAAATGTGCTTTCCAAAAGAGCTGGCCTAAGGCTACCCTGGTGTTGTTATTTCTGTTTTTCCTGGGTGCAAAGAGTGTCACTGCTTCAAAAGTGACTATAGCAAAAGTGTGCTTCCAGATGTAACAGGTTGGCGCCTGCTGCCGGGGGAGCTGGAGCTAGCTTCAGAGTCCAGAATATTTATATTTTCAAAACCAGCAGGTTACTACTTTCCAAGGTGGTATTATTATTATTATTATTATTATTATTACTATTACTATTATTTTGTAAATTGGGGGTTATTCAGGATCTTTGAAAACAAAGCAGAACACACTGTCAATATGGTCTAGGTTTTGCCTGTGGCACTCATAAATAAGTAAAGTCTTAATGACAGATTATTTGCAGGTATTTACATGCCTAACCTCTACTTAAAATGGCAAAGTACGGTGTCACCTAGAAAGTTGTATTTTTTTTTAATGCAGTTAAGAGGCTGGGGAGATGGCTCAGTGGTTAAGAGTGCTTTCTGTTCTTTCAGAGGACTGAGTTCAGCTCCCAACTACCTGCAATTCCAGCTCTAGGGGTTCCCTTTCAGGCCTCTGTGGACACCCGAATACACACGTATGTACACCCAGACACAGTCAGACAGAAATACACATACACACCCACACACATGCTCACAAAGACATGAAAACTGACAAGTCTCGTCTCAGAACCACAGTCACACATCCTGAGAAATGCCGAGTAGTCCTGCTGCTGTGGGAGTGTGGGCACGCAAACCTGGGGAGTGCAAGCCAGTCACAGGATAAGGCCTCTTGATACAGTCCTGAGACACGGCCAACCAAAGACAGAGGAAGCTGCCGCCAGGGAACAGGACATAGCTTTGTACAGTAAACCTTGAAGAAAAAGTACGCACTAAAATAATGTTTGGTAAATATACAAGCAGTAACAGAACTATTGTCAAGTATTCTGTACTGTACACCACTGAATGTTTTGTACTTTGGCAGCAAGAGGTTCGTTGACATGTGAATAAGGAGATTATGATAGCTACGGCAACACTTAGTGATATGAAAATTCAACTCTTACAATCTCATGAGACCACTGTCATATACACAAAATGTTGTTATATGTCACATAAGGATTAAATAATAAATGCAGAGACCCCTAGCCATACATTTTACACACACACACACACACACACACACACACACACACACACTGACAGATAGATAGATAGATAGATAGATAGATAGATAGATAGATAGATAGATAGTAGATAGATTCCTTGGAACACTCAGCTGGCATGTTTAAGTGGAATGATGTTTAAATATGTGTCACCATCAAATCCCTCCCCCCTAGAGCTCAGGGACCCCATGGAAGAGGCTAAAAGAGTGTAGGAGCCAGAGGGGAGGGGGGACACCAAGGAAACAAGACCCTTTAAGTTAGTATGAACAAAACTCTACAAAGTCGCAGAGACTGAAGCAGTGTGGATAGGGTCTTTAAGGGTCTACACCAGATCCTCTGTGTATGATGGCGTTCGGGTTAGTGTTCTATGGGACATAGTGCGTGAATAACTGGGTCTCTGATTCTTGTGCCATCTCTTGGGCTCTTTTCCTTCAGTTGGTTTGTCTTGTCCAACTTCTATACGATAGTTTTTGTTTTATTATATTTTACTGTGTTGTATTTTATTATCTCGTAGAAGCCTGTTCTTTTCTAACAAGAGACAGAAAGGGAGTGGATCGGGGTGGAGGGGAGGTGGGGAGGGGCTGGGAGGAGTAGAGGGAGGAGAAACTGTAATCAGGATATATTCTCTTAGAAACTAGTCTGTTTTCAATAAAAGGGAAAAAAGCAAAGAAAATCTGAGGGTGGAGCCCAGCAGTCTGTTTTAATGCCCGCCCCCCCCATGATTTTGGTGAATGCTTGTTTGAGAGTAGCTAACTTGAGAGTGCTTGACGATAGCTGTGCTTCGGGGATGGCCATGTCAGCAGGTGTTTATCACTAATTAGCTCAGTTACTACACTGTAGTCACGATAGCCAGGTGGAATTTTGGGAATGTTTGGCAGTTGCCTTGGCAATGATGTGGGGGTTGCCTAGATGTGATGTCACTGGGTTCAGAGCCTGATACCAACAGTAGCTTCTTCTACCCTTTCCCAGTCACCACTGGATGATTAAGCCTATGTACCTTCTGGCTTTAGCATCTCCTAACGTAGGGATATCAATAGTCTGACCTGTGGATAGCTTTGCCTTGCCACAATTTGTCTATGACGCTCACACTAAGGACACAGGGTCTTTTGCATGTAGGGTTTTGTAGCAAAGTAGCTAAAGGTATTAAAAGAAAACAAAATTGGACAGATTTGGAAAACCAGATATTAACGCTGGAAAAAAAATCTCTTTAAACATTTCTTTTTAAGAATTACGTGTGTGTGTGTGTGTGTGTGTGTGTGTGTGTGTGTGTGTGTACGCGTGCGCCGCAGTGTGTATGTGAGGTTATAAGATACCTTGGTGGGAGTTGGGCCTCTCCTTTCATCAACTGGAACCTGATGATTGAACTCAGGGTTTGGTGGCAAGTGTATTTATTCACTGAGCCATCTTGTCAGCCTTGAAAATCTACTTTTGATCCATTTTCATCTTGGGATTCTTCATATCACATGTTCCTTAAAAACAAACATGAAAAACAAACCAACAAAAACCAAAAGAAGCAATATGTCTGGGTCCCTGAAAACCACCAGTATTAGGTGGAGGACTTGACTATAGTAATAACCCTTTTCTTTGCCTCATAAATACCTTACGTAATGAACATTTGGGGTGAGGGATGGAGAGAGGGCTCTTTGGAGTGGTTAGGAATGCATGATTGTTTTTCCGAAGACACAAATTCAGTTCCCAGTACCCACATAAGGCCTCTCACAACTGCCTGTAACTAACTTCTGAGAATCCCATGCTATTTTCTGGAGTCTGAGAGCATCTGTACTTAAGTACCTTCCTCCTTGTGCAGAATTAGAAAAAAAAAGCTTGCCAGAATGTGGTAATACATGAGTGTAATCCCAGCGCTTGGGAGATGGATGCAGACTGATGTCTGTAAGTTCCAGGACAACAAAGGTACACAGTGAGACACTGTATCAAAAGTATCTTAAAAAACTAAACATTTGGGGATGGAGTGATGACTCAGGGTACACAGTGAGACACTGTATCAAAAGTATCTTAAAAAACTAAACATTTGGGGATGGAGTGATGACTCAGTGGTTAAGAGCATTCACTGCTCCTCCAGAAGACTGGGGTTCACTTTCCAGCATGAATGTGGTGACTCACAACTGTTTATAACTCTGGTCCCAGGGGATCTGATGCTCTCTTTTGGCCTCTTGAGGCATCAGGCATGAATGCAGGGTACATACATACATGCAGGCAAAACACCCATACGCAAATTTAAAAAACCATTTATTTTGGGAACCCAGTGTTCAGTATCATAGAAAAACTTGAGTGGACATAGATAGACCATCATTTAAAGCTGAAATCTGTAGGATTTGTCTACAGCCATATCACCCTAAATGCGTTCAATCTCGTCTGAGATCCTGTGAGAGTCTCTGTGTTTTATTTACATTTAGACACTTGGTAACTAAATGTCCAGGGATGGAATGTTTATGCTAGTTTATTGTTTCTGTGATGAACACTTGAAAAAAAAATTACTTACTTGAAGAGTTATTTTAGGTCACAGTTTTGTGCTTTCAGTCTGTGGTTGGTTTGGATCCATTTGCTTTTCTGTAAGGTGGAAACATTGTGTGGGAGGACCATGGGGGAAAGTGTTCTTACTCCATGGTAGACAGAAACAGAGGAAGGGCTGGGGATAAGTTGCCATTCGAAGGCAGACCTCCAGTGACCAGCTTCCTCCAGCTAGGCCCTCTCTCCTAGTTTGCACCACCCCAACCCAATGCCATTAAATTATGAATCTATCAATGAATGAACCTATTGATTAGATCCAGGACCTTTTATGATCCAAACACCTCCTTAAAACTTCTGATTATTGCAGTGGGGATGAGTCTTGAATACATTTTGGGCGTGCACGCATGTTTATTTTGTATCCAAACCCGTCCATTCTGCCCTCAGAGGCTTACGTCCATCTACTTATGAAAAATTCATTTTGTCCATTTTTAAGGATCTACACAGTATCAACTGTTTTTACTGTCCAAGTCCAAAGTCACCTCTGAAGAGGTTCTGAGCTGGGACCTCTGGGAAAGAAGCCAACAAACGGGATACATGCTTTAAGAAACAACAGGGACCAGCATGATGGTTCAGTGAGTGAGGTGCTTGCAGTGTAAGCCTGGTGACCTGAGTTCAATCCCCGGAGCTAAACAGAGTTGGAAGGAGAGAACCAACTGCACAGAGTTATCCTCTGACCTCCACGTGCCCGGTGGCATATGTCTGTCTGTATGTCACATGCACACACATGAAAATAAAAAAAATAACAAAAGTTTAAATAGGAGATTTGGAGCATAGAGTGAGACAAAAGTGTGACTGATCCCCAACACGGCAAACAGTCCTGTAGTTCTATGTCCTGCATCTGGGGGGGGGTTGCTTTGTGAGCTGTGATGTGCTGGGCAGCCCTGTCCCTGTGGCCTTGCCTGCCTGGCTCCTCTCGTAGCTGGGCAAACTTACTGCCTACAGCTTTCTTCAGAAGAGTCTATGCTCCTGTCATCTCCAGTCTCAAGGGGTCTCCACTGCAGCTTTGACTGCGCTCTCTCTCTCTCTCTCTCTCTCACATACACACACACACACACACACACACACACACACACACACACACACACA
>JANHMN010000002.1:16969771-16990082 GCA_030674055.1 Rhabdomys pumilio | reverse complement strand
ACACACACACACACACACACACACACACACACACACACACACACACAGCTTATGCGTTACTCTCTCCAGAGGCTGACCACAGTGGTTCTGATGCTGCTGCATGTCTCCTGACTTCCTTGGGCCTTCCCTTGAAATCTGACTTCCCGAGGTTTGCACTCTGCATACCTGAATATCCAGTACAAAGTGGAGAATGCCAATGCTTCTGAGTGTTCAGGATGGCTGAGTATGGAGAAACTTCCCTACAAAGTCCTGTGCAACAGAGTAATCTGGATCTCTCTTCTCAAAACAAAGTCTTTCAAATACTCTGCTCTACTCTTGGCTCCAGAAAACCTGTCTCAGAGGAGCCAGTGATGTCTATGGCTTCACCTGTGTGTTCTCCTGCCTTGAAATTTCCTCCATGTGATAAACAACTTATCATCTTTAGACTTGGTATCATAAAAAAATCTTAGATTGGGATGGGTAATATGTGGGCATGGTTTGTGTGTGTGTGTGTGTGTGTGTGTGTGTGTGTGTGTGTGTGTGTGTTGTCCAGATCTCGAGGTGATTTGTATGTGAAGCATTATCTAGAGGAAGAAAACATATAGAATGAATATATATCACAAAGGAGATTTATTAGGCTGGCTCGCACAGTGTGTGCTGGGTATGGCTGCCTCAGCAGGACTGTCACAAGCAGGTTCCAGTAACATCACTTAAGGAGAGATGCATGGTCTTCCCCTTTCTTTTCTGTAGGAATTAGAAGCAAAGCAGCTATGGTGGATCAGGAAGTGACCTAGGGGACTGTGCCTATTGCCTATTAATACAGAACAAGTTACGTCACAATTTAGCAACTTAAAAATAATGCTGCCCAGCCTCTGGAGTCAGGAATTTAGGAATGGCTTTCATTCAGAGGTTTGGGCACAGAGTCTCATGAGATTGAGTTTGAAGTACTGGCCACAATTCCAACAGAAGGCTCCTAAGACTGGAAGATCATTTTTTCCAAGAGGGCTTCTCATAGGGCTGTTGGCAGGAGACAGAGTCCCTGCTGGCTGGACTGCCTGAATGTTGACTTTTCTTAGAGTAAGTAACAGAGCATAGGGAAGAAGTCACATGATTTTTATGACTTAATTTTAAGATGTCACATCATAAGCTGCGTTCTAGTTGTGTAAGTAACTGAACGGACCGATCTTCTATTGAGGATAGGATCATCGCCACCTTTTGAGCAGGCTCCATCTTTTATGGGCAGAGCTGTGGTCCCCCTTTCCCCCAGAGATATCCACATCCTAATAGTGGAACCTAAGACTGTGTTACCTTACATGAAATTAAAGGTTTCAATATAATTAAAGATCTTGAGCTCAGATTATCCTGGATTGTCTGGTAGGTACTATATACTCAGAAGAGTTCTTTTGGGACTCAAGAGTCAGAGGAGAGTGATTTGACCATAAGTTAGTCAAGGTGACCATAAGTCAATGCGGTCATAATAGTTAGAGCCAGGAGCCATTGATTTTATCCCTGTAAAGCCCTTTTTGGACTTTTGACCTCTAGAAATGCTAGATAATAAATTTGCATGGTTTACGTCACTAAATTTGTGGGAAAAAAATTTTTTAACAGCAGTATTTGTGGATATATTCTAAAACTACTACTGTCTAGTCTCTGGCCACAAATTGTTTTTAGCTTTTCCACATGTAAAATAAATCCACCCTCTCACAGCCCTCAAGTCTTATCCCATTATAGCACTAACTGATAGCCTCTAAATAGGTACAGGAGCAGAAGATTGTGTTTCTTGGGTACAATTCCTTTTCCACAGCTCCTCAGGTACAAAACCCACCTCTAGTTGGATGCAAGTCAAGGTTGACTAGCGAGTGAGTCCCATCTGCCTCTGTCTCCAAGTACAAAAGCATGTCACTACAGCTGCCATTTTGCTGTATGCTCTGGAAATCAAATTCAAGTCCTCCTGCTTGCAAGGCCAGCACTTTCCTGACTGAGCTATCTTCTCAGCCCCTCCTTGTGTGGTTTTGTGGAGACAGGGTCTTACTGAACTCATTATGTATACCAGGCTAGCCTTGAATTCATGGCAACCCTGTCTCTGCTCCCCAAGTTCTGGATTATAGCCTGCATTACCGGCATTACCAGGTTAGGCTCTTTTTGTGGTAAGTGCTCTTGAGAATAAAATTCTTGCTAAAATTTTGTTAGTTTCATTTAAATCTTCCTGAGCTGTAGGATATGAGAGTAAAGCATGTGTTACCAGCATTGCCAGGTTCAGCTCTCTTTTTTGTAAGTGTTCTTGAAAATAAAATTCTTGCAAAAATTTTGTTAGTCTCATTTAAATCTTACTGTGAGATTAAAATTAGTCTCACAAATCTCTTTAAGACACATTTCTTTGCTTTGGGCTTCTGCTGATGGACAAAGACTTTATGCTTCCTTAGATGCTAACTGATTTTTAATAAGAGAACCTAGAATAGACAATGGGGAAATGGCAATCTCTTCAATAGATGCTGCTGAGAAAAGAAGATATCTACACACCAGAGAAAGAAATATATATATTATATGGTTTGTATATGTTTGGCACAGGGAGTGGCACTATTGGAGGGTGTGGCCCTGTTGGAGTAGGTGTGGCCTTGTTGGAGTAGGTGTGTCACTGTGGGTGTGGTCTTTAAGACCCTCATCCTAGCTGCCTGGAAGCCAGTCTGGATTGTCTGGTAGGTACTATATACTTAGAAGAGTCCTTTTGGGACACAAGAGTCAGAGGAGGGTGATTTGGCTAGCAGCCTTCAGATGAAGATGTCGAACTCTCAGCTCCTCCTGCATCACGCCTGCCTGGATGCTGCCATGTTCCCACCATGATGAAAATGGACTAAACCTCAGAACCTGTAAGCCAGCCCCAACTAAATGTTGTCCTTATAAGAGTAGCTTTGGTCATGGTGTCTGTTCATAGCAGTAAAACCCTAACCAAGATATATATGTATATATTATATGATATAAATTTAAAATATAATATAATCTATATTTTATAATATAATTTAAAAGCACCTCAAAATGAATAAAATACCTAAATGTAAGATCTGAAACTATAAAAATTCTAGAAGAAAATAAGTTCCATAGCGTTGGCCTGGATGTATTTTTGCACTTGAGTTGGGAGGCAGGGGCAACAAAAGCAGACATGGACACAGAGGATATAAGCAGCTGAAAAGTTTCTGTACAGCAGAGGAGTCAAAAGGACAGAAACAACCTAAAAAGTGGGAAAATATTTGCAAAGCATACTTCTGACGAGGGCTTCACAGCCAAAGTATATAAGCAGCCCAAATGATTCAATAGCAAGAGAAGTAGCAATCCAAAGAAAACAGAGCAAAGGTTCTGGCGAGCCCACCCGGCCTCCAGTGAGTCCCAAGCCACGGTTAAACTCACTGGGTCACGCAACAAAAAGATATGAAAGGGACTTAGGGGTGTTAATGGGGGTGGGAAGGAGAGAAGAGGAGACTCGGAGCGGAGCAATCAGAAGGTACTGTCTACACGTTATGGAGTTGTCAAAGAACAAATTTAAACAAACAATAAGGAATAGACAGAATAAATAAACAATACACAAGTAAATATTTTCATGCGTGGGAAAATATGGACAAAAGCTCTTAGCATTTTCTGGAAAGAAGACAGTCAAACAGATATCTGAAAAATATTTAACATCATGTCTCACGTGGGAAATGAAAATAGAAAGAGTGGTGCGATCTTACCATGCATTTGTTAGAATGTCTATTACAAAGAAGGCCAATGGTAAGATTCGGTGAGGCGTAAAGGGTAGGTTCTGTCAGCCTGGCACAAAGTAGAGACACCTGGGAAGAGGCAAGGGCCAACTGGAAACTGCTAGGAAGAGGGAGTCTCACGGGGAAATCACCTCCATCAGACTGGCCTGTAGGCATATCTGTGGGGCCATTTTCTGATTACTTAATTGACAGAGGAGGTGCTAGCCTACTGTGAGTGGTGCTAGCCTACTGTGGGTGGTGCTAGCCTACTGTGGGTGGTGCTACTCCTGAGCAGGTGCTCTTGGAGTCTATAAGAAAGGTAGCTGAAGAAAGGGAAGCAGGGTGGGAAGCTGGAGCTCCTGCTTCTAGGTTCCTGCTTGAGCTCCTGCCATGACTTCTATCCGAAATGGAGTGCAACGCCAAATAAACCTCCCCCTGCCCTGCCCCCGAATTCATCTGGTCAATGTTTTATCACAGCAACATAAAGTACAAGTTACTTTAGCTGTCAAGAAAAAAAAATTAGAGGTTTCTTTTTTTTCTTTGTTAGTTCTTTGTTCTCTTTCTTTCTTTCTTTCTTTCTCTCTTTCCTTCTTTCTTTCTTTTGATTTTTGAGACAGGGTATCTCTTTGTAGCCCTGGCTGTCCTAGAACTCACTATGTAGACCAGGCTGGCCTCAAACTCACAGAGATCCACCTGCCTCTGCCTGCCAAGTGCTGAGATTAAAGCCTTGGCTCCCCTTTCCCAAAGGCTTCTCAAACAACAACAAATAATTATTATATGAACTAGCAACTCCAGGAGAACAGAAGTCAATATATCCAAGGACAGCGACACAGCTATGTTTACTGTTGCACTATTCATGACAACCAACATATGACAGCAGAAGCATCTGTCAATGGATGAATGGATGTGGAAACTGTGTACATTTATAGAAGTGTCTTTCAATGAATGAATGGATATAGAAACTGTACATTCACAGAAGTGTCTCTCAATAGATGAATGGATACAGAAACTGTACATTCACAGAAGTGTCTCTCAATAGATGAATGAATACAGAAACTGTATACATTCACAGAAGTGTCTTTCAATGAGTGAATGGATACAGAAACTGTACATTCACAGAAGTATCTTTCAATGAATGAATAGATACAGAAACTGTACATTCACAGAAGTATCTTTCAATGAATGAATGGATACAGAAACTGTACATTTACAGAAGTGTCTTTCAATGAATGAATGGATACAGAAACTATGTAAATTCACAGAAGTGTCTTTCGATGAATGAATGGATACAGAAACTGTACATTCACAGAAGTGTCTCCCAATAGACGAATGTATACAGAAACTGTGTACATCCACAGAAGTGTCTCCCAATAGATGAATGGATACAGAAACTATACATTTACAGAAGTGTCTCTCAACAAATGAATGTATACAGAAACTGTGTACATTCACAGAAGTGTCTCCCAATAGATGAATGTATACAGAAACTGTGTACATCCACAGAAGTGTCTCCCAATAGATGAATGGATACAGAAACTATGCATTTACAGAAGTGTCTTTCAATGGATGAATGGATACAGAAACTGTGTACATTCACAGCTAAATATTATTTTAGTTTTAAAGAAGGAAATCCTGTAATTTGTGACAACACAAAGGAAATGGATGGGCATTTTGCCACAAGAAATAAGCCAGGCCCAGGACAAATTTTTCATGATCTCACATATATGTAGAATATGAGAAGAGATGTCTGGACATAGATAAGTACTTGCTGGTTGTCAGAGAATGAGAGAGAATAGGGTCAGGGGATTGCTCAAAAGGTTCAAAGTTTCCGCTAGAGAAGAGGGATACAGTTTGAAATCTACTGCCCAGAATTCAGTTAGTAGTGTATTTTATGTTTGAAAATTGCCTGGGGAGTAAATTTCAAATGTGAGATGAGGATTTGACTCAACCATTCTATTCTCAGTACATATATTAAAACACACTGTATCTCACAACATAGTAGTTACAAACTGTTAATCTATGAGTTGTTAATTTAAAAATAAATGAAATAGAAATAAAATTACTTCATGTTTACATGTTTACATATTTACATGAAGACAGAAATGAGTATCACTAAATGAATGAAGTATAGCAACATTTGTTAAAGAACCACAGGCATTTTTATTAAATTATTTTATTTATTTACATTCCAAAAGTTGTTCCCCTTCCTGAGTTCTCTGAGAGGGTGCTCCCCCACCCACTCACCCCCACAATCCTCCCTCTTCCCTGGGCATCAAGTTTCCACAGGATTAAACGCATCCTTTCCCACTGAGGCCACACAAGGCAGTCCTTTGCTACACATGTGCTCGGGGCCACGAGCCAGCCCATGTATGCTCCTTGTTTTTTTGGCCGAGACTCTGGGAGCTCTGAGGGGTCTGGGCCAGTCCACAGGCACATTTTTAAATTCTTATAACTTTGGAAGAATAAAAAAACTGAGATTCAAAGAGTGTAAGAAAATTGCCAATTGTACACAGTAAGGGCAGAATTTGGATTGTATTCATGTATCTAAGGCCTGTGCTGTTCACTCCAATGTAAATAAGGGAGAATTCTGGTTGGGTTAATGGTATAAGAAAATCCTCTGATCTGTTTATAAAAATAATATACTTGAAGGCCAGCAAGATGACTAGAGAGGAAAGGTGCTTGCTGTCAAACCCGATGACATGAACTTAATGCCTGGAGCCCACATGGTGGAAAGAACTAACTCCTTAAATCCTTTTCTGATCTCCACAAATGTGTACCAAGATCCACCTCCTTAGAACTTTTTCTGATCTCCATATGTATACCATGGCATGAATATGTATTTCCCATATAAAACAAAACATGATAAAGGTGGTTGATTTTTTGTTTTGTATTGTTTTGTTTTTTAAGGCACTTTATGTCATAGACTTCTGGAGAAAAGTATTTTCAAAACATTATTTACTTCACAAGATTAAAAAAGTCCAATAGTCCTAATAAGCATTTATATTGACAGAACGGGACTTATACTTATTGCCAACATCATTTCATCTGTGGGACTCCCTGATTCCTACCCCCCCCCAAGCTCTTCCTCACAAAGAAAGCAGCCAGGCCTAATATCAACAACTGGGTGGGACAGATGACCTTGACTTGCTGTCCTTTAGAGACTAGGAGGCCTGGAAGGTGCTAGAAGGGATGGTGAAGGCAGTCAAAAGAATGATGGGAGACAAACCTCAAGTTGGGGACAGGCCACAGCGGGTCTAAGTACCAGAGAAGGACAGAAAGTCGAACAGGAGGCAGCTGGAACCCAAGTCTGAGGACAGTCTTCCAACGATGTCCACAACCGGCCTCGGTTGGATCGGATGAGGTCACAGGCCCTTGTGAGGTGTGGGGATGCGCGCGCCACCTCAGCGTTTTCCAGGAGGCGCCCAGGCAGCAGGTGCTCACCAGCTCAGCCGCTTCCCAGCGAGCCCAGCAGGACACCTCAGTGGCTAGGACTTCGCGCCAGACCCCTCGGGCAGTTCCATGGGCGGAGCTTCGGGCTGATCAGGTGATCTCGGGGGCGGGGCCTCGCGGGCAGGGCGTGTGAGTAGGCTCTTAGAGCAACCTGTGAGAAGGCTTGAAGCGCAGGATGGAGGACTCCAGGTTTTCAAGAGGGACAAAGCACAGCATGCAGAACCTCAGGGACACGAGGGCAACGGTGGGACGACTCAGAGACTAGGGTTTAGAGAGCACTAGTAGGACCCTCAGGTGACAGAGCTGGAGAGGCGAGACTTGCTGAGGAAAAGGTTTAAGCCATCTCAGAGGCTGAGAAGAAATGCAATATTAAAGAAGAAAGTGGACCTCAGTCTGAGTAACTGAATGGAGGAACGTTGCAGAAAGGTGGCGAGGTCTCTAAGTGGCCAGTCAGTGGGTTTGTCTTAACTGTGTGGAGACTTAGTGGTTGGGACACTTGCCGGTGCCTTCAGCTCTATGGCCGTCAGATCGTCTGTTGTACTGAGGATGGTTTCTGTGTTTCTACATCTGTTTTCCTCTCAAAAGCGCAGGGCTGGTGGGAATTCTCCACAGCATAAGTTCTTGGCATGAGGTGGAGGATTTATTGCTGAGCAAATATGATAAATGGAGGTTAATGTTTGAACATCCAATAGTGGCATTAGCTATAATGTATCTACAATTGTGGTACAGTTTGTCCATTAGCATATTAACACTTTACAACAGAAAATATTTCTTTGATAGTTGCAACTAGTACTGTAATACGACTAACAGTATAATGAGTAGCTCATCAAATATGACTTTATAAAAAGAATGTGTTTTAAAAAATATTGATTATTACATTTGCATAACGTGAAAGTCTTTGGTGTGGAGGCAGGATAAAATGTCTTTTGTTTGCGACAACACTGATTCCCTCCACCAGATTTTCAAAAGGTTTAAAAATTATGTGTGTGTGTCTTTATGTGGGTTGTGTATGTAAGTGTAGTGCCTGAGGCAGCCAGAAGAGGGCAGAAGAGTTGTGAGGTACCTGACACGGGTGCTGGGAACCCAACTTGGGTCCTACGGTCATCACTGAGTCATATTTCCAGCCTCATGCGGTATCAGTTGTTTTGAGGCGATGTTGTGTGTTACAGGACCAAGGTTTTGGAGCCACATTTCCAGAATTCATATTCCAACCCCTGTTTGCTGGTTGGGTGTTTCTGTAAAATAGCGACAATGACAATTCCTTAAAGGATAATTATGTGTAATATATGAAATAACGCATGTCAATGTGCTTATTGTAATGTCTAGCACGTATTAAGCACTCAGTAATGTGGTGGTTGTTGTCTCTGCACTTCTGTCTTAGGGTTTATTTAAATAATAATAATAATAATAATAACAACAACAACAATAACAACAACAACAACAACAACGACAATAGCAACAACAAACATGGCTTCTCTTCTTTTCATGTCATTTGAGATACATTTCTCTACTTCTCTGTATACTAAAAAGGTAAACTTAGGAAGCAGGGTGACCTCTGATTTCTCACCTGCTAGCTGTTTCCTGTAGCTTTTCCCACCAGTCTACGTTGTTGCTATTTATTGTGTATTGTACTCAGAGCATTACTTTGAAGAGGCAACTTCAAGTAGGTAAGTATAATCTTGTTGTCTCTTAAACAGGAGTATGATCTTTTCTTCCTGTTTTTTTCTGTTTATAGTTTGTGATCTCTTTCTAATTTTTTTCCATTTATAGTTTGTAATCTTTTCTTCCTATTTTTTCTGTTTATAGTTTGTCAGGAAACACTTTTATATTATTGCTCACTCCTATTTATTCGTCAAGACTTTTGGGTCCTGAAGGATAGAATTTACTTCCAAACAGAAAAATGGAGAAAACACATTTAGTTTGCAAGGTAAGTTATTCAACGCAATTTTTTTTTTTTTTTACTTTTAAAGATTTCTTCTCCTTTTAAAATTATTTTTATGATTGTTTATTATTCACGACTGTTAAACATTTAGAGAGTATAAAGTTCTGATAAACCTGCTTAGAAATTGGTGACTTTTGAGCTCTTTTAGTAGACATATGTTGTAATATTATTTAGCAATAAGGTACTACTATACCAAAGAACCCCTAAAGCATATCATGGAATTCTATATACATATATTAAAATATATAAATATAATATATATTTTCTGCTTTATTTTTGGTATGATAATTTTTAGGTCATCAAGCAATTTAAACACATTGTCAAAGTGGCTATACCATTTTTCATTCCCACCATTAAATAGGACTTCGGAGATGAGTGAGGCTCCATCGGCCCCTCACTATTCTCTGACAGGATGTGTAGAGGTTCAGTCTTGTAGAGATAGTGTGCAGATAACCACAGCTGCTGTGAGTTCAAGAATAGCGCAGTCATGTCACACCAAGATATTGGAGTTCTTTCTACTCATTCTTCTGTGAGGTTTCCTGAGCCATTTATGGTTGGACATTTGTCTTAGTCACTGGTCTATTGCTGTGAAGAGATGCCATGACCAAGGCAACTTACAAAAGAAGAGAGCTTAACATGCTGAGGGAGGGAGGGAGAGAGAGAGAGAGAGAGAGAGAGAGAGAGAGAGAGAGAGAGAGAGAGAGAGAGAAAGAGACTGAGACTGACTGGTCAGGTGTTGGGTTTGAAACCTCAAAGCCCACCCCAGTGACACACCTCCTCCAACAAGGACACACCTATTCTAACAAGGTCACACCTCCTGATCTTCCCCAAACAGTTCCTCCAGTGAGGACTAAGCTTACAAATATAAGCATTATGAAGTCCATTCTCATCAAAACCACCGCAGCATTCAATAGTCATTTTATTCTCTGTATTTTGACCAGTTACGAGTCTGTATAGTCACCATTGACCACCGTGAACAGAAGCTTCTCTAATCAAAGCTAATAGCACTTTTCTGTAGGCATAAACACAGTTATTTAGAAAGCAACTTGACAGGCATTTCTTGTCTGTTTAGCAAAACAGCGGCAGCAGCTTCTGCACCAGGGCTTATGACATTCCTAGCTTCTGACCAGGTTTACTGTTATCGACACATGTGTGGATCAGAAAGCAGTTGGTTAGTCCCACAACTGGTTAGCCATTATTTTTACCCATGAGCTCATCTTTCCTGGTCAGTCAGCGTTGTTGCATGAAGAAGTCACAGCCAAGTAAGGCAGTTGTTGACAATTCTTTCCCGGTAGCCTGGATAGCAGCTTCTAGCACAGCAAGGAGGGAGCATCCAGCTGAGTTTCAGCTTGGTTTTCCTATGTCTTGAGACCAAGGCATATTGTATCTTTAGCAATAGTGTTTCCAGCTAGTTCTGGGGCAACCAGCAGCAATGATAATTGCTGGTATTTTATATTATTAAAACTATAGTCACCCTGCAGTTAGTACATTAGATTATTAAAACATTCCTTCAGTTGAGTTGAAGCTTTGTACCTTTAATCCTTTTCCTCTTTCTCCAGCCTTCTTTCTTCCTGCCAGTCTTGTTTTTATTTGAAGATTTCATTACACTATATCTTAGTCATAGCCACCACTCCCTTGCTCCGACTCCCCCTAGACTCTTTCAACACTTTCTCCTTCCTAATGTCATGTCTTTTTTTTTTTTTAAAGCGTAACCCACTGAGTTCAGTTTGTGCTTCCCATATTCACACAAGTGTAGTGAGCTGCTAGTATCTTTAAAATGTTCACTTTGTGTGTGTGTGTGTGCTTACTTATATGTGAGTGCAGGTGTCTGCAGAGGCCAGACAACAACATTGTTAGTTTATGTGCCTACCATCACTGTACCTGTATTCTCTTTCTTCCACATTTTGGTCAATTAATCTCTTTGATAACAGCTATTTGTGATAGATAGGGTTGTCAACTTGACAGAATCTAGAATCACTTGGACTTCTGCCAGCTTCTTTTTTTGTATTATTTTATTCATTTAGAACCTATGATGGCTCCACACAAATTTTAGAAGTGTTTACATTTCTTTTCTTTTCTTTCTTTTTCTTTTTTTTTTTCTTCGAGACAGGGTTTCTCTGTGTAGCCCTGGCTGTCCTGGAACTCACTCTGTAGACCAGGCTGGCCTCGAACTCAGAAATCCGTCTGCCTCTGCCTCCCAAGTGCTGGGATTAAAGGTGTGCGCCACCACCGCCCGGCTAGTGTTTACATTTCTGTGTAAAGTGGTATCTAAATTTTGATAATTTCATTAACTCTATAGATTGCTTTGTGTAGATACACAATATTTATTCTTCCAATTTATGAGGATAGTTAGGTTGATCTATTTTCTTCTGTCTTTACTCTCATGAGTTTTGCATTTACTTTTGTGTATGAATGTTTAGCTTGCACGTTTGTATGTGCACCACGTGCATGCCGTGTGCATGTGGAGGTCAGAAGAGGGCACTGGATCTCCTAGAGCCAGGCTTATGGATGGTTGTGAGCCACCAAACGGGTGCTGCAAGAGCAACAAGTGCTCTAAACTACTGAGCTATTTTCTCCAGCCCGTTCTTGGGTGTCTTCTACTGTTTTATAGCTTTCATTGTTATCGTTCTAGCAGATGTGTGGTAGTATCTTGTTTAACTCGCTATTTCCTAAAACATGGTGTTTAATATCTTCTCATATGCTTATTAGAGTGATGTCTGCACATCTCAGGTTGTAAACTTTGTTCAGAGATCTTAGCCGTTTCTAAATTGGCTTCCACACACATGACAAGGATGAGTGCATCTGTGTGCACACACACATGCAATGTGCATATAAAAATCCTTTATTAGATGTGTCCTTTGCAGATACTTTTCCCCAGGGTCTGGCTTACCCTTTCAACCTCTTGATGGTGTTCTTCATAGGGTAGATGCTTTTTTATTTTTAAATTTTTTATTGGATATTTTATTTACATTTCAGATATAATCCCCCTTTCCCCATCCCCCCCCACCAGGAACCTTGTATCCCATCCCCCTTCCTCCTGCTTCTATGAGGATATGCCCCCACCCACCCTCCCACTCCCACCTCCCAGCCATGATTTCCCCCACACTGGGGCATCCAACCGTCACTGGTCATTGGACCAAGGACTTCCTTACCCACCTATGCCTGACAATGTCATCCTCCCCTACGCATACAGCTAGGGCCATGGGTTCCTCCCTATGTGCTCCCAGGCTGGTGGTTTAGACCCTGGGAGCTCTGGTTGGTTGGTATTGTTGCTCCTCCCATGGGGCCCGGAAACCCTTTCAGCTTCTTCAGTCTTCTCTCTCACTCCTCCATTGGGAACCCCATGATCAGTTCAATGGTTAGCTGTGAGCATCCGCCTCTGTATATTTCAGGCTCTGGCAGACCTCTAAGGAGACAGCTATATCAGGCTCCTGTCAGCATGCACTTCCTGGCATCCACATCAGCGTCTAACTTTGGTAGCTGCACAAGGGATGGATACCCAGGTGGAACAGTCTCTGGAAGGCCCCTCCTTCAGTTTCTGTCCCACACTTGGTCTCCATATTTGCTTCTATGAGTATTTTGTTACCCCTTCTAAGAAGGGCCAAAGCACCCACACTTTGGTCTTCCTTGTTCATGAACTTCATGTGGTCTTTGAGTTGCATCTTGGATACTGCAAGCTTTTAATGTTAATGGAATGTAGTTTTTTTTTCTTTGCATGGACCATGCCTTAGGTTTGGACCTGAAAATAGTTGCATTTTTTTTTTGGGATAAAATGATTGTTTTGAAAAATATGATAAAATTTTGCACGAAATGTATATTTGCGAATTCTGTGCATTTTATAGCTACATATTATATTAAGGGATATATATTCTTTTAGAATAGTAATGTTCAAAAGAATAAGATCCTTTTAAAACCAAACTCCCTTTAGTTGAATGTTATATCTAATATGTATGTGGAAAGAAATATGCATGACTGTGATTATTGGCTGTTCTCAGACAGAAGAAAGCATTGATGTATCAATTCACGGCTCTGATACTTTCACAACCAAGTTGACAGCAAGAAATATTGAAACTAAGAAATACTGCAAAATTTCTAAAACAACAGGGAAGAAAATTTCATCTGAAAGTAAGGGTTTAATCCCAGAATATAGAAAAATGTAAGTTAAAAACCTTTGCATTTACATTATGAAATTATCCCCTTTCAAGTTTAAAACAGCCAGATGTGCAGCACATCTGTGTCACAGTAGGGTTGTGTGTGCTGTGGCTGTTCTCTTAGGAACACGCTTTTAACAGCTGCGTGGTTGTTCTTACACCTCTTCTTACTTCTGTTGTAGCTCCATTGTGGTCTAAAAGCTTTCACAGAGGTTCAGTTAGATAGGAGCAGTAGCTCACAGGTCTATCAGTTTGTCCTAAAGAGAATTTAAGAAGGACATGGAAGGGTTCTTCCATCTGGGCTTGGGTTTATGAAATTAGATCATTTGAATCCCGTAGTTTCTTTTTGGCGTACCAGTTACCTGGATGTCTTTTGTTAGTTAAAAAAGTTCTGGCGTTTTGTATTCATCTAGGCAAACATTCTTCATTTTTAATATTTCTTAAAGGCAGACAAATTGTTTATTATAGGGAAGGAATACTATGAGAAAATGTTTGGGTTATCTCATTTTTTCCCCACCAGCTAAGTTTTGGTTTAATGGATTCGTGAAGTTAGAAATTACTTTTGTATTGTAGTTGGTAGGGCATTTGAACTGAAGTCTTTCTAGCATAAGTTTGTGTTTCTGTTTTATTTAATACAACATTTTGACCACCATTTACATTTGTAAGGTAACAATGATCAAGATATTTATCTCTGGAAAACCACATAAAAGTTATCTGGCAGAGTGGACCATATTGCAGGTGCCTCTTTACCTTCCTTAGTAGTGTTGAGGTGTTCAAACTCATGTCTTGGGAGACACATGTCCCAAAGGAGTGGGATGTAGGGCAAATGTTTTAATTAGTTATTTATAGCAAGCTATTTATTTTTCATAAAGTGTTGGAGGTAATTCATAATTTTGAACACATTTATACTTTAAAAATATGAACGCTTAAACCCTATGTAGTCCTGTGGAAGCCATGATTAAGTCAGACATATAAAGACTTAATCTCGTCATGGATTTCTGGGTTGGATGTGGTGAGGCAAAGAAGTAGCAGGTTCCAGACTGTGTGGCCTTTGGGCCATGACATCAGTTTCTGAGGTCACAGCCAGCTTGTCTTTCATAAGGAAATAGATTAAGGAGAAATTGAAGACGTTAGACTGTTTCCTTTTTAACACAACTGCACTTTTTAAAATAGGTTCCATCTTCATATATTTGGTCTCTATTTCCTAATAGAAAAATATTTTAGAATGTGAGTCATAGTCAAAATAGTTGAAATCCATTCCTTTGACGCCAGAGGTCTGTATAGGTGGCTAACCGTAGACGACTTTGGGGTGTGTCAGGGGATAAGAGCAAGGTATGGGATCACAGCATGGGAATTTGGGAGGGTGGGGATTAATGAGGATACATTATCAAAAAGGGCAAGGTATCTGCTAAGAAAGGAAATGGGTAAATAATGAAATTTCCTCTTATTTCACAATTTTGCTTAAGATTAAATTTACCAGTAACTGAAATAGTGGGAAATTACAGGATAGATGAGCCAACAGCAACAGGAATAATGAATAGGAGAGGCTATGCAGATGAAAAGAGATTTAAAATGCATTGCAAGCGAGCATGGCGAACTGGCTGCATCCTGATGCAGTGTTGAAGTTATGATATTTAGGGAAACTTGAACACCCATTGTCTATTTGGTGGTAGTAAGAAATGCCTATTAATTTTTATGTGTCATAATATTGTTTTAAAGTGTTTTTTTTAAAAAAGAAACAATACCTTATAGATATGTTTGTCAAAATTGTTACAGATCAAGTATTACTGATGAACTATATACAGATGAATAAATATTGGGATTTCAGCTTTATAAAATGTGTAATTAGGCCATTGTTTAGGCAGAGTGATGCTACATGGGAAGATTAGCATATTATTTGTTTCCACAATCAAAGACTGAAAGGAAGATAAAGCCAGAAAAACAGCTCCTCAGTTATCCTAATTTCTGTGCTATTTAGATACGAAACATCATTATTTGTGTATAGAGAAGAAAAATCTACTGAGTTTTCAGGATCAAAAAAAATCAGGAGAAAGAAAAGTGTACAAGTACAGCTTCAGAGTAAAAGAACTGAGGTAAGTCAAAACTTGGCAAATTTCCCCTTATCCTTAGTCACCAAGTATTCTTGATGTTTTAGTTCAAGTGTTGAAATGTTACTATTTATTTTTTTCCGAAATGTTACTATTTTTAAATATTGTTTTTTTCCTCCTCCTTTCCTTCTTCTGTCCCCTCTTGCTTGGTTTTTTCAAGCAGGATTTATCTGCGTAGCTCTGGCTGACCTGGAACTTACCCTGTAGATCAGGCTGGCCTCCAACTCAGAGATTCAAGTGCCTCTGCTTCCTGAGTGCTAAGGCGTGGGCCACTACTGCTCGGCTTTCTTTCCTTTTCTTATGCCTGTATGGTTAGTGCCAACTGTACACTGGGCATATATTTGGGGAAATTCCCTTGTTTACATTGAGGTGGGAAGAATTGTCCACTGTGGGTGTTACCATCCCCTAGGCAGGAGATCCTGGGCTGTGGGCATGAAGTTGAGTTGACCACATGTGGATGCATTCATTATTCTCTGTTCCTGATTGTGGATGTGAGCAGCTTTCTCAAGTTCTTGCTGCTACTGTGACTTCCCTTCTGTGATGGACTATACTTTGGAACTATGACCCAAAACAAAGCCTTTCTCCCTTAGGTCGCTTTTTCAGAGTATTTCTTCATAGCAGTATAAAGAAGCTAAGACATCTTATTTCTGCTTTTTTGTGGTTGTTGGTTTGGCTTGTTTATTTGCTTCAAGTGAGTTCTCACTATGTTGTCCACACTAACCTCAAACCCTTGGGCTCAAGTGATTTTGCTGCCTTCATCTCTTAAGCAGCTGGGACTCCAGGTGTGCACCACCATATCTGTCTTTCCTGCCTCCTTCTTTCTAAAAATAAGCCATTTCGATCTTCTCAGAAGACTAGGAGATTTTACCTTTCCCTATTAAATTAGTTTAAATTTCTTTCTTTTTGTTTTTCACTGTGTTGTGTGTTACTATCTTTTTGCAGTTTAACTCTGACCCTAGGTGTTTCTTGGTTAGTGTACATCTCCAACATTTGCCCTAATCTGCACATGGCTCTTCGATGGTCTTCTTCCCTGTTTCTGTATCTCATAGTCTCTCTTGCCCTTGTGTGTAAAAGCACATCTGTCTATGGATATCTTGTATTGACATATTCATTTTCATTACGTCTGCAAAGATATCTTTCCCCTTTAAACACGGTCACATCTGCAGGTTCCAGATATTAGGTTGTGAAGTGGAACCACCGTAGCACTTGTTATAGTCTCTGTTATATACTTAGGTGTGTATTTCTTTTTATTTGTCTGTCTTGTTATTTATTGTGCTTCATAAATCTGACCATGAACACCTGTCTTCAATTCTGGAAGAGTTCAGTCTGTTGTCCTTCTTGGTTTTTTTTCTATCTTTGGAGCCTTGTGCACACCAGACAAACCCATCCGTAACTTATCTTTTAGGATGATTCCTCTCCTCCAATTCTTTGTCATCCTTTTGGTTCCTCTGCCACTGGACCACACCACTCCATTCTTTATGCTCTTTAACACACACACACACACACACACACACACACACACACACACACACACACACACGTGCGTGTTAAAGAGCATATATATATATATATATAATCTATCTATCATCTATCTATCTATCTATCTATCTATCTATCATCTATTTATCTATCTATCTATTATCTGAGGCAATTAGTTTAGAAAGATAAGAGTTTGTTTTTGGTTGTGGCTCTGGAAGTTCCAGTCCAAAAGCAAACTGCCCCACCTCTCCTTCACTCTTAGTGAGGAGCAAAGGCTAAACAAAGTCCTCGCTTTCTGAGCTCCTGTTTATATACAGTAAGTCAGGAAGATACCAGGGTCCTGCAGTCCATTACCAGCCAATCTCAAGTATCCTAGGGGCTCCCAATACACCATCATCTCTCAAAGTTTCCATTGGTTCCTAATAGCCCCTCCCAGGGCAAAACATTTCCAATGTGTGGACCTTTGGGGGGTACTACCCAGAGTTACATTGCTTTATGTTTCTTCCCATGTGTTTTTATTTCTCTGTTTTGTTTTTAGTATTTTGTTCCCTATCTATTTTGTAGTTAACTTATTTTTTTCTCTACCCAAAAATTTAATGTATAGGTTTAACCCTGTCCATTGAGATTTAAATTCCAAAGATTATTTTATTTCCAAAAGTTTTGCTTGGTGGTTCCTTAAAGTTTATCTGAATGTCATGCTCTCCTCATGTTCTGTAGTTATCTCAAGAAAGCATCTAATGAATCCAGTATGTGAAATCTTTGTGGCACCCAAATCTTGTTACTTTGTTATTCTTGCTCATGTGTGCCTATGCCCTTTCTTTCATAAGTAATTGATCTACATTTGTTGAGAACCTTGTGACGTCTCTCCAGGGCTATGACTACAGGCACCCTCCAACCCCTTGTCTGGCTAAAAAAGATAATATATAATATATATATTCACATATTCATATATATGAGTATATATTCATATATATTCATATATTCATTCACTATCTATCTATCTATCTATCTATCTATCTATCTATCTATCTATCTATGAATGAGAGATTCACACCTATTTCTGCCTTGCATTTCACAAATTTGGAGCACTTTAATTAAAAGCTTCCAGTTTTCTTGGGTTACACATTTGAATTGAATATTCACACATGCCTTGAGACGAGGTTATAGCCAGTTAGAAGGAGGAGGAGTTTTTCTTTCTTTCTCTTCTATCTTGGGGTTGAGACAAAGTTTTTATTCTGTGAACTCTTCCATTGGGGTTAAATGTTGTTGTTGTTGTTTTTCCCAGCTGGATCTTATAGAGAACGTTACTTCTGAGGACATTAGCTCTACATGGGACCTCAGTACCAAACCCCACCAGTCTCCTGGTGCTTGCGTTTTCTCCACAGTTGTTAAAGTTCCAAGCGCCAAGCTCCATGGAAAACTGGAAACACACATGTGTTCTCATTTTTCTCCTTTGTCACTTGTGTTTTTTTCAATCTTCTTTATACATGCTCTGTTAAGTGGTTAATTTATTCAACCATAAGGGTAACCTAAGATAAAATTACTTGTATTATTTGAGTAACCTTTGGTTTCCCACAGAGTGTTTTGATTATATAGTTAAAGCCTGTATATGAGCCTAGTCTGGTAGCTGAGTCAGATTCTTCCTTTGCCACAGGTTTCTCTTGTTCTATAAAATCTATTAATGTTAATGAAAAGAATGTTAATTAGAAGGTATTTAGTTTTGAACTTAAGAAAAATGGCATTTCCAAAGAATATGTCATCTTGGAAATTTTTTAGTGTGTATGAAACGTAATTACAAAAAGCATTTTTATATACCAGAAACATGGCTAAGTGAGATGTTGTGGTATGCTTATCTTTCTGGAGGCTTATTGCTCAGGGACCCTGGATTACCAGGGTGAGCTCGCTCACTAATCAACGCACTTGCTCTTGGCTCTAGATTGCTCCTCCCTCTTTGAAGGTGTCAAAGGAGAAGATAACCAAGAAAGAAAGCACTTTATCCAAGTTGCCGAGTCACAAGCCTTCACTGACTCAACGCCCAGCTTTAACTCTCGGGTATTCAAATATTCTGTTCTGAGTGTGGGGCTTGAACTTGGGAGTTTTCCCCTTGTGATTATGTATCTCTTCCATATACAGAGTGCCAATAATTTGTTTAAATCAGAAGGCTCTGACCTTAGGAAGGCTTGGGTGAGGCAGGAGCACTGTCTGTGGGGTTGGAGGACTTAGATCTGTTCTGTTGACCACCCGTCCTACCTCAGTTCCTATGAAATTAACATTGCATCTTGGGACTTACTTCCAACTTTTTAAAAGAGAGGGTCTTATGATGTAGCCCTTGCTGGCCTTTGTAGATCAGGCTGGCCTCAAACTCAGAGCTCTACCTGTCTCTGCCTTCTGAGTGCTGGGATTAAAAGTGTTCACTGACTCCATATCTATTAAAAAAACTTTAAAAAATTCTGTGTGTGTGTGTGTGTGTGTGTGTGTGTGTGTGTGTGTGTGTGCATATATGTGTGAGTGTCTGTAGAGGCCAGAAAAGGGAGTTAAAGGTGGTTGTGACCCACCAGACATGGGTGCTGGAAAACAAATTTGGGACCTCTGGAAGAGCAGCAAGTGCTCTTAACCAGCTAGCCATCTGACCAGCCCCTCCCTGTCCATTGTGTACAATAATCTTGTATTATGTTGACTCTTCCAACACTAATATTATTTCAGTTATTTATGTTTTATAGTATTACCAGATGAATCCTTTTTTTTTTTTTTTTTTTTTTTTTTTTTTTTTTTTTTTTTTTTTTTGGCCGAAATTTTTATTTGTAGGCAATGGTGGAGTCTGGGATTTCTTTCTTTCTGTTTTTTTTCCTGTTTAAAGGTCTTCTTATTTGTCTTATAAATCTTTCTCTAAAGTATAACTACGGCTTGTATGAAGAGCAGGAGAAATTGGAGCGGAGTCATCATACTGACAAGGGCAGCTTCTGCTCCATGCAGAATCATTGTCACAAAGAAGCAAGATGGGAATTTTGGGGTGAAAATATCAACTCTTACCCTGTGGAAGTTCTTTAACAAAGTTCTGTTGGTTGAGATTTGGAGCACATGCCTGTCTGTGGTCCTAGCGCTTGTGAGGTTAAGGCAGGAGGATCACTGGAGAGTTCAAGGCTAGTCTGACTATGAGGTGAATTTAACGAAGCCTGGGCAACTTAGTGAGACTGTGTTTCAACAAAACGCCACAATAAAAACAGGCAAAATAAAATTTTATATGATTTCAGAATACCTATAGGCTTTGTTTAGTTTTGTTTTTTGTTTTTAAAATGAATGTCCTTTACTGCTTTCTAACGTGACCCTTTCCCTGACAGGAGAAGAGAGATACCTTCTAACCTCTCCCTGACATTATATGAACAAATGCCTGAAGAATTCTTAAAACACCCAGAATTAAATGGTAATAAGAAATTCTAGAATTTATATCCCCTCCGTCCCTCCCTCCGTCCC
>JANHMN010000002.1:16948358-16964451 GCA_030674055.1 Rhabdomys pumilio | reverse complement strand
GTGTGTGTGTGTGTGTGTGTGTGTGTGTGTGTGTGTGTGTGTGTGACGTATGTGTGAAGGTATCCATGGAGGTCAGAAGAGGGCATCAGACACTGTGGACCTGGTATGAGTCCTGGGTACCAACTGGAGTCCCCAGAGTGTGGCAAGCACTCTTAACTGCCGAGCCATCTTTTCAGCCCCTGATTTTTTTTTTTTTTTGTCATAAAAGACATTTAAAAACATAGGGTCAGTAAGATGGCCTAGTAGGTAAAAACATTTGCTACTCAAGCCTGACAACCTACTTCAATCTCTGGATCACACACACACACACACACACACACACACACACACACACACACACGGGATCATTGCTGCAGCAGCATAATTTTCTATTGTCAAACTCCTGTTTTTCTGATGGTAACTGGTAAATAACTAGATGAATTATTTTATTTTTTATGTATTATATGCTCATGTGTATATATGGGTGTGCACATGTCACAGTGTGTGTACGGAGGTCAGAGGACAACTTGAGTGCTGAGTCTAGCTTTCTTCCTTATTTGAGGCAGTCTCTTGGTTTTTTTTCCTCGTGGGTATATTAGCCTCATTGGTTTGTGAGCATCTACTGAATTTCCAGTTTTCTGCATCTTGCCACACATATTACAGACCAGTGAAACCATGCCTGGTCTAAGGAGGGTTCTGGGGATCAGAACTCAGATACTCACATTGTGGCAAGGCTTTAACCAACCAAATCATCTCCCTAGCCCTTAGACTGAGTCATTTTAAAAAAAATTCAGTGTGTGTATGTGTCGTGTGTGTATAGATCAGAGGACAACTTTTAAACTTTGGGGATTCAGTTCTCTCTTTCCACCATGAGTTCTGGGGGTTGAATTCAGGTTTTCAGACTTGCCTGTCAAACACTTTTACCTGTGAAGCCATTTCACCTGCACTGAGAATGCTATAATTTTGATTATCACCCCTCCTTTCTCTACAGAATATTTTACAAAAAGAATCTTCTTTCCCTGGTTAACTTTAAACCTCTATCTATGCAAAACTTCATTTTTTTACATATGTGTTTTTGTTCTTGTGTGTGCTTGTTTTCTGTTCAAGTCACGTTTTCTTCTCCGTTGACAGAACTTTCTCTTCTCTATCAAAAATCTGCATGTAATTTCTCCCCAAACCTCAGATACTTATTGACTTCCCAGTTATTCATTTTGGATTATAAGTAAATTATAAAGTGGTCATAAGGACTATTTGTGTTAGTTATAGACATACTACTCCCCAAACTCTGAGACTGTTAGTGTTTCTCATTTACCCATTATGCAAGATCAATCTCTTAGCTCAGTCCTTGGAATCATGTATTTTATAGTCAATCACACTGTGTTGTCTTAGACTCAAGTATACTAGAGTGTGGTGTAGTATTCTTTTTTTTTAATTTTGTAATTATATTTATGTACAGAAAACCTAGTGTACATTTAACCCAGTTTAGTGGCGAGTTCTTTAGCCTTTGCCTTTTCCAGCTTGGCAATGTGAGTATATGTGGTATAGTGTTCTTATTCCAGGAAACGCAAGCAAACTGATTGTCATTCACTCACATAACGTTACTAAGTGCCTGCTGTGTGTACAATAGATAAGGTACTTGCCTCCTTCCCTCCCTTTGATTCTTCACTTCCTATTTAGATTTTCTTTCAAGTTCCCATGATTCTGGGCTTCTTTGTCTAGTTGTCATACGATTTGAAGCCATTTTTCTATCCAACTATGTGTGTAAACTTGTAAATACTTCATAGCTATAAACTATCACGTATGTTTTAGTTTCTATTTCTTGGGTTTTATTTTTTTTATTTAGTGTTCATTTTTTTATTGGTTACTTTATTTATTTACATTTCAAATGTTATCCCCCTTCCAGTTTTCCCTCCACAAAAACCTCATTCCCTCCCTCTCTCCCTGCCTCTATGAGGATGCTCCCTCACTTGCCCACCCATTCCTGCCTCAGCAACCCAGCATTCCCCTACCCTGGGTCATTGAGCCTCCACAGGACAGAGGGATTCCTCTTCCTTTGGAGCTCTGGGGAGGGGGCTCTGGTTGGTTGATATTGTTGTTCTTCCTATGAGGTTGCAAACCCCTTCAGCTCCTTCAGTCCTTGCCTTATCTCCTCCACTGGGATCCCTGTGCTCAGTCTGATGTTTGGCTGCAAGCATTCACATCTGTATTGGTCAGGCTCTGGCAGAGCCTCCCAGGGGACAGCTATACCAGGCTCCTGTCAGCAAGCTCTTCTTGACATTATTTTATGTTTATGGTCAAAATGTCTTGAGGGTACTCAAGATCCCATGTTTACCATATTCCTTTTAAAACAAAATACCAAATAATATATTATTTAAAATGTAGATATAAGATGTCTAAGTATGGAGCTCTAAAAGATCTTTAGCTCGTTCTAGTTTATTACAAGTTTAATATTGACTTTAGAATATTTTTGTCCTATTTTGTGACAGCGTCTTTTGTCATCTAGACTGACTTAATTTCCTATGTAGCTGAGGCTGGCTGTGAATTCTTGATTGTCTTGGCTCTGCTTCCTAAGAACTTGGATTGCAAGCGTGTACCATTACAGCCAGTTAGAATACTTTTAATATATCAGTGTTGCTCACAAATATATGTATACATAATTCAAATATGTTTTCAAGGCAAACAAATTACCAATTAGTAGCAAGGGAGAATCAGAGGGCCTATATCTTACAGAATCTAAAAAACAAGCAAACAAAATCCCCTAAACAAAACAAAACCAACAAAGCATACTATTGCGAATCAAGAGCTCTCTCCCCAGTTTCCTCAGTGATGGAGTCACTGGTAAGGTGCCCAGTTCCTATAAATAATCCCTTACCCACGATCCTATAAGTAGCCATATTTAAGCTCACTGGTTCATCAGTAGCAACAGAAGACTTGAAAGTAGCAGGAGGAAGAGATGGGTGAGAGTGTTCAGGTTGGGAGGGAGCAGAAGGGTAATTCAGGTGAGTGTGGCGGAAGTATGGTGTGCGTGTGTTTGGAATGCCACAATGAAATGTGTGCATCTGGGGTAACCTGTTCCTTAGTAGGTTACTGGGATGAAATCAGACTGTTCTCTAGGAGAAGCTGTCGATCCTTGCAGTCCCATAACTTTTGTTCATTTGTTTTCCCCCCAGAATTTCAAAATGTCTTGAAGATGTTTTCTAAGGTGAAAAGTGGCCGTGTGGCCACTGCTGACGTGGCTGCTGTTTTGGAAAGCATGGATATCCCAGTCAGCCCGGAGATGCTCAAGGACGTAATCCAGCACACTCATGAGGACAGTGAGTTATTTCAATTTTTCGAAGCGGTTCTGTTACACGTTATTAGCCTCCATGTCTTCTTTTCTCCCTTGACTTTATCTTTTGTTCCTGGTACTGCTTACTGATACCTGCATAAAAATCAGGGTGGAAGACACACAAGACTGTCCTACAGTTGTTCTAGTTTGCTATATTTCTGAAAGTTAAGAATAAAATTGTCGCCGGGCGGTGGTGGCGCACGCCTTTAATCCCAGCACTTGGGAGGCAGAGGCAGGCGGACTTCTGAGTTCGAGGCCAGCCTGGTCTACAGAGTGAGTTCCAGGACAGCCAGGACTACACAGAGAAACCCTGTCTCGAAAAACCAAAACAAAAAACCAAACCAAAACAAACAAACAAACAACAACAACAACAACAAAAAGAATAAAATTGTCGCTGCCCGTTCCGACCCGCAGAAAGGATCGACCCAACACGAGATTCTTCCCAATGCAGTTTACTCAGGAACCTTCTTACAATATCCCTCTGGAAGGGCAGATCCCAGTTCCACTTTTCCTTTTATCCCCATGCCTGGTCACTTAGAGCCTGCCACATGGGCACACACCATTGGCACACGTCAAATGGCCCGATTCTGCAGCGAGTCTTCGAAGTAGCTTTGCGGACGTGGCTCTGACCGGGTGTTTGAGGAAATCAGGCGCCATTCACAAAATTTAGCGGGTGCCATTCATAAGCTATGGCGCCACCTTAGCTGGCCGCCACACCTGCTCCCCACATAAAATGAATTTTAAAAATTTCGACATGGCCAGGCAGGGTGTCATACACTTTTAATCTGAGTTCTTAGAAGGCAGCGATAGGCAGACCTCAATGAGTCTGGTTTCTATGAGTTCCTGGCCAACTAGGGTTAGTCAGACAGTGAGACTCTATCTTAAAAAACACACAAACACACAGAAAACCCTCGACACTGAAGTGGTGAGATAGCTCAGTTGGTGGTGAGATAGCTCACACTTGATCACACAATATGGCATATATATGTATATATATGTACACATATGTATACATACACATATATGTATACACCCAATAAAAATAAACTAGAAATTAAACTCTTCAAACATCTTGCCTCATGAGGTTTTCAGTGGTCCTTTCTTGTCTTTATAGATGGGTCATTTCTTACAAAACAAGAAGTGTTGACTTCAGAAATGAGGAGACACAGATTTCTCGAATTCTCAATTTTATCGTGTCGTTTTGACTAAAACTTCCTACCCTTTTGATTATTCTCTCTGCAACATGGCTTGACTTCAAATTTTATATGGATTTATGAGACATTCTATATCATGCTGATATTTGCCCAAAGTATAGACAGCATACACTAAGACATTGGTTAGTGATTGTTGAAATGATTTATTCATTCAACAAGCCAGTTAGTTATTTAATACCTGCTATGCCTGGAGTAGGGACAGGTGAAATAAGGCTGGGTTAAAACACAGTCCTAGTGTGGAGAGAACCATGTAAATGATAATGCTCTGTCATAAATACCTATCGTCAGCTGTGCGTAAGGCTGCTATAGGACACACCAGGGAGAGGTTATCAGAGAAGGTGATGTCCAGACTAAATATTGATGGTCTTTAGAGGTTTATTGGATGAAGTGATGGTGAAGAATGAGAGAGACACCATAGGCTGAGACAACAGTTTGTATAAATACGGCAGGGAAAAAAAATCAGATGTTATGTCCTTTTTAAGTAGGCTCCACTGGCTTTTGTCGCTTGCTAGTGGTGACTTTGTAGTGCTTTGAAGCTAGAACTGAGATATGAATAGTTCCATGGGGTTGTTATTTGTTTGATTTAAAAATTTTAGCAATTGATCTGAATAAATTGTGTTGGCTGCAGATATGAGTACACCCCACATGCAGGTACCCACAGAGGCCAGAAGAGGGATCAGAGCCCTTGCAACTAGAGCTTAAAGTAGTGAGCAGCCATGTGGGTGCTAGGGACTGATCTTTGGTCTTCTGCAAGTGTGACGTGTTCTTAACTATTATCTCTCCAGTCCCATGTTCTTTTGTTTTTGAAGCAGGATCTCCCTCTGCATCTCAGACTCGCCTAGACATCATTTTGTAGCCTTAGGCTGGCTTTGAATTTGTGGAAATCCTTCTGCTTTGGCCTCCCAGAGCTCTAGGTTATTATTTATGGTGGGCTCTTGGATGATAAATGTGTGTAGTATTAAAAAAAGAGGAGACTTTTAGAGATAAGTTGTTTTTTTTCTTTTTTTTTTATTGGATATTTTATTTACATTTCAGATGCCAATCCCTTTCCCCATATCCCCTCCCTAGAAAACCCCTATCCCGTGCCCCCTTTTCCATTTTGCTTTTATACAATTTTTTTAAAATGTTAATCAAAGACTTTATAAGTATGGTAATGCTCAATCAGAAGTGTAACCTAATACCCAACCTAGCTATGTAAACTATCTTTGACTGGTGGAGACATGTGTACTTCTGCCTCCATGTCCCCTCTCTCTCTCTCTCATTACCTAGCTTCTCATCTACTTCATCTTCTCCTCTCCTTACTCCATCTTTTCCTCTTGGTGCTCCTTCCCCCTTAGCTCCTCCTACATATTACCCTTCCTGTTAAAATAAAACTTTTCTCACAAAATACAATTAGAGCATAATTATTCCTATTTGTACCAGTGAGGTACAAGATAGTCTTAATACCCAGTCCCTCCTCTTTTTGACTAACCAGAATCTCTGTCGTCTCTCTTGACTAAAACACTTAATTTTGAACCTGGCTTTTTCTTGGCTTTAGAGTGAATGTCAGCTGAAAACCATCCACTCAGATCTTTTCTCTCAAGGTAAATAGCCAGGATTGGCTATGAGTCTATAGGTCTTCAACACCGTCAGAAATCCAGAATGACTAGATTAACTGAAGTTATGGGAAGCACTAAGCATAGCTTCTAAAACTTAGCCAATTTATAGAGACCGCTGAACACCTGGACAGCCCCTATACTACCGAACATTGGAGCATCAAATCTTCAGCCTTCTGGCCCAAACTCATCTGACAGACTTTAGTGCTGCAGAATTATTAAGGGCTGGTTACTCTGTCTAGGCAGATATAATCAGTCAACTATTCTGCAAGTGTGTCCTTTTCTGGACAGTAATTTGTAGATGGACAGAGGCAATTCTTGCCTAGTGGCTATAGAGATAAGTTTTAATCCATATTGTTTGATAGTCTTTAGGATGTGCCCTACCAGGGTAACCGACCTATGTTGAATATTTCAGAACCTTATGTTTTGGTTTATGGATTCTCATCAAAGCCTTCTGGTCTCCAGATCTCCCACATGCTTTGGGAAGGTAGACTGGGCGAACAAAACTCATTTCAAAGCATTGCTGTAGAAATTGGTTATACACATCCATCACAGAGCTTGTAATTATGAATGGGAGAGGGAAACAGAAACCCGAGTCATCTTCAACAAGTCTATTATTGTAAAGCTCTCTTAGTTTAAGCTCTGAGATAGTTCTGAAACCTACTTCTCTATTTTAATCCACACGAGTGTGCCTTTTCTTTGGGACTACTGAAGTCCAGCCTCCCCTCCACCCCCCACTCCTGTCTACCCAGACCAGCTTTGATCCTTTCATTCTCCAGGCAGAATGATTTTTTTCAAATCACAGATCTGATCATATTGCCCTCCTGGTGTAATGTTCAGCAAGAGCTCTTAGGATAAAGAATACTTTAAGGTGATATTCCAGGCTGTGCTGGCTAGTTTTATGTCACTTTGACAGAAGTGGGGACATAATTGAGAAGGTCCCTCTATAACAGGCTGTAGGCAAGCCTGTAGTGCATTTTCTTAATTAGTGATTGATGGGGAAGGCCCCAGTCCGTTGTGGGTGGTGCCATCCCTGAGTAGATGGTCTTGGGTTCATAAGATGATGGCTTAAGATCATGAGAGATGATCATGAAAGACGGCTGAGCAAGCCACAAGGAACAAAGCAGTAAGCGTCACCCCTCCATGGCCTCTGCATCAGTTCCTGCCTCCAGGTTCCTGGTGTGTTTGAGTTCCTGTTCTGACTTCCTTCAGTGGTGAACACTTTCCTGTCAGGTTGCCTTGGATACAGGAACTTTACTAGGAAAACCGCCTTGTATTACCTGCCATTTACTTAGACCTTCAGTTTTATTTTAGAACCTGTTCTTGATTTCTGTGTCCTTTTAGAATTTCTGCTACATACGGTGCCTCTTCCTTCCAAATAGCCATTGCTTTTAAAAACTTTCCTTGAACATTCCTCTCTTCACACACACATACCGCATACAAAGAAGCGTCTTGTCTTTTAAGTATTAAAATCACTTCTGTGTGTTGGGGGTACCTCGGGCGTGCTAGCCGAATACTCTGCCAGTGCTATATTTCCAGCACCCACAAAAATTGTCTAAATAGGTGTGTTTGAAGGTGAGAGTTAAAATCAACTAGGGAGCACCTAAACTGCGCAGAGAGGCAAGTTACAGTACTCAGACTGAGAAAATAACAGAAACTTGGTACAGAGTTATGGTTCAGAAGTAGAAGAAGATCCATACAAGTTCAGACTGTAGCATAATTTGTGTGCTTTTCTCATTAGTTACAAATAATTAGTAAAAGTTGATTAAAGGAGAAAGGCTTGCAGGTTCTATGTTGGCTCTCTCTGTGGTGGAGAGAAGATAGAGTCTGTGGATGGGGGTGTGAGATCAAGGACCTATGGGAGCTGGGTGTGGTGTGTGGTGGCACATGCCTCTGATCTTGGCACTTGCCCGTAATTCCCACACTTGCTCAAGTTTGGGGCCAGCAGGGACTATACAGTGAGTTCCAGGCCAGCTTAAGATACGGCATGAGACTTTTATCTCAAAAACAAAGCAAAACAAAGCAAAAACAATCTATGAGGGTATGAAAGATGACTTCAGAAGTAAAAGCTGCTCAGGAACCTTCAGTGTTTAGGTGGATATTGATTTCTGATACTATGTGGTATGGCAGGGGTAGGTCTCAAGCTGCTTGGCTTTCATGTTAAGGGAAACAAAGATTTGGAATACCACTTATGATATACACATGTATGTAAAGGGATTGACTCTGTAGATGCTCTTAAGTAGATTTTATTTATTCAAAATAACTTAAAAATTTTACTTATTTATTTTATGTATGTGAATACAATGTCACTCTTCAGAAACACCAGAAGAGGGCATTGGATCCCATTACAGATGGTTGTGAGCCACCATGTGGTTTCTGAGAACTGAACTCAGGACCTCTGGAAGAGGGTCAGTGTTCTTACCTGCTGAGCCATCTCTCCAGCCCCATGAAAATCATTTTTAAGTGGTAGGAAGTAGATGTTTTGTTAAGAGTTGGGGAAATAATTTAAACATGCATTCCCTGTTCTTGAACTCACAATCTAGAAACTGAGACAAAGGGATAAATGCCTGAAGTTCTATCTATAGTAAATCCTCAGAAAATATTATAAAATGCTAATCAGATTGTCTACCATAGACACTTAAAGTGTGGTTCTTTCCTTTAATGAAGAAAAATATGGTCTTAATTTTTTACTTCATTGTGTACTGAGTTACTGATGAATAATTCCTGAAGTCCTCAAAGCTCACAGTGGCTGGTCCTCTGGTTCCACCTTCCCACGCTTCCGAGTCATATTCGTATTGTATTCAGGTTGTCAGCTATATTTATGTTCAAAAATGATGGAAGTACTTTAAAAATCCTCTTTCTATTACAGGTTACCACACCATGGACATTGGAGACATAATCTTTACTTTGGATGAACTGCAGCGGCAATATGAAGATGTCTGTAAGGGGCCACACTATACCTTTTGTTCATAAGTGATCTTTAAGTTACCTCCTAGCCTACAGTTTAAAAATTTTTTTAATAGGTAGTAAACCTCTTTTCCTAACTTTCTAATCAGGGAGACCAAAATGTAACATCCTATAGTTGTTCCTTCTTTATATTGCTGATACGAGTATCTCTCTGACACTAATCCTTTACGAATTCCTTACTGTTTCTGACTACTTGCTTGGTACAGTTCTTCATTGGGGACATCCATTTTGATCTTTTCATGCACTTTATGCCACATTTTTAAATTTCCTTTCATTTGTTCAAATATAAATTTGTCAAGGTCATCCCAATAATTATAAAGATTCTGCAGTTTGGTTAAGCTTATTACAAAAACAAGCTCTGTCTTCAATTTTCCCCACCTTAGGTTTTCCAGCCAGAGGGCAGCAATTCCTTGAGTATTTTAGCTGACTCCTTGATATTCATACTTAGAACTTATTGTTGATCTTTTTATTAAAATTAATGGATATATACATATATGTACATATGTACATATATACATATATATACATATATATATACACTTACATGAACAAATGTGATAATTTTTGTAATGAGCACACTTTTTGATTGAAGATAACTCACATTTTCATCCCCCCAAACATTTATCTTTTATATATTTGTATAACTTTTATTTGGGAACTTTCAAACTTTTAAGAATTTTTAGATTTTTTGAGAGAGTAAGCTTCCTGTTATGTCCTCAGCATCCGCACTCCTCACACACGAGTCCATTCTTCCACCATGTTTAGAATTAATTTAACGAGCTTCTAATTCAGCACCGATGTTAGCAAACCTCTGAGAACACTGCTCACAGCTGAGTCGTACAGTACCTCATGGGCGCCTTCTTTCTGTCTGTATAACATTGATTCCCTTCTTTGAATTAATAGTTGTCATTTATTTATTTGCTTGTTCTTTTTGAAAGTATTTTTTACTACTGATTAGTTATCTTTGTAAATTTGGGTGTACCAGATATTCTGTCTGCTCCGTCTTACTGGAAACACTTGTCTTCCAGTACTCTGATATAGGTCCAGCAACCGACACACTGGAGAACTAGTGGATTCTGTCGGTCCTTGCGTCTTCTGGATGTTAATGTTCAAGGCTTCCCTGTTACTTATTTTCTAGACTCTTCACTTCTCTATCTGATTTTGTCTTTGTATTTGACTAATAGACAAATATTGTGTTACTTGTTTTCTTTTAAATAATATATGTTTTAGAAATGAATTCTTTTTTAGATGAATATTTCCCAAATTCTTGTTTTAGTCTGGAAACTTATTTCCTAAGCTATCTAGAAGCATCTTAATATCATTCCATTTACCTATTTTTTGTTTTCTTTTGGGGATCATATAAAAACTGTTGCCCATGTTAATGTCTTGAAATATTTTTCTGTGTTTTTTTTCAAGTAGATTCATGATTTCAGGTCTTATGTTTATGTTTTTGACCTTTTGGTTTTATATGGAGAATTTCTGAATTTTAATAAGTATTTTAATAATTTCATTATTTTACTAGTTCTAATGTGTATTAATAGAATCTTAAAGGGCTTTCTATTTGTAAGATCTTGTCATTTGAAAACAGGGACAATTTATCCCTGCCCCTACAATTTGGGTGTCATTTTTTCTGTCCCCTATTGCTATGGCTAGAATTTCCAGTGCTGTGCTGGAAAGAGTGAGCCTGACCTTAAAGGAAAAGTTTTCTACTTTTAAATATCAAGTAAGAAGTTTGGTAGAGGTTTGTCACATGTGGCTTTTATTGTGTTGAAGTATATTCTGCATCTAACTTTGTGAAAGGTTTTAAATAATGTTCAGTTTTATCAAATGCTTTTTGTGCACCTATTGAAATTACAATGTTATTTTTGCCTTTTGTATTGCTTAAAGTTTTAAATTGCATTAATGTATTATTGTGTCTTAGTGTGGATATACAAGTGTGTCATTCACACATACAGTTCAGAGGACAGCTCGCAGGAGTCAGTTCTCTCTTGCCACCATGTGGCCCTGGGGATCAAACTCAAGTTGTCCAACTTGGTGGCAAGCACCTTTACCCACTGAGCAATCTTGCCTGTCTTCCTTTAGGCTGTTAATGTATATTGTATTTATAGGCTTTCATGTGTTGAGCCATCTTTGCATACCAGGTATAAATGCCACTTGGAAATGGTGACTTATACTTTACATATGCTGTTGAACACAGTGGCTCGTATTTGTTGAAAATGTTTGCATCTGTGTTAATTGAGATATCATCCTGTAATTTTCTTTTCTTACAATGTGTTCCTCTGGCTTTGGTGTCACAGTGATCCCAATCTTACTAATTTAGGGGGCTGAAGAGAGATAGCTCAGTGGTCAAGAATACACATTGCTCTGATAGGGAACCCAAGTTTGTTTTCCCAGTACCTATGTTGGGTGACCCACACTGCATGTAATTCCAGATACAGGATCCAGCATCCTCTTCTAAACGCTGGGCACCTATGTTCACATGTACACACCATCCATATGCGCATAATTAAAAAAAACAAAAAAATCACAAAAAATAAAATGAATTTACAAATAATTCCTCTAATTTTGGGGAAGTGTTTATGTATTAATTCTCCAGAAGTTTGTTGGTACCTACTAGTTGATAACATTGCATCCTGGGGGTTCCTTTGATGATACCTTTCTTACTAATTTGTCATTTGTTATTTGTTATTGGTCTGTTTAAATATTCTATTTTCTTTATGATTCAAATGGAAAATGATATATTTCCTGTGATTTATCCATTTGTAGATTATCCAACTTGTTGAAGTGAAATTTTCTATAGTAGCCACTTGTGATCATCTGGGTTTCTGTGGTATTAGTTATGTCTTCTCTCTGATGTTTTTGTTATTTGAGTCTTCTCTATTTTCTTGGTTTAGTTTCTAATTTTTTTTTGTGGTGCTATTAAAAAAAGAGGGGGAAAGAAAAAGAGTGCCACAGCATGCATCTGTAATCCTTGTTCCGAACAGGGGGAGACAGATCTGTGGGTCTCACTGGCTGCAAAGATCCATGGGCTCACTGGCCACCAGCCTATTCCACTTGGCAAGCTCCAGGCTGGGGAGAAACACAGTCTCAAAAAACAAGGTGCATGATACCCAGGGAAGAACCATACCCAAAGTAGTCCTCTGGCCTTCACATGCATGAGTGTGTGCGTAGGCGCACCCCCCCACACGCATACATAAATGTATATGCATACACACAAACCTATAATGATATAAGTAACATTCCATCAGTTATAGTACTAGACTAATTAGAGTGTTATATTTTCTTGTGACTCTGTGTTACTAATTGGTTCTTTGTGATTCAGGCTTTCAAGTGCCTGGATTATCCTTAAGCTGTGTAGCCAAGTTTGACCTTAAACTCTGGGTTCTCTTACCTCTGCCTCCCAAGTGCTAGGGTTACGGGTCTGCACCACTATGCCTGGCTTGCTTTGGCATCTTTCATGCTGTTTAATAATTCTCCCTTTGTATTTGCTGTTTGGTTCTTTGCCTATAATGGGTCTTGATGTGATCTTGTTTTGGGTTGAATCTTATGAGAATCCTCAGATTTTCTGGTACTTGAATATTTCCCAAAATTTAGAAAGTTTTCTTTTTTACTAATTAAAAAAAACGTTCTCTTTCCAATGAATCCTGCTTTTAAACATGTATACATTTATAATTATGTAATTATGTGTACGTCTGTGGTGGTTATAGGTGGATTTGTGCATTTTGTCTGCAGAGGCCAGAGGTGTGCGATCCTCCTGGAGCTGGTTACAGGTGGTTCTAAGTCAGCTGATGTGGGTGCTGGGAATTGAACTTGGGTTCTCTAGAAAAGCAGTTCAAGCTCTTCATAGCTGAGCCATCTCTCCAGCCTCATTCTCTTGCTCTGAATGTAAACTTTCTACCCGATTTGTCTTTTTCTCCTCACAGACTTCCCATAAATTTGAATGTTTTGTTTTAATCTGGTTCCAGAAATTCACTAAGTTTTCTTTGTTCTTTTCCATTATTTGCCTTTCCTAGGATCACATACTGTAGTTTCTGACTTTGACATCTTTCTCTACTTGGTTGGTTCTGCTGTACTTTGTCATATATACATTTTCGTCTCATTTATTACATTTAAGTTCCAGAGTTCTTATTTTTATAAATTGATTTTCTATATATATTTTGGATATTATCTTTCAAATGGAACAGGATTTTTTGTATAAAATTCTTCTTACATTTCTTAAAAATAACTATTTTGAAATCTTCATCAGGCAACTTGTGGATTTACATTTTTGGGAGAATCAGCTGGTTGGGGATTATTGTCTTTTTTGGGTAGAATTATATAATTTTCATGCTTCTTGTTGCTTTATGATGATGATTATAGTAGAAATGGGACTTTTTTCCAAGAGACTTCTGGAAAAGCCATTGAAAGAGATGATAGTCAGTCTAGCCAGGTAACGGTCATTTTACAGGGTACACATTTTCAAATCAGGAGTCTTAAAGATTATTTTTAAAGTTTATTTCATTTTTATGCACTAGTGTTTGCTCTTTCTCTCTGTCTCTCTCTCTCTCTGTCTCTCTCTCTCTGTCTCTCTCTCTCTCTCACAGTGTGTGTGTGTGTGTGTGTGTGTGTGTGTGTATGTGTACAAACACATATGTGTGTACCTACAGAGACCAGAAAAGTGAGTAGGATTCCTTGCAACTGAAGTCAGGGATGGTTGTGAGCCACCATGGTCTGGAGCAAAGCTTGGATCCTCTCCAAAAGCAGTAAATTCTCTTAACTTCTGAGTCATCTCTTTAACCTTCAAAGATTTAGTTATTATCAATTAACAACATCTTTAATGACTTTAAGAATTGTAGAACCCACATATTTATCTTCAGTTTATTGTACATCTCAAATTATGAAACTTTTCTATTTTCTGGAAGAAATGGCTTCATAGTCAAGATTGCATTGCTGCTCTGTCAAAATGTTGTATTTCCTTTGATTAGTAGGCGTTTGGCAATCTGATAGAGTTGGGTGGAGGTTCAAGTATTAAAACTCTTGAAGTATGTTAAAATATGTTGTCACACAGGAGCAAAACACGAAGTTGCTTGTGAACCTTGCATGGTGTCTGATAAATCCTTGTGTGTGCCCCAAATTTGAAGGCTGTTCTGTAGATCCATTCATTGTTTAGCCAGCTCTTGTCATTGACCTTGGGAGTATGTTTGTGGTATTCATTTGGAGAGGCAGGGGAATAGCCAGTCATGTAGCACTTCTGTTGTTAGTAGTTACAATTTAACTATCTAGTAGTAATTGGCTCTTAGAAGAGGTTACTGCTAAATTTCTTTCCACCTAGTGAAATAGTCTGTCAGTTACTTACTTTCATGTCAATAACTACACATGGTTCAGTACACATACACTATGATGCCAGTGCCTGGGTTTCTCTCTGTAAAAGAATCCCTTTGCCAGAGGTCAGACTTGCTCACTACTGACAGGAGTAGAACAGGTAATGGGGTAAGTTTTCCCAGTTTGAGAACGTGTCTTGCAGTTTAGTGGATTAGTGCAGCAGTGTGGGAAGCAGGAGGTGTAGACCAGGGTCTCCTGACCATACTGCCCACTTGTGGGCAATAATGTTGGCATGATCTGAGCCAGCCAGGAGGAGGTTGGGTGATTAAAGGCTTGAGATTCTTAAGTTAAACTGAAGACTTAGTTTGGGCACCAGAAACCTTAACAAGTAATCTCACACCTTGAGCCACACACTTCCCTTAAAGTATGCTTTACCCCAGCAGCACACATACACACAGATTCTGTTTGGGGTTATGGTATAAGAAGTGAACAGAGACATATGAGGTTTGTTTAATGGCATACTGTACTGGAAGGCTGAAGACTTGCAGCAGATGTAAATTCCAAGTCTTGTTATAATTTTTTAAGATTGTGAAATTATCAAAATGCATATAAATCAAGTTTGAATACACTGTCTGGGTGGATGAGGCTACCCATTGCAACCATTTCTTTCTTTGGGTTCTCAGGCATGATTCCGACAGTGTAAGACCTCTGTAACATTTAATATTGAATAAACAGTAAACCTATAAAAAATATGTTGTCACACATAAGGCATCCTTTCTGAACCACCACATGGATTTTTATAAATCAAGTTGTGATTTTGGACACTGGACTATTATATTCTAGAGTTGTGACTTCTGTACCTACAGACACTGAAAACATTCATGAGAATAATTAATTGGATTTTAATTTTATTAACAAAAGCTTCCTTTCAAAACTTCTAGCTCTGCACACTCACAATGAGGATATTTCTAACTGTGTTATCTTACTAGCCCGTTGTCTTTCTAAAATGGGGAGTAGAGAACGATACAGCCCCATAGAGTGTTTTTTTTAACTGTAGATTTGAACAAATGTATTTAAATATAATAAGGTGTGCTGGTTAATAGTTTGAACATTTAATCACCAGCCCTTTCAACTTTGCTAAACCTTGTTTTACACATTTAAGTGATTCATAATTTCTGGAATGGGCTTTATGAGGACTTAGCTGATTTGTTTGAAATGTTGTACAAACCATACAAATAAATGGTAAAGCTGAATATATTTCTCTCATTTAGCAATTATGGATGAAACTACTTCAGGTAAAAGAGCATCAACTACCCCAGGACAACACCCACAGCAGAAGAAAAAAGGCAGATTGCCTGAACCTATCACACCGAAAAAGCAGATAGTGCCTCCTCAACTACATCCCAGTAAGATCACTGGGAAACAGGAGCCTCCTCAACTACATCCCAGTAAGACCACTGGGAAACAGGATGAGCCTGACCTTAAACTACCCAAAAGATCTTCAGAGACAAGACGACTCTCAAGTGGGATCATCAGCGATTCTGTGGGATTTCAGGAATCACATCTAAAGATCGACGATTCAAAGTCTAAATCACCTTCCTTGAAGAGCCCTGCAAGCCTCAATAAGTTACTGGATAAAAGAGATACTTCTGTCATCTCAGATCGTGATAAGTTACTGGATAAAAGAGATACTTCTCTCATCTCAGATC
>JANHMN010000002.1:16913431-16942058 GCA_030674055.1 Rhabdomys pumilio | reverse complement strand
CTTCCTTCCTTCCTTCCTTCCTTCCTTCCTTCCTTCCTTCCTTCCTTTCTTCCTTCTTTCCTTCCTTTCTTTTTTTCCCAACAAGATCTCTCTGTGTAGCCCTGACTTCTTGGAACTTACTCTATAGACCAGGCTGACCTTGAACTCAAAGATCTGCCTGCTTCTGCCTCCCAAGTGCTGGGACTGAAGACACATGCACCACCATGCCCGGCTGCTAAGCCCAGTCTTAAAGAAAATGGATACTCCCTTTCTCAGCGTCTATCAGTTTCTAGTAGTTCCTTAGTCAAGAGGAGGTGCAGAGAACGACAGTCTAGAATACACAGCACAAAGTGGAGAATCCTCATCTCCCCTCTCCCCTTGGCTCAGAGATAGGGGATAGAAAGAAATCAAGAGCCAGAGGTGGTTTATGCTCACAGGGAGTCAGTGTTTTCTGGACACAGCAGAGAGACAGCACATATGGACTCACAGCACTGGAGACAGCAGATGCAAGGCCTGTTGCAAGTTCAAGCTAGATGAAATCCAAGCATGGAGAGGGGAGGCAGGCATGAAAACCTGTATATTTTGGAATAATTTCTTTTCAGAATGCTTTCAAAGCCTTGGCATAGTGGTGCCCACTTTTAATCCCAGCACTTGGGAAGCACAGGGATGCAGATCTCTGTGAATTTAAGGCCAGCCTGGTCTACACAGTGAGATCAAGAACAGCCAGAACTACATAGTTCGACCGTGTCTCAAAGAAGAAAAGAAAAGAAGAAAGAAAGAAAAAAGGAATGCTTTCACTGAAGCACAAATTTAGCAATTTAAATACAATGAAGGAATAACTGCCCCAAATAATAAAGTATAGATTCCAAGAGGTGTAGAATGATTATTTCTAAGTAGTTATATTTATTATTACAGAAGATTAAAATAATGAATTTGCCATGGACCAAACTACACATTCCTGCAAGCACTGTCCCAATTATCAGTAAGGACTGAAGATTTTCTGCTTATGTTTTTTTCTAATATGAAATAAACCACTATGGAATTTTAATTTGTTCAATTAAATGGAATTTTTGCTTCTAAAAATTTTCAGTAGTGATGCTGTCAGTATGATAAAGTTGGCACTTTGTATAAATGACATAGAAAAGTAGAATATTTTTGACTGCCTCTAATACTTACAGATTTTTAGCACTGAAAAGTTTGAGGCTGGAGATCTAGCTCAGTTCGTAGAGTGTTTGCCTAGCATGTACATGTCTCTGGGTTCAATCCCCTGCATTGCAAAACCCGTGCATGGTGGTTGAACATCAGAAGTTCAAGGTTATCCTCAGTTACAAAGGAAGTTTTGAGGCCAGCCTGGACTACGTGAGACCCTCAGACAACAAAACTTGAACAAACATAAATTCCTTAAAGCATTATGATTATGCAGTTACCATCCAACACATCTAAAGTGATTTATATTTTTGTTTAACGTTGGGCCTAACATTCATCTTAACACTTGTGCTTTCGTTTAATGTCTGCTTAATTCTAAAATGAACAATTTGGTTTATTTTCAGCATTGAACGATGCCATTAAAGGCATTAGTAAAATCCAGGATGAATATGTTGATTACGAGGATCTGGACACTTGTCTCCAAAATTTTGGAGTTTATCTTCCTAAATCAGAACAACAGAGGATCAAAGAATTAATTCAAGTTGACGGTAAATGATAATATGGAAACTAGTCTCACAGTCACGACTTTATCCCTCTTGTTAGAAAAAGTATCAAGTCAATCAGGAAAGTTCAAAAGTGTAGTTCAGTGCTCAGAATTCTATCATCTAGAAATAGCCAGTGTTCCTAGTCTTTTCAGACACTTTTCCTGAGGTAAAATTGCAATGAAAAAGAAAGCGAAGTTTTGGGCATGCTGTCTGACAAGGTTGAAGTCAAAACACAAGGTGCTGAAAGGAACAAAGGTGTCTCCCTTGTATCAAAGCCCTTGGCTCACAGTACAGGCCTCCCTCCCATTTGGGGATACCAGTGCCCAAGTAACTGAGCAAGGAGATTCCTTAAGGGAGAGACAGAGCTGGGATACTCAAGCAAGTGGGGTTCTACATGGAAGATTGGCTGGGTTAATAATTACCGATTTCAAGAATACTGCATGAGAATTATTACAAAATTCTAAGTTATAAATGTATTTAAAACCTTCATAATAAAAAAGAAGTAGGAGAATATAATCTGTGTAAAACTTGTCTAAAGGAAATATATTTTTTGGATCCCCATTAAAAATCCTTTGTTAAATATTCATTAGCAATCCATTTAAAAGATGATCTGAATGGGAACATGTCTGATGTTAATATGTTCCAAGACTGAAAACAGTCAGTTCTTCTATCCAGTGCTCTTTAGCTTCTGGGATGAGCTGAGATCTGGGAATGTTGAGGGTACAATGGCCAGTAGACTAAGACTGTTATTTCTGTAATTTGATTGTCTAAAGAAATTCTAACGAAATTCAGGATTTTATGAGCCAATTCTGATATGTTTATGAATGACCAAAATCCAAGAATAGTTAAAACACCCCTGGATGGCGTGTATAGAGGTATGCATGTGTGGGCTTGCTTTTCTCAAAAAGTAGTGTATTTAAAATAGTGTATGCGAAAGTGGTACAGGAAATGAGGAACCTATAGTCGTCAAGACAAAGAACTTCCTGACACGTCCTTGAGCACACATGGACAGAATGAGACGACAGGTGACATATATTTAAAGTTAAAATACTGTACTACCTGGAACAACTTTCTTCTGTGTTGGATTTTTGATTCTAAGCTGATTTCTAAACATATTTTAGCGCTTAGTATTATATAGTGGATATAATTTTATCTTCACATAATTTGATATTTGTCATAATAACTTAATCCTTGACAATATTAAAGGAAGTGTTTCTCTTCCTTTCAGGGACAAAACAAGTGAATATTAAAGAGTTTATTGATACCATGCTGAAAAACACACACCCCTTCTCTGACAATTTACGTATGTATTAACGTTACTGACACCTTGTGGTACCAAATAGTCTGAAAGATTTTAGAGGGTAACAGACTTTTATTAGATACTGAAAGAGCTAGTCGCGTTGAGAGGTCATCAGGCAATGAATGCCTAACTTTGTGCTGCTAACTTCAGCTGAAATCTTTCAACACTGAGCCCTAATTCTAGATTAGCTTCTACATACAGGCGAACTGAGAGCTAGCATAGTCTTACTTTGACCCCCATACTTACTGTAGACAGAACCACACAAGTGGGGAAGATTCAAAATGGCTTGTCACCGTGAGAAAGTGATGCTGTTAAAAATCTCAACACTAATAGGCCGAGCTTCTGGTTTCAGCTGTTTACCAGCGTCTTTTTCAGTCTTCCAACCTACTGAATGACATCCAAGAATCCTAACATGTATGCTAAACTGTCAGCAAACTAATATAAACTAGTATTTGGCACTGCGAAGCTCAACACAGAGAAAAATACCATCATAACCACCCCTTTAACAATATTTAATCCTGTTTACGTTTGTATCTGGGGTGAGGGTTGAGTGTGTGCACATGAGCGTGATTTCCAGTGGAGGCCAGAAGCAGATTTTGGATCCCTTGGAGCTATAGTCACAAGGAGTTGTGAGCTGCTGACAAGAGTGTTGGAAACTGAACGCAGGTCCGCTCGAAGAGCCGTACACGCTCTTATCTGATAAACCATCTCTCCAGTCCCATAAACATCTGCTCTTAATGGAGTGACAGTACCTTCAACACTGTGGCCAAACTAGAGTTATGCTATTTGATGCTTACACATTGAATGGCCGTGGATTTTAATTAAGCGTTCTATTTACTTTATAAACAGTTTTCTTTATATTATGTTACGGAGTAGTGGGTAAAGATGAAGAAATTATTTGTATTATCTAGTTACTTCCTTTTTTTCTTAGGGGTTTTGCCATCATGGAAGTTAAATTTTTCTTGGCACAATCATGTGGTATATTTCTTCATTCATATATTTAGTTATATTTTCTTTGTAAGTGTTACTGTTATATTTTTAGGTTTACTTCTTTTCCATTTTCACTAGATTGTTCAGGGCCTATCTTCTTGGTGGTTCTACAGTCCTTATATTGCAGACTTCAATCCATTTACCCCTGTTCTCTGGACCAGTCTCCACTCAGTTTTACTTTTCTTATCTGACTTAAATTGTCTGATACATGTTTACACAATATCGTAAACTCTCTAGCCTTTCTGTAGTTCATTGGAACTGTTGCACTGAAACTCCTGGCTTTTCTGAGTCCAATTACAACCAACTTACTTACTCCTCACTCTCTGAAACAACAGTTTAAAATCCCTGTTCTCTCCAGCATCCAATCCTATCCCAGCTCCCACCCTTCTCAGGGTTAGCTATTGGCTCTGCCTTCACATAGACACTAGATTATTCCAGTTTCGATCTTGTTAAAGTATTTCCCAGTGTCTTCTAAATGTTTCTAGTTTTTCTTTTCATATAGAAACACTGGAAATTGTTTTAAGTAATAAGTGAAGCCAGGATTCAATTAATCATTTTCTCATAAGGACAATGGACTGTGCCACTCTGGTGCTAAATGTGGGGTTAGCATCCTGTGAATGTCTAATCCTAACAGATGGTAATATTGGGCTTTAGATTCTTAGTAAAAAACTTCCCTAGACTAGTTCTTAGGTAGAGTTCAAGCTTTTCATTTAAAATCCTGGAAAAAAAGTGTTAAAGGACTGGGCATGGTGACATACACCTTCAATCCCAGCATTTGGGAGGTAGAGGCAAGTGGATCTCTGTAAATTCAAGGCCAGCCTGCTCTACATGGCATCAGGAGATCCAGGGCTATATAATGAGACCTTGTCACAAACAAACAAACAAATAACAACTCAAAGTTGTAAAGGTTCTTTTAGTCCTAATTTTCAGTTATAAAGTCTTTGTAAACCTTTCAGTTATGACTAAGACTTTAGTGTATGACATCATAGCAATTATAATTACTGTATTATTGTTACTCATACATAGTGTTTATAGCGTACCATTACCCCATGGATTCCCATATTAACTGTATAATGTTTTTAGAAGAGAAAACCAAGGCACAGGGCTTTCCCTATGTGAGGCCTGCTTACTGCCACACATTTGACACACACTAGCACTGTGACCAGATGAAGCTGGTATTTTCATGTTCCACATCACACCATCCCACGAGCACACACACAGTTCACATGTCTTTCTCACTCTTGTCCTCTGGTGCTCCCTTCTCTAGCTCAGTATCCAGTTGTGTAGACCCAGTAGTAACTGTCATTCTTAACCAGTTCCCTCTCTTTGGCCACAATGCTAGACTCCTCCTCTCCTCATCTAATTCATCACATTGCTTTGTTTGTTGAGATGAAGTCTTAACAATGTTTCCAAAGCTGGTCTTAAAACTCTCCAGCATGGGTTCAGGTGATTTTCCTGTTTTAGCTTCCTGGGTGCTGGTGCCTACCCATATACATATAATTAAAAATGAAATCATTAACAGTTTTGAAATATTTGGGAATTCAGGACTCTATAAATCTAAAGTTTGAAGAAAATTCCTCTGTGTTAAGGACTGTACTAAGATCTTTGAGTATGCTGGGAAGGTGCTCTGCTGGGCTACATTCCCAATTAGAATTTTTTTTTTTTGTGCGTGTAATTACCTAGGAGTGAGAATATTTGTATTGTTTTTGAAATAGTGCAGAAACTTCTAAGTATATTACAAATATTTTATTTTGATACTTGAACATTGGGTATTCATTTGTGCTATATTTGATATTTATCTTAATCTCCAAATCTATAGTGGTCAACTATTTCAAGTAACAGTTAGTTGTAGTATTAGTACCTTGGGTATTAATACTTTGTAAAGCTTGTGTTTTTGTCCATGTTTAGTCTTGCCCACTGCCATTGAGACCCTGCAAAATCTCAGCAGTGACCAGATGGATATATCTCAGCTGTGGAACACACTGTCTAATTTGGATAGTAATTTAAAAGAGGAAGAATTCTTAGAAGCAATAAAATTAGCAACAATTGATGGTGGGTATTCCAAATATTAAATTAAGGGGTATCCAAGGATAAAAGTTTAGTGTCTTTCTTTAGTGATAATCAGACAAACAAATGTGATTTGGGATCTCACTGTGAGCTCAACGTGTGGTTTTCTCATGCATAGAGTATTCTTTTTGGTACACCTGTGAGATACCTATGTATTTTCTTGAGGGAAATATCTATTCAAGAACTTTGTTTATATAAAATATGTTTTCTTGTTAAGTATTTTGATTTCATTGTATATTTCAGTTATATTTTATATATCTCTTATTCAATGTTATGACTTGAAATTTTTCTCTCAATTCATGGGTGAGTGGTTGCTAGCTCCCTGCTCCTGCATGTGGGGTGTGTGTGTGTGTGTGTGTGTGTGTGTGTGTCTGTGTGACAGTCTGTCTCTTTACTCACTCTGGTTAATGTCTCTCTGATAATCCTTTTTATTTTGATGCAATCCTATCTGTCTACTTTTTTCTTGGGTTAGCTGTGCTTTTTGGATTACACCCAAGAACATGCTGCCTAGACTAGATGCCCTGGAGCATTTCCTTTGGTTTTCTTTTTTTCCAGTAGACTCATGTGGGAGTCTCTGGAATCTTCATGGCCAGCAGAGTGACAATCAGCAGCAAGCAAGAAGGCAATTCAGCCCATCATGGCTGGCTCAGTAGTCAGTGCTGGTTCAAACTTCTGGCATCTGACCCAGAGCAGTTTATTTTAGGCATGTCTAAGCACAGCACAATTTGGTGAAAACTATTTTGGTGATAATTAACTTAATACTGTGTGTACAACAAAACAGACATAAATCTTAAGGAATAAAATAAGCTAAATAAAGATCAGACAGGACTACATCAATACTTGGTAAAATCCATAAAGACAGGCTCTGTAGACTGACTAAGGAAAACATACTTACTATAGGGTTTGTGGAAGAGTTCAGTTTCACAAAAGTGTCACCAGGCTAGGAAGCACATCTGCTCCAGCCTTCTGGTTGGATAACAGATATTGCAGTCCTTCCCCTGGAGAAACAAGCTTGTGTGCTTAGCATTCTGGACTCCCCTAGTGCTTATCTGTGAGGACAAGGACCTCCATGACTCCTACAGATTCAGATCTCAATGAGGTGGTATGTCCAACAGTTAAAATGATAAGATATGGATTGAGGAACTATAAAGGATGCTCACATTGTTTGGCTGTCCTATATGAAACATCAGTATCTATATTTTATTTCAATACCTTCAAATTATATAGTGTATTACCAGTGAGAACATGTCAGGAGATTGGGAAATTTGAGATCTATTTGAGGCAGGGTATGTCATGGCTCGTGCATGTCATCCCAGCATATTTGGATGGTTGAAGAAGGAAGATTTAGAAGGCCCGTTGGGGCCTGCACTGCCTGGCTTGGGGGCCACTGTGTCCCACACGAGCTGCTGCTCCGGTTGGTGGGTCAGGGTCTAGCAAGAGAGAGAGTGGGGATGAAGAGGAAGAGACACGAAGAATGGAGACAAGACAGAGGTTCTGATCGAGTTTCAAGTCTCCTTTATTGTCTTGTTCATTGAAGGGAAGTCCGGGGTATTTATACACTTGCAGGCATGGATACCATGTGTGCCTTGCAGCTGGGGACACTAAACAGCAAAACAAGATATGTGGGATGAACAAGATGTTTATCAGAGTGTGCTCAGCTGTTGTAGGCTGTTGAAAATAAGTCTCTTGTCAGGGTATATGGCCTGAGATGGCTGCAAAGATGATAGCTGCTTTTTGCTATGAGTTGGCTCCCAACAAAGGCCAGTCAAGGTTATATAGTGAGTTCAAACTAGCATGTATTACCTAGCAAGACCCTGTCTAAAAAAAAAGATTATCTGTTTAAATTTTGTGGTAACATTTTATTATTACGTTAGGATGGCTGACAGACTTAGAGACAGTCTTTGTGGTTAGGTAGGATTCTGGATATGTCTATAAGAGACAGACTGAACTGCAGTATTGGGATGTAATTCTATTATACAGTTCCTAGTAATCAAGTGCTATTTTAGACAACATATGCTGGATAAAAGGCAAGACAAAGTATTTGTAGCTATCTATTGAAACCTGTGAAGCATGGAATTGATGGTGTGGGGATGTGCAGTGCTGCTATGCTTTGGTCTGGCTTGTGGTCATCTATAAAATTCTAAATCTCTGGACTAAGTTTCCATGATGGTGGGTAGGAAGCTAAGTTCTTCTCCATATTTATCTCTTGACTTGTAATCTGGTAGTTATATTCTCTTGCTTAAATATGAAGGGGTATCGGCATTTGTTAGACTTTATAGTCAAAGAACCACTCAGTATATCTGCCACAGAATTTTCTTCTTCAGGCAAAGCCTAAGGTAAGACTGAGATCTGTGTCCTCTTTTTATTTATGACTCTAGCTACATTTTATAAGACTGCAGACTGTATGGTTTCTCTTAACTGATGGAAACTGAGAACTCAGTTTAAATTCTGTAATCTTTTCACTCACTCTGTAAATCAACCTGTTATTAAAAAAAAACATGATTCTTGAATGTATGTCAGATGATCGCATTTTTATAGATTGCTTCATTGGCTCTGACTTTTGTTTAGTGAGGGTAATCTAATAAACTATGTTTTTTTCCCTCGCAAAAGGTGACAAAGTACAATTGGAAGACTTTTCAAAAGCAGTAAAGGATATGCGTGACTCTTTCAGGTTAAAAGGTAATTGTGGGTTTGGGGTGGGGTGGGAGGTGGCTCTGAAGAGAAAGTGTTGTGCTGTGTAAGCCTGAGAATCTGAGTCTGGAGCCTTAGAACCCACATAAATGCCAGGTGGGTATGGACTTTGCCTGTGATTCTAATTCTTAGAAGGCAGAGACCTAGGACAGAGTAAACGGTTAGCTACACTAGTCATATAGATGAACTCTGATCTCAGTGGGGAGATCCTGTCTCAATGAATCCAGTGAAGAAGTGATTGAGGAAGACTCCCATGTCAACTTCAACATGCGTGTGCACATGTACACCCGCACCCCCACACATGCATATCTCCATACATGTAAGTGTACATGCAAAGAAGGAGGAAGAGGAGGAGGTGGAGAGAAGACAAAAAGGAAAAAAAAGGAAAGGAAGGAAGAAGAGAAGGAGGAGGAAGAGGAGGATGGAGAGGGGGAGGAGGGGAAGGGAAAGGAAGAAAGAAAGGAAGGAAGGAAGAAAAAGAAAGAATGAAGGAAGGAGGGAGGAGGAAGAGGAAGAGGAGGGGAGAGGAAGGAGGGGGCAGGAGCTATTGATGTGGCTTGGTAGCCCCCCTGCTTAATAATGTGCACTGAGGCCTTGGGTTCAATCCCCTAGTGATAATTAAGAAGGAGAAATGAAGGTAGGTAAGTAGATTATTTGAGCCTGTTTAAACTGATTTTTTGGATCATTTTCTTAGATTCCTAGTTAACATATCTGCATTTTTCTGATGGAAGGCAATCAAAGCTTAGCTTGATCAGAAGCTGGCAGCTTCTGTCAGGAAAAAGTCTATTGAAAGATCTTTTAAATTCTATCTTCACTTTGTGGCTCTGTGGAAAATCTTCTATTTACTTTTATAAAATTTATGTTATATGCTTGTGCATCATGTCTATGTCTGCCACTCTTGGCAGTCTGAAGAGGGTGTTGGATCTTCTGGAGGTAGAGTTATAGATGGTTGTGAACCACTATGGGGTGCTGGGAACTGATTCGGTCCTTTCTAAGAGCAGCCAGTGCTTTCCACTGATGAGCCATTTCTCCTGTTAGTGATTTTTAAACTGTTCTAGGTATAAATTTTCCGTGTGTCATTTTAAGCCTCAGACTTAGAACTATTCTATGGATTACTTTGGTTTTTATAGAATCTCTCATGGAGCTGCTGCTTCCTTTATTAGATACACCTCATCTTTCTGTCGTTTGTTTTCTCCTATGCTATCTAACCTGTCTTTCATTTCCTCATCTTCAGAATGAAGACACTAATAACATCATATTTATAGAGCATTTAGGGTTAAATGCATTAACTCCTGTGCAGCTTTTAACGCGGTATTGGGAGCAGATTGTGATTGAGTAAATAGTCATAATTTTATATATAATTTTGAAATTAGAAGGCAGTGCTCAGAAAAACTGTTATTCAGGACTGATAACATTTTATAAGATGGGGAAAAGGGTAAACTAAGTCTTGGAGAACTGATGTTGGTTAGTCGGGCACCTGAATCAGAGAGATGGCTATGGTGATTAGGATCCGGCATTGCCACCCAGTACAGAATAAGGCTGAAACTTCTAGGAGGAGTTATAAAGGGCAAGAAGGAGTCAGCACAGCAGAACCAAGGCTGCTATCTTTAGGAAAGCCTCTTTGGAAGTTTGGTGGCATATGGGAACATGGCTTCCAGAAGGTTTCCTCCATCACCAGCTTACTTTATATCTAGTATATGCTATATATATTACTATCTTACTATTTATGGGAGAGCATGGAAGTGCTCAGAAAAAGTGTAAGTTTCTCTGCTTTTCTTCAGTATCCACACACAAAGCTTTAAAAATTATTATTATCATGATGATGATGACGATGGTGTGTATGATGAAGGTGTATTGACACATACATGCTACAATGTGTGTGTGGAAGTCAGAGGCGTTGCTTCTCTCCTTTCACTGGGGGTCCAGGGATTTAACTGTGGTTTTCTTCAGGCTTATGTAGCAAATGCCATCACCTAATGAGGTGTCTTTGAAACCCTGAACTCAGAACTTAATAATTAACCACAGACCACACAGACAAAAGTTTGTTTTTGAAACTAGAGATGAGTTCAATTGTCAACTATCTTTTTATGTCTATTTCTAGAGTTGCAGGAAATAGCTTCAGCTCTTGATTCGCTTGAAGGTGAGCAGATAACTGGGAAGAACTTGGAAGATTTCCTAAAGAGTCTTGGGATTACATCATTTAAAGATGAAGTAGATGAAATCCTTCAGTCAGACATTGTTTCTGGTGAGCATTCGGACCGTTCTCAGGGTTTAAACAGTTTGTTGGTTTGTTTCATTATTTTGTCTTCCTCCTCTTCCTCTTCTTCCTCCCCTTTCCTCCCCTTCCTCCCACCTCCTCCTCCTCCTCTCCCTCCTCTTCCTCCTTTCCCCCCCCTCTTCTTCAAAGGATCTACAAGTCTAGAGATGTTTGGTTATATTTCTGAAAACATTATCTTTGAACAGGAGCTTTTCCTTAAAGATCTACTCCTTTGCTGTTAAAAGAATTCTTCCAAGAAACAAGCCTAAATTTTGTGGGGAGCAGCCTTGTTAAAATCTTTCTGCTCACAGGTGTCTTATTCTTCTCTGGGAAGAATGGCTTGAGAGTTCAAACTGAGTAGAGATACTTTGTTGCTACTTTGAGCCAGGTGAAGTTTTAGGTCTTAGTATGTTCATTCCATTTCAGGCCCAATTGGAACTGTGTCTATAGCCTTGTACAGGTTCTGGCAAGGAATAATGGTTGGCAACAGATTCAAATGTACTTTGTAAAAAAAAGTGTTTTAAAATGTAATTAAATGTTTAGTTTGCTATTAGTTTTTGAAGATGATCATGTCTAGGAATTCTAATTTTACCCTCTTCTCTCTTTCTCTCTCTTTCTTCTCTCTCTTTTTTATTTTAGAAGACAACATGGTGACTGTTAAAGAGTGTATGGAAGCTTTGAGAGACACTTCGAAGTATGCCAGCTTCAAGGGTAAGAGTTTTAGGTGACACTGTTACCAGGCCACTCAGGATCAGTCATTTAGTCAAGCTTCGTCCTTAGCTTAGTTTCCCAGTATTTGTCATGGTTGGTCCCCTCTAAAACTCAGGCTGGAATTTAATCCAAATGTGTGTGGAGAAAGAGAACTCACCTGATGGTGGTTCTTGGGTTCTAGAGGTGGGGTCTTGGGAACTGATTGAGATTTGACAGGGTCATCCAGGGGGAGTCCTCAGGGCTGACTGACTCCTGGTGCTTCATGCAGTTTTACTGGTTGAGCCCCATTCCCCGGCCTCTGTTGTTTTCTAGATATTTCCAGCTGTGCCATGATTTCCCCTTGATCTGATGGTTGCTTGGGAGGTAATCACAAACTTCTTAGGGTTGTGGTTGCACTGCTGCCCCATGCTTGTTCCTTCCACTTTAGTTTAGTTAAGAGAATGAGGTCTTTGGTAGAGGGTTTAACAGTTTCTCAGTTCATTAAAAGCCAAGTTTTAAAAACCTGTAGATATTGGTTTAAAAATCAAAATCAAATTACTTGCAGGAATAGGGTAAAGAATGAAGGGAAAAATGATCTATTAAACATAGTTACTTTTACATAAGATTTAAATTATATATTATCTCTTTCAATAAACTACCAATAAATGACTATGGATGTATGTTTTAGATGTAGATGCTCTTTCTCTCTCTGTTTTAATGCCTGTCTGTCTCTTCTTTCTCTCTTAATTACAGGAGATTATTGGCTGTAGGCTTCCTAGTCCAAATGTTTCCTAAGCATGAGGTGATTAGAATGGTCTTCGTGATAGATGAAGTTAACTGGCTGGAGCAAGGGATATAGACAGGGAAGGAAGGCAGAAAGGGAAGATATTGGGTTCAGAGGATGCTTGGGGGGGATGAAGGGAACTTTTAAATTGAAAAAGCCATATACTTTGAGATATATATTGAAATACTCCATCTAAATCCTAGGCTTTACAAGATAGTTTAGAACATAAATGAGGGTTGTAAGTGTATGTCCATTCTGAGCTACACAGTGAGACTCTGAACTAAAATAAGACAAAATAAAAATGGAAGGTGGGTTTAGCTATTGTGGTCAAAAGATGTAGATAGAAGATGACTGTCATGAAGACTAGAGTGGAGAGGGACTGCTGTACTTATGTGGCCACGTGTGGTTAGTGAAAGCCATCCGGGGAAATGCAGATCTAAAAGAGGTTATTGATTATCTTCCTGTGCTCGGAAAACTCAGATCCATAAACTGAATGATATATTGAAGCTTGCTATGTGTATATTGTAAGTGTATGCCATTGGCACATTTTCTGTACTTGTAGCATTGAAAGAGGCCATTGAAATTCTGGACTCCGTCAAAGGAAGTTATTGGTCTGATAAAGAGAGATATCTGGAGGGGCTGGAAGATCTAGAGGGTGAGTTGATTAAGCCGACAGCCAGCAGCTTGTAATTAACATTTATTTTACATCTTTAAAATTAAGGGAACTTATCTATGGGATTTTGGTTCTAATGGTTAACATTACTGCTTTTCTAATTTTCCCTAAAGATTATTTTTAATTATATATATGTGCCTATCTCTGTGTATGGGTATGTGTACATAAGTGGAGGTGCTGGAGGAGACCAGCAGCTTTGGATCCGCTTCTATCTGAAGCCATAGGAAATTGTGAGCTGCCCCAGGAAAACAGACATGAGGTCCTCTGTAAGAGCATCCGAACCATCTCTTCAGACCCATTTCTAAATGCTTATTCGAGAATTTCAAGCTATTTTACCAGCTACCAATTAATTCTTAATAATTCCTAAATAATAGCATGAACACATTGGAACACTAGTATAGATTAGATTTTGGATTATATATTGACAGAGATTAAAAGTTTTAAAGGATATATTTATTTTACATGTATGAATGTTTTGTATGCATGTATGTATACATCATGTGCATGGCTGGAGCCTGAAGAGACCACAGAGGATATTGATCCAGAGGGTATTGATCCCCTGAAGTTGTGTTACAGATGGTTAAGAGACACTTGGTGTCTTCTGGGAATTGAACCTGGGTCCTCTGCAAGAGCATCTGGTGCTCTTAACCACTGAGACATCTTCCAGACCCTAAGGAAATTTTGTTATGAAATTAGATGCCTATATGAGTTCATGAGCTAGATTGCAAACTGGGTCTTAGATTGTTTCTGTATGTTGTGTGGCTTCAAACTCATGCTTCCTTCTATGTAAATTTCATTACACATTAATACATTCTTGTATGCATTTAGCTGATGTTCATGCTCTAGTATTAAGGAGCACTGTGGTCATCTCCCTCTTCTCTTCTCCCCTTCTCTCTCTCCCCTCCTTCTCTCCTGCTCTTTCTCACTCCCTTCTTTGTAAAAGGCCATTAGGCAAAGTATTGCTGAAGATGCATGCCTGTTTTGGTCAATAATTATGTTATTGTTTACCTGATCATCTATATGACAATTATATTTTAAAACATATTTACTGTCTTTGAATGGAATTTTAGCAAAAAAAAAAAGTATAATTAAAATTGTCCCAAGGAATGGCCAGCGAAGTTTCTCAGTGGGTAGAGAGGCCTCACTGTTCCAGGCTTCTGCCTCATCCCCCACAGTTTTCTGAGGGTATGTTTGGCAGTCCATAACAGTTTTATTGCTAGGACCCATGAGGAAGGACTACATCTAGGGAGGAGAGGCAAGACTTGGGGCTAAGCATCCTCATCCTGGAGTACATCTGGCAACACCACCGCAGTCAAATAGCTAACTAGACCAAAATGCTAATAGTGCCGAGGTCCAGAAATCTTAGAGTTATCTACGAAATTGTCCAACCCTACATTTTGGCAATTTATTTTTTTAAGTAAGGTTAGTTCTTCCTACCCAGACAAAAAAAATTTAAGGTAAGTATGATTTCTCTGTGTTTTAACTTTTGTTTCAAGTAATACCCTGCTAATAAGAGTTAGTCTATAATTATTTTTAACTGTAGCCAGACCCAGTTACACAAGTAGAGTGGGGTTGGGGAGATGGCTCTATAGTTAGAGCACTTCTTAGGGACCCAGGTTCAATTCCCAGCACCCACATGGCAACTTACAAATGTCCATAATTCCAGTTCCGGGGGATCCGATGTGCTCATCTGTCCACAGGTACACATGTGGTCACAGATATACACAGACAAACATCCATTCATATAAAATAATAAAAATTTAAAAAACAGAATGACTTCTTTTCTATCATCTATCCTCGGTTTACATCTCTGTAGGAAAGATGTGAGATAAATGGGCTAACTGCAAATGGCACGTAAGAAAAGCTCCAGGCTTAGCGGCTAGGTAGACAAGAGAGGAAGAGAAAAGGAGAGGCTGTCTTAGTTAAGGTTTTACTGCTGTGAACAGACACCATGACCAAGGCAACTCTTATAAGGACAATATTTAATTGGGGCCGGCTTATAGGTTCAGAGGTTCAGTTCATTATCATCGAGGCAGGAACATGGCAGCATCCAGGCATGGTGCAAGGGGAGCTGAGAGTTCTAGATCTTCATCTGAATGCTGCTAGCAGAATACTGACTCCCAGGCAGCTAGGATAAGGGTCTTAAAGCCCACACCTACAATGACACACCTACTCTAACAAGGCCACACCTACTCCTACAGGACCACACCTAATAGTGCCACTTCCTGGGCCGACCATATACAAACCATATCGGTGAGAAAGGGAGGAAGGGAAGGAGGGGGTGAGAGAGACTAATTTCAGAGTAATAAATACTTTATTGAGTAGCTTCTAGGAAAGCACAGGAACCTTTTATGTCAGGAACTGCCATGTTTAAGGAGCACAGAGGATGCTGGGAAATGAGAGCACAGACTGGGAACATGATTGTCTGAGAAGGGAGTCCTTGTCCAATGCTATCAGGAGAAGAGCTTACATTACCCCCTGTTTCCTGTCTAAGCAGATAAAGTCAAACGCTTTTCATTTCACTGTTTCACTGTGCATTTTCAGGTTTAAAAAAAGAAATCTTGTCTTCAAACCTGAAATTACCAACAGTAAGCGGTGAGTATGAACTTTATTTATATAAATAAGTTTGATGTGTGTGTATATATGTATGTATTTATATATTTCATATAGCAAGAGATTTTTTGGGGTTTTTGTCAAATGCTGATGTATTCCTAATGTATCTCTCCTAAATCTAGATTCTGATTGTGTGAGAAAATATGGTATTTGTCTTTCTCTGGGTCTGCGTTTCTTTGCTTTGCATAATTTCCTGTTCCATCCATTTTTCTGAAAATGTCACGAGTATTTTTGTCCCTTCTTTCTTTCTTTCTTTCCTTCTTTCTTTCTTTCTTTCTTTCTTTCTTTCTTTCTTTCCTTCTTTCTTCCTGATTTATTTATTTCTTTTATGTATACGAGTACACTGTCACTCTCTTCAGACACACCAGAAGAGGGCATCGGATCCCATTACAGATGGTTGTGAGCCACCATGTGGTTGTTGGGAATTGAATTCAGGACCTCTGGAAGAGAAATCAGTGCTTTTAACTACTGGGCCATCTCTCCAGCCTGAGTTCAAATAGAATTCCATAATATTTTTTTAAAAAGCCAATAGAATCCCATAATATATAAGCACCATATATATTCCTTATCCATGGACATTAAGCCTGGCTCCATTTCTTAGCTGTTTTGAATATGGTAGCAACAAACAGAAGGAGCCATTATCTCTGGTAGGGCTTAGAGGTCTTTGAGCATCTGTGTAGGAGAGGTATGGCAGGGTCACAGAGCTGTTATGTCTTCAGTTTTCTGAGAAACTTGTAGACCATTTTCCACAGTGTGCATGCTGTAATTCTGTATCATTACTGGGTACCACTTATCTCTCAGTCTGTATTACTTTAGCTGAACTGGTCCACCTACCCCACCACACATTTCACACTTCCTCTTTACTCTTAAACATTTATCTATTTTTTTCTTGGAATATTCTTCTTTGACCCGTTTTGCTCACCTTGTTTACTGGTGAGCTTGCATCCTTGGAGACGCCTCCTTCTCATCCCATATCTTAAATCAGTCTCCTTTGTCATGTGCCCTTACCAGTTCATTTCTGTTTCAGAGTACTTGTTCCATGTAAATGGTTTGTGTTATTAGATTAATGTTGTTGCCTCTTATTTTCTTAGAATTGCCATTGACCAAGGGACAATTGTAGCTCTCTGAAGCAGTGAAATCTTGGTTCTTGTCTTATTGTTAAGAATAACTAATGTTTATAAGCAAATTAGATTTAGTATGCCCGATATTGTTTTGGATCTTTCATGATAACTCATAATTTTAAATTTTATATTGAATGAATGATGCACTTTATCTCTTTACCTCATTGTTTATAAGATTTGCATTTGTATTTGTTCTGTAGCCAGAGTACTTATCATAATTTAAATTGCTTCCATTTGCTTTTGGTTCCATGTTTTTTCATACAGTATTTACTTGGTATGGGTTTCCTGTTGGATCAGCTTACCTTCCCCCATCCCCGAAGCTTGGCTCAGATGTCACGTTTATTTTCTTAGAACTTTATTCCAAGCTTTTCAGTCACTAATGAAGTGAGAGGGTTAATCTGAGATTGATCTTGTGTGTATTTTTTTCATGGCACCAATTATGTGATAGATTTTTAATTTTGTTTACAGAGATGACAGAGTCGGTCTTTCTTGTTAATAGCTTCACAGGAAATTCTTTGATAAGAGAAATTGGTTTTCAACATTGTTTCTCAGTAGCTGTAGAGTGACTGTCTGTGGAAATGATATGGATGGTGTTTTTTCCAAGTGACTTCCATGAAAACTTGAACTACTTTGTGTAATTTCAGAGTGTGAAATGCACAGAACTTCATTTTGAGGATAAAAGAGAAATGATATAGATAAAAAAAAAAAAAACACTGATGCTTTAAAATATATCTTATATTCTAAATTCTGTAGATCATTAGAACTGTTAATTTGGCTACAGAGGTTGTGGACAAAAAAACCTAGTTAAGAGAGAACATTAATGACAGCTAAACTTACAAAGCAGTTCTATGAAAGGGAGTTCAGGTTCCTGCCCTGACTCTTCGTAATAAATGATTTTAAGCTATAAGGGGAAGCAAACCCTTCCCTCCCTAAGTTCTTTGGCCAGTATTTATCACAGTAGTAGAAAGCAAACTAGAATATCTGTTTTCATCCGTTTGCCATGAACTTAAAAAAATTTAAATATTGTTTTAAGTAAAGAGGTCATCATTACAAATAGAAAATATTTTACTTCTGCTCCAGTTTTGGTTCAGGTAAATATTTGACACATGGGTTTGCCCAAAGTAGGCTCTGAATAAATTGATTCACATGTTATTATTATTATTTTTAGACAGGTTCTTTATTATGTGTCTCTGGCTTTCCTGGGACTCTCTTTCTAGCCCAGGCTGGCCTCAAACTCATGGAGATCCACCTGCCTCTGCCTTCTTAGTGCTGGCATTAATGATGTACACCACTACACCCACCCCTTTATGTATTTTATAACAGAATATTGCACATATTTTATTTTTTTAGAGATCAAAAAAGCTGCTGGCATCTTGTCACAGGTTGAAGATGGCAAGATCGCTATATCTGACTTGGAGCGTGCCTTGAAATATTTGAATATTAATTTAACTGAAGAGGACTTTAAGGAAGCTCTCAAAAATTGTGATATCAGTGGTGAGATATTAAGTTTTTAAAACATTTTGTAAGAGTGTCTTTATTTTTTTTCTACTCCTGGGAAATATAATATATATAAATAAAAATATACAGAAATATAATAATCTATTATTAATGAGTAATACATATATTATATAGATAAATATTTATAAATATTATATAATATATAAGACATTATATATTAATATATTATATAATAAACATAAATTCTATCTATATGGTTAATTGTTAAAATGAGAAATTGAGTCATGCTATTGGAAGCTTATGTGGATATCAGTGAGAGCCAATCCCACTAACTTACATATTTATTAACATATCTAACTGCTCATACTCCTCTGGTTATGATATATACTTATTAGATGATTACTATTCAATACTTATAAGCCAGAGCAGGAAAATATCACACATTGTAGACAATACCGTCTTTATATAGAATCTTTCTTTACAGGAGATCCAACATCAACTATTGTTTTACAGTGCTTGTCACATTTTGATTTCTTAATCAAATTAAATGCATTTTAAGAGTGTAATGATTTTCTTTGAGCAATTGTTTCCAGGTGGCTCCATATGTTTCTTTTTGTTTTCCACCACCATTGGTTTTAGTAATATGTGCTTGATCACTTCATGTAAGAATATAATTTTATGTGTATGTATATTATATGCATATTTACTTTTAGTCAACACTGCCACTCATCAGTGTATATATATGTAGTCCACATTATCATTCACCAGTGTGTGTATATGTAGTCAACACTGCCACTCATCAGTGTGTGTGTATGTAGTCAACACTATCACTTATCTGTGTGTATATGTAGTCAACATTGTCACTCATTAGTGTGTGTATATGTAGTCTACATTGTCACTCACCAGTGTGTGTATATGTAGTCAACATTGTCACTCACCAGTGTGTGTGTATGTAGTCTACATTGTCACTCACCAGTGTGTGTATATGTAGTCAACACTGACACTCATCTGTATGTGTGTGTGTGTGTGTGTGTGTGTGTGTGTGTGTGTGTATACCTATAGTTAGCACTGCTACTCCTGCAATGAGACCTAACCAGTTTAAATGGCTATCATCTCTAGGGTTTCCTGATCTTGTCATTTGAACAAGTTAACTTCTCGTTTTTGTCTTTTAATACTGGCATACTAGTAATGCACAAACATGTACGTTTTTGAAGATTAAAGTAATTAGTACATGTAAAATATCATGTATAGGAAACTAAAATGTTATTTAATATTAACTAAATAAATCATATAAAATTGTTAAAAGTTCTATTGAAATACTTTCTGTAATTTGAGAGAAGTAAACAAAGTGAGTTTTATATAGTTGTCGTGAATTAGAATTTCAATTTCATGTACTGATTAATAAAAGGTTTTTTTTAATGTCAAATTTGTTTGATTTTGACCTTCCAGATAACATGGATGTGGACTTACAAGATTTCTTTATGAAACTGAAAGATACTCCAAGCTTTAAAGATTCTGTAGGTATGTGAACACTTCTGGTTCAAGACAGTGACTAGAAAATTGCTTTATAATCTATGAAAATTTACATTAGATGTGTAAAGACTGTGTGTGTGTATGTGTGTGTACACATGTGAATAAGCATGGCCATGTGGGCGTCCATTGAGGCTAGAGACATTGAGTCCCTTGGAGGTGGAATTACAGGTGGTTGTGAGTCCCTCAGCATGTGTGACGGGAACTGAACTTGGATCCTTTACAAAAGCACTGTGTGCTCTTAACCACTGAGCCAGATCTCTAGCTCCCAGATGTGTGATTTTAATTGATAAGTAATTTATAACCATATACCTTGTTCTTTAAAATATGTAATTTATTGGTTTTTTAGTCACTAAGTTATATAACCTGTTATATAACCTGCCCCAGCCTTCCCAGTACCTGGGACTACAAGCATTCACTACCATGTTCAACTCATCTTGTTTTATAACTTCCATATTTTCTTGTAGATCTATTATTTTTTTCAGGTCTCACAAAACTATGAACATATGCAGGCTTATGTCCTTAGATGTTCTGGTTTGAAATGTCCTCTTCTGTCTGCTATTCAGCTAGTTCTTGTCTTGAGACTTAAATCTTTACTTCTATTCTGTGACTCGTGTGTTTCCTGAATCTGTTTTTTTTCTTGCTATGATTTATCCTGTAGTTTGTCAATGTTCATTTTTCATGAGATTCAAAGACAGGAAACATGAGAGTTTTGAGTCTTGAGTCTTTAGGTGCTTATAAATATCTGTCTTTTACCTTTATCTTCTTTGTTATCATCTCATATATTTATTACTTTTCTTAATGCTGTGACAAAATACCAGACAAAATCAGCTTGAGGGAAGAAGGGATTGTTTTAGCCTGTAGCCATTTGAGATCCAGTCCATCACAGTGGGGAAGGCATGGCAGCAGCCACATGAAGCAGCTGGTCACACTGAATTCACAGCCAAGAAGTAGAGAAATGAGCGCTGGTGCTCAGCTTGCTTTCTTCGTTTTATTCAGTTCAAGACCCTAGCCCATGGGATGGCACAGCCCACATTCAGGAGGGGTCTTACCTTTTCAGCTTAGTCTTTCTGAACACCCCTCCCCACACCCATAGACCTACCCAGAGATGTATTTCCATGGTGATGGTAACCCTGTCAGGCTGAAAGTCAAGATTCATGGTTACAAACTGGATAATAAATGCTACTTCTATTAAAATGCTTACCATTTAGTAGTGGAAGATGATTCTATTGCTGGAGTTGTTTGCCTTCCCATCTCCAGCCAGCCACACTTTCTACTTAGTCTAACTTAGTCCTATCTATCTATCTATCTATCTATCTATCTATCTATCTATCTATCTATGTCATTCATATATATTATATTATATTATATTATATTATATTATATTATATTATATGTATATTATATATATATATTATTATATTATATGTATTCTCAGTTGTGGTCAGCATGAGCAGAAGCTAGAAGAAGCTTCCTGTATCAACTGAAGTCTGGCAATTATGTCTCACAAGAGCAGTATTTTTTGATAACTTAGAACGAATTAGTGGCAAGCTTGCATTTAATCCATCAGGTTAACTCTTTTGTTGTATCATCTATTTTGTTCCAGCAACACAGCCTTAAGCTAAACAATACAGTGTAGTGTTGAATTAAAGGTTATTTGTAAAGCTCCTTGATGGTCTCAGAGACCACATATGAAGGGTTAATGGCAAAAGGGATAGCTTGACTATCTAGTGTGTCTGCCTGAAAAGGTATGGTAGTTAGAAGCTTTGTATTTAGAGCCGTATTGGCCAAGCTTAAGTCTTGTTCTTACCACATAATTACCAATGTACTCTTCAGCAAGTTACTTAATGTTGCTAGCCTCAGTTTCTTCATCTGAAAAATGAGAATAATAATGATCACGTCAAAGATTATTGTGAGATTAAATAGTTAAAGTGAGAGTTAAAGTGAGAGGTTTGAACAGTGTCTACCATTAAAGTTTTAGTAATTTTTAGCTCCTGTTTTTAAAATTATATTCAAAGTTTCATATACTCTTCCATTGTTTTATGCAAATTGAGTCAAGTGGTGGGTGGTGCATGATGTCTGCTGCTGACACATTCTCTCCTGGTCTCTTTCCACAGTCACACAGCTGCTGCTAGCCACTCCCCAAGTTCTCGAGAAGGATCTAATTGATGTCTCTGACTTGAAGAAGATATTATCAAATAATGACCTTCATTCAGCTAAAGCCATACTGACTGAAGTATTAAAACATGTTCCAGAGGATGGTTTGTACTTTTAATCTAGCTACGTTAAATGGATTGTTCTCTACAGGTGAAAGAGGAATGCCTGGGTAATTAATAACAGAGGATGGAGGATAATCCTGTACAAACTGCAGTGGGATGGCTGGCCACACTCTCCTACTGGTGTGCCAATTCAGAGCTCCACAGAGCCAAATTAAGCAGGGAATCCACAGCCATCCTGTCCCTGTGGGAAGCCAGTGGTGGCACTTATGAAGTTAGATTATCTTGTGAACTGACTGCCCATGGACTGTGTCAACAAGAATTGTGTCTGTAGAGTAGAGTGGGTTCCTGGAACACCAAGCCAGGTACTCATCCATCAGAAGTGAATGCTATTCACGGATGATAGGGAATTCTGCATTCTGTAATGGCTCAGAGGAGCAGATATTTATTAATGTATAAGATAACTGCATTATTTTAGTAACAGGAATAGTTGAGTGTTGCCTTTATTAAATTCTTAAATATTTAGTAGAACTCACAAGTGGAGACATCTACTGAGAGGTTTTTTTAAACAAGGTTTATTTTAAGTGTGTGTGCATGCGTGTGACAGAGAGAGAGAGGGGAGAGAGAGAGAGAGAGAGAGAGAGAGAGAGAGAGAGAGAGAGAGAGAATGGAAAGTAGTGGTGACTATAGAGGCCAGAGGCATCAGATCACTAGGAATAGAGTCACAGGGAGTTGTGAATTGAGTGACAATGGGTGCTGACAATCCAGCTCAGCTCCTCTGGGAGAGTAATACACATTCTTAACCACTAAACCATCTCTTCAGGCCCAGTTGAGAATGAAGTTAAAATATTATTTTGCACTGTCTAAAAGGTGGCAAAAATAACCAGATTTTCATTGTAGCATAGAGAAACACAATGGAACTTATTCCACAAAGAAAGCAAAATTCCCACGATAACAGAAAAGTACTTTAGTAATAGCATCCTTTTTTGAGAGATGACTCTTTGTTCCAACATTTAATACTATTTGGTAGGGACTTGTCTTTAACTGAATTCTTCCTCCGTACGCACAAACACTATTCTCTTCCAGAGTCTGTTCTCTAACCCAAAGGCAGTACCATTTCTAGACTACCATTATTGGTCCCAGGCATTTAAATCTAAAACCCGATGTTTCCGCTCTCCAGAGGTTAGGGTTCTGATCCTTCAGATCTCGGACCTATTTCTAGTTGTTCCCCACTTAACACCGGACTTTCATGGATGGATTCTAGTCGCTTTCCACCTGATTTTTCACTTTGATCTGGGCTCTATGGTTGACTGGCCCTAGTTTTTTTAACCTTCTCCATTATGTGCAAATAAAGTGTGTGAAGTTCTACATCTTAGTTATACGCTGTAGATAAGCATAGACCTTCATTTGCTCTGTATGGGACTTTAGAGATCATGTGGAGAGACTAAATTTAGGTAGTTTACCATTGTCTTAGAGTTTCCATTGCTGGGAAGAGATAACAGAATCATAGCAACTCTTATCAAGGACAACATTTAATTGGGTCTGGCTTACAGGTTCAGAGATTTAGTCATTATCTTCATGGTGGGAAGCATGGCAGTGTCCAGGCAAGACATGGTGCCAGAGAAGGAGCTGAGAGTTCTACTTCTGCATTGGCAGGCAGCAGAAAGGGAACTCAGTTGAGCTTCTGAGACTTCAAACCTCACAACCTCTAGTGACACACTTCCTCCAAAAAAGCCACACCTACTCCAACAAGGCCACACCTCCTAACAGTGTCACTCCCTATGGGTCAATAGGGTCACTTTTATTCAAGTCACCACATTTCTTACCACAAGCAGTGATTTTTTTCTCTAAAAGTTGTTTTCCCATTATCATTGCCTATTGGAGAATTTTCTGGACAGTTTAGTTTCTAGCTACCACCTTCCTTGAAAATTTAATACCATAGATATGCTACACGTCTGCTTGTATAGTATAGACTATTATAGTATCTAAGATTTTCCTCTCCTCTAAAATTCAATTTTATTTTGTGAGGGTTATATCACTCTTCATGAATGTGTATTTAGTAAGGGAAGTGTGCTTTTTGGTGTGCCACTGAATCTTGTCTGCTGGTCTTTTACTTAACCATCAGCATGCTTATATGACTAATGTTGGTAGATAGCCTCTTCTCGCTGTCCTGTAATAGGATTGGTACTTCACAGGTTTGCAACTGAGGAGCTACTGAAGGGTTTTATTTATTGAAGTGATCAGATATTCTCCTAACAAGAAAGACCTCTCTTATCAAATTGTAGAAAGTAAATGGAAAAAGACAAGATTGATGTCATAGTTTTTTTTTTAAATGATACTATTTTTGGTAGCATATATTATCATGAAGATGGTAAAATCAATAAATATTTGGAAAGAAATAGGATTATATATTTCTGACAATGTAAGCGACAAGAGGGAAGAAAGTCTTGATTTGGGTGCTATCTTGAATTCTAATGTACTTAGAAACATTTCCTTCAGCTAACCTTTTCTTTACATTACAGGAGAAGGCAAAATTACCGTTGAAGAATTTGTGAACAAGTTCACAGATATCTTGAGAACTCTAAAATTGGAACGTGAGTTTTACTTAGAATTTATTTATTTTCATTCATTAATTTGCTTATTCACTTTACAACGGGATCATGCCCCTTCCTTCCTTCCCTCCCCATTCTGCCCTTACAAATTCCTTCTCCCAATACTCCCTCCCCTTCTCTTAAGAAAAGGGGAAGCTCCCCTTAGGTACCATCTCACCTTGAGGCATCCAATCTCAGCAAGGTTAAGTGCTTCCTCTCCTACTGAGGCCCAACTCTGCAGTCAAGTTAGGGGAAGGGGCTCCAGAGGCAGATAACAGTCAGAGACGGATCCTGCTCCAATTGTTAGGGGATGTACGTGAAGACCTACTGCACATCTGATCCAAATGTGTAGGGGGCTAGGTCCAGCCCTTATGCTCTTTGGTTGGTAGTTCAGTCTCTGTGCGACCCATGGGACCTTTTGGTTGGTAGTTCAGTCTCCATGAGCCCCCATGGGCCAGGGTAGTTGACCCTGTAGGTCTTCTTGTGGTGTCCTTAACCCTTCCATCTTGCTCCTTTATATCCTCAACTCTTTCATAAGACTGCCCAGCTCCGCTTGCTATTTGGCTGTGGGTCTCTGCTTCTGTTTCCATCTGCTGCTTGGATGAAGCCTCTCTGGAGACAGTTATGTTAGTTTCCTGTCTGCAAGCATAGCAGAGTATCATTTCTCCCATGCAATTGGAGCAGTCAATGGTTATTCATTCCCTCAATCTCTGCTCCATCTTACTCCTGTGTATCTTCTAGGCAGGACAAATTTTGGGTTGAAGGTTTTGTGGGTGCGTTGATGTTCCTCTCACTCCCCAAAAAGGATTTCCTGGCTACAAGAGGTGGCAACTTCAGTCTCCACATCCATCTGCTGGTAGGAATCTTAGCTAGGGTCACCTCCATAGGCTCCCCAGATCCTCCCTGTCCCAGGTCTCCAGCTAGTCCCAGAGATGCGTCTCCACCAATTTCCATTCTCACTCAGCCTTCTCTTGCTTCTTCTCTCCCAACACCTGATTGCTATCCTCACTCCCCTCCTTGCCCTCTCTCCCACCCAGTTTTCTCTCTCCATCTACCTCTGATGAGTATTTTGTTTTCCCTTCAGAGTGAGATTCATGCATCCTTCTTTGGGCCCTCCTTATTACTTAGTTTCTTTGGGTCTATAGATTATAGCATGGTTATCCTATTCTTTATGGCTAATGTGCACAAGTACATACCACACATGTCTTTCTGGGCCTAGGTTACCTCACTCAGGGTGATATTTTCTACCTCTATCCACTTACCTGCAAATTTCATGATGTGCTTGTTTTTAATAACTGAGTAGTATCCCATTGTGTAAGTAAACCACATTTTCTTCATCCATTCTTCAGTTGAGAGACATCTAAGTTGCTTCCAGTTTCTGGCTGTTACAAATAAAGCTGCTATGCCCTGTGGTATAATGGTGCATCTTTTGGGTATATGCCCAGGAGTGGTATATCTGGGACTTTGGGCATAACTATTCTCAATTTTCTGAGACACTGCCAAATTGATTTCCAAAGTGGTTGTACAAGTTTGCACTCCTACCAGCAGTGGCAGACTCTTCTCCATACTCCACATCTTAGCCCACATGTGATGTCGCTTGAGTTTTTGATCTTAGTCATTCTGATTGGTGTGAGGTGGATTCTCAGAGTCCTTTTGAATTGCATTTCCCTGATGACTAAGAATGTTAAGCATTTCTCTGGTCATTCAAGATTCCTCTGTTGAGAATTCTCTTTAGCGCTATACCCTATTTTTAATTGGGTTATTTGGTTTGTTAGTATCTAATTTCTTGAGTTCTTTTTATATTTTGGATAGTAGTCCTCTGTTGAATGTAGGGTTGGTGAGGAACTTTTTCCATTCTGTAGGCTGCCATTTTGTCCGTTTGTCCTGCTGATGTTGTCCTTAGCCTTGCAAAAGCTTTTCTATTTCATGAGGTCCCATTTATTAATTGTGATCTTAGTGCCTGAACCATTGGTGGTCTGTTCAAATATTTGTCTCATGTGCTATTCCCCACTTTCTTTTCTATGAGATTTAGTGTATCCAGTTATGTTGAGGTTCTTGATCCGTGTGGACTTGAGCTTTGTGCAGGGTGATAAGTATAGATCTCTTTTCATTCTTCTACATGCAGACGTACGGTTAGTCCAGCACCATTTGTTGAAGATGGTTTCATTTTCCCATTGTCTGATTTTGACTTCTTTGTCAATTATCAAGTGTCCATAGGTGTGTCAATTTATTTCTGCATCTTAAATTCTATCCCATTGATCAACCTATTTTTTCATGCCAACGCCATGCAGTATTTATTACTATTGCTCTGTAGTATAGCTTGAAATCAGGTATGGTGATACCTTCGGAAGTTCTTTCATTGTACAGAATTGTTTTAACTATCTTCCTCCTACCCCCAGTGCCTTCTCCTCTGAGAAGGGGAGACTCCCTGCACCCATACCAACCCACCCTAGCATATCAAATCATTGCAGGCATATCCTCTCCCACTGAAGTCAGACAAGCCAACCCAGTTAGGGAAACAGGATCCAAAGGCAGGCAACAAAGTCAGGGACAGCTCCCACTCTAGTTGTTGGGGGACCACATGAAAAGCACACCTGGATCCTTGGAGGCTCTTCAAGACCTTTTACATGGAGGAGTACTGGGTTTTGTATGTACGTAGCAGCTGTACATCTGCTACAAATGTGCGGGGGTTCTAGGTCCAGCCTATGTATGCTCTTTGGTTGGTGGTTCAGTCTCTGGGAGCTCCTAGGAGATCCATCTCATGAGTAAGAACCAATACCTGATATCATTAGTGATAATCTGTTGTGCTTGCAGACAGGAGCCTAGCAATACTGTCTGTCCTAAGAGAGGCGCCATCTAGCAGCTGACTGAAACAGATGGAGAGAGCCACAGCTGAACGTTAGATGGAACTCAGGAGTTTTGTGGAAAAGTTGAGGGAAGGATTGAGGAACCCAGAGGGAATAGGGACTCCCCAAGAAGATCAACAGGGTCAACTAACCTAGACCCTTGAGGCTCTCTAAGACTTTTACATGGAGGAGTATTGGATTTTATCCAAGGGTTTTCAGTATCCAGTGAGATGTTCATATGATTGTTTTTCTTTAAGTTTGTTTATATGGTGGATTGCATTGAATCATTTTCGTTTATTGCATCCCTGGAATGAAGTCTAGTTGATTATGGTGGATGATGTTTTTGATGTATTTTTGGATTCAGTTTGCGAGTATTTTATTGAATATTTTTGCATTAATGTTCATTAGGGAAATTGGTCTGAAATTCTCTTTGTTGAGTCTTTTTGTGATTTAGGTATCAGGGTGACTGTGGCCTTATAGAATGAGTTCGGCAATGTTCTTTCTATTTTGTGGAATAGTTTGAGGAATATTGGTATTGGCTCTTCTTTGAAAATCTTGTAGAATTCTGTGTTAAAACCATCTGGCCCTGGGCTCTTTGTTGTTGTTGTTGTTGTTGTTGTTGTGAGACTTTTAATAACTGCATCTATTTTCTTAGAAGTTATAGGATTATTTAGGTAGTTTGCCTGATTTTGATTTAACTTTGGTAAGTGGCATCTATCCAGAAAATCATCCATTTCATTTAGATTTTCAAATTTTATGGAGTTTAGGCTTTTGAAATAAGACCTAGTGATTCTTTGTATTTCCCCAATTTCTGTTGTTATGTCTTCCCTTTCATTTCTGATTTTGTTAATTTGGATACTTTCTCTCTGCCTTTTAATTAGTTTGGCTAAGCGTTTGTCTATCTTGTTGATTTTTTCAAAGAATCAGCTCTTGGTTTAGTTGCTTTTTCATATTGTTCTCTTTGTTTCTAATTTCTTGATTTTAGCCCTGAGTTTGATTATCTCCTGCTATCAGCTCCTCTTTGGTGTGTTTGCTTCTTCCTCTTCCTCTTCCTCTTCCTCTTCCTCTTCCTCTTCCTCTTCCTCTTCTTCTTCTTCTTCTTCTTCTTCTTCTTCTTCTTCTTCTTCTTC
>JANHMN010000002.1:16880323-16913421 GCA_030674055.1 Rhabdomys pumilio | reverse complement strand
TCTTCTTCTTCTTCTTCTTCTTCTTCTTCTTCTTCTTCTTCTTCTTCTTTTTTTTTTATAGCTTTCAAGTGCAGTTTTATATTGCTTATATTTGGAATTCTCCAATTTCTTTATGAAGGGAGGTAGTCCTATGAACTCCTTTCATTGTGTCCCATAAGTTTGGGTATGTTGTGCCTTCCAGAACTTACTCATCCTGCTTAACTATAACTTTCTACCCTTTGGCCAACATAACTTTCTTCCTCCTGACATCCATTACCATATTCTTTGCTTCTACGACAGTGTTTTTTTGGATTCTGTACAAGTGACACCCAGCAATTATCCTTCTGGGCCTGACATTCACAAAGTAAAATGGCCTCTCAGGTCATCCATGATGTTGACAAGATTCCTGATTTTTTGAGGCTGAAAAGTATTCCATAATTATTTTTGAGACAGGGTCTTGTCATAGTCCAGGCTGGCCTGGTCCATCTTATGAAGCTCAGTCTTTAAACTCTAGACAACTATCCTGCTTCAAAAGGTAGGGTGGTGCACACCTGTAATCCCAGCGTCACCATACCTGCAATGTCCATTATATCTCTTTTCTGGATCAATAAGATGTCAGTTTCCTTTCCTTGAATTTGTGTATTTAATACAGTCTCAATAAAAGTATCAACAGCTTCCTTTCAGAGCCAGACAAGCTTGGTGTAGATATGTTAACATATAAGAACAAACATGAAAACATTGAATAGAAGAGCTGCTAGAAGCCTAACCCTACCAGATACTCATGTCCTTACGCCTTTATACTACACAGTCTTTATAACCAAGTCATTTGATCCCATTGCATGGACAGGTAGAAAGGGCAAAATGAGAACAGAAATATCCAGGAATAGACATCATTATGTTTGTGAACCAATGCTGTTATCACTTCAGGTTGCTAGGGAAAGTAAGATTAGTCCTCTTCCAGTTAGGATATTGGGAAAACAGAGTAGGCAAAGGAGAAAATAAATTTAGAAAAGCATTATGTATTTGTCATAGAAAAGAATAAATGACAACTGAGCTAAGGTGGTATATGCCTTTAATCCCAGTACTTGGGAGGCAGAGCAGGTGGACCTGTGTTCAAGGCCAGCCCAGCCTGGACTTCAGAGAGTGAGTTCCAGACCAGCTAGGGCTACACAAGCAAGCAAGCAAGCAAGCAAGCAAGCAAGCAAGCAAGCAAGCAAGCAAGCAAGGAAGCAACAGAAAATGTGAAACCTTTCAATATTTAAATGCAAAAGTGAAATCCCGAGTGCTTCAGTGGCTTGGATATATGAGAAGTCTTTCTGGTTTTGTTTCAAAACATAGATGTAATTACAGTGTTTATCTTTTTTGTTCTTTTTTTCTACAAAAATCCAGTTTTGAATCATTACGTATTTTATTTTGTTATTTTGTGTGTATTGATGTCTTATCTACATGTATATTTGTGTACCATGTGCTTGTCTGGTACCTTTGGAGGCCAAAAGGAGTTGTCAGATCCCCAGTTATAGACAGTTGTGACCCATGATGTGAGTGCTGGGAATTGAACCTGGGTCCCCTGGAAGAGTTCTTAACTACTTAACCACTTCTCTAGCATCAAGAATACAATGTTTATATTCACCTCACATCCCATCATCTTACCAAATTATGGTTTTAGGAGATGTTTCAAATGACATAGTTGTCTGCCACAGATGGTAACTTTTTCTCTTATTTAGTAGACGGTTGCCTTTTATCTCTTTCAGTGTGCTGGCCACAGTCTCTGGCACAGCTCTCTGGCACACAGCACTGGGCAAGGGGAGGTTTTTTTTTTTTTTTGTTTTTTTTTGTATTTTTGATTTATAAGAACTCAGCCAGTGTTTCAGTGTTATGTTTGTTGGCAACTGCATAGTGGTGTTTTTGTTTTTGTTTTTGTTTTGATTTTTGTGTGTGTGTCTGAGTTAATTCTCTTCTGATTTTGTGGCTCTCTAACTGAAAGTCATTATATATTCCCAGGAGAGAAGGAGATACTTGACAACACCAACTTTGACTTAAATAATACTAATGTCATTTCTGAAATTAAGGAGACTTTAAATGCTATAGGAATCCATCAAACAGACAGCGATATTCAGAAGGCAATAGAGAACACAGCTTCTTCTGGTGAGTAATCACCTCATTCTTTTTTATTCTTCTCTCATGTATGACGTCCTGATTGCAGATTCCCCTCGCTCCCCTTCCTCCAGCTTCTCCCCCATCGAGACCTAACCCCTCTGTCAGAAAAGAGCAGGCCTCCCAGAGACATCAACTAAACACTGCATAACAATCCACAATAAGACCAGGCAATAGCATCACATCAAGGTTGGATTAGGCAATCCAGTAGGAGGAGAAGGGACCCACAAGAAGGCAAAAGAGAACAGATTTTTAAAATTCTTTTTACTTTACAACAACAAGGTGCTGTTTACCTGAAATGTCCAAGAAGCTACAGCTAATTTCTTTTCCTCCTTCTTCCCCTTTTAGGAACATATTTCTTTATTTTTCAGGGGTATGGGTTTATTTATTTCATTCATACTTTTTAAAAAGATTTATTTATTTAGTATACACTATTCTATAAGCATGTATGCCTGCACACCAGAAGAGGGCACCAGCTCTCACTATAGATGGTTGTGAGCCACCATGTAGTTGCTGGGAATTGAACTCAGGACCTCTGGAAGAGCAGTCAGTGCTGTAAACCTCTGAGCCATCTCTCCCTCCCTCATTCATATTTTTATATACAGTTCATATTTGAAAGCAGTCAGGACAGGAACTCAAACACAGCAGGAACCAGCAGGCAGGAACTGATGCAGAGGCCATGGAGGGTACTGTTTATTGTCTTGTTCCTTAGAGCTCGCTCAGCCTGTTTTTTAAAAACGAAATGCTATTTTTTGTTTATTTTTGAGTCTGTGTTTTAATTACAACATTTCTCCCTTCCCTGTCCTTCCTCCAAAATCTCCCATAAAACTCTCCCTGCTTCCCTTCAGTTCATGACCTCTTTCTTCATAAATCGTTATTGTATGCATATATGTATTTGTATGTCATATATTCATAAATATAACCTACAGAGCCCATATAAAGTAACATATGTTAAAATATCCACAACAGCTTTTTACAGGTCTGCTTATCATATTTTCAAAGATAATTGCCAGGTTTCCTCTTTATTTTTATGTTTTATGATTCTGGCTTTATAACATCAAGTGGTCTGTTTTGTTTTTTTTTTTTTTTCATCAGAATATTAAAACTATTCTTTCCTTTTGTTCTAAAGGTGATGTGATAACACTTAAGGATCTCATCAGAGAACTGGCCAACAGTGATGTATTTAGTGAGTGCCAAAGTAAGTATAAATTTGAAAAAAAAATGCAAACAGGAGCTTCATGCTTGTAGGCTTGCATGCCTTTTGTTTTTGGTAGGTGTGTATGCATATGTGCATGCATGCTGGCATTTATGTGTGGATGCATCTTTGTATTCGAGCGGCCAGAGGTTGACGTTGAATATTTTTCGCAATTGCTCTCTACCTTAGATACTGAAGCAGGGTTTCTCATTTGACTCGCTGATTGGGTCTAGTCTTCCTAACCACTTTGCTCTGGGGATCCCTTGAGTCTTTCATGGATTGGGATTGCTGGTGGGTCACTGTTGTTCGTACTGGGCACTTACAAGGGCACTGGATATGCAAATTCTGGCCCTCACTTTTGTGCAGCAAGTGCCTTAGGAGACACCTACCCCTTCTCAGCTCCTTGTCCCCACCTTCTCTGTGTGGCAACTGGAGACAGAATGTGCAACTTTATGCGTGCAAGCACTCTACTGCCCGAGCTGCCTCCCTGGGCTCTGGCACCATTAGGAATCGCTTTGCTTGCTTGTTGTTCAGCTCTTAGAGTTGATAAAATGTCCCAATTTATCTTGTTTTCCAATCTGAACCTCAAAACCTCTAAATTTTATGGCACTTCCTGTTTAACAACAACATCAGGTATTCTTGAAAATGAATACATTTCATTCAAATCAGGTTGTTATGGGGCTGGAAACATAGCTCAAGAATTAGGACCTAACTTCGATTTGCAGGGCTCATAAAAAGCTCTGCATGTAGCGTGCAGGAATAATGATAACACATGCCTGTAATCCCAGAAACAAAGAAGTGGAGACAGGAGGATCCCTGGTCAGATGAAGTAGCTGAAGGCCAGATGGAGCAGCTGAATTGGCCAACCCAAGTCCCATTGAAAAACATCATTTCAAAAGAAAATCTATGTCAATAGCTAAGTACCTGTGCACATGTGCACATACACTATCAGGTTGATGTGTGTTTAGGGGGATTCACTAACCCTGCTTTTATATTTTGCCATCAAATAGAAATAGAGGACATACATAACATCACTGATGTACTCAGTGATGGCAAAGTGGGCGTTAAAGACCTTTTGTCTGTCTTGAAGACCTTCAAGAAACCTTTAGAGGAGGAAGGCCTGTCTGAAGTAACTCCGGCCTCCGAAATGAATGGTGAGTACTTGGTCACTCCTCACATCTTGCTCTAGAGTTCACGCAGGCTCTTTTTAAAATGATGGTGATACTGTGTGTTAGAGAACTCTTTATGAAACTGATGCCCATCTATTGGCCTAGGTGGAGAATGTTTGGATAGTCTTTATTTGGATGAGACTAAGAGAAGTAATCTTGTTATTAATGCTTTAAAAACTGATTCTCATTTATTGGCATACAACAGTTAAAATATAAATATGACATTTCTATTTCTTCAGCACTGGATTCTAGTGGAGACACAGAGCTCCACGGGCGTTTGATTCCTTTGATACAGAATATAATATTAACCTCTTTGCCGTTGTCATAGTCACAGAATTCTTAGGGTTAACAAGCTATTGAAGAACGAGACGTGTGTGACTTCTAGAGTCACCAGAAGGCACCACTGCAATGCTCTTGTTTTCTTTGCAGGGATAATTGATGTGCATGGCTTGCAGTTTATATCAAGGGACACAGAGTGGTGTAGTCAGAAACTTTGTCCCTCTGTTCTTTAATTCCTTTGTTCTTTACAGCAACCAAATGAATTTGCTTCACTGAGAAGCTTTGACAAGATATTTGAATCCATGAGTTGCATTATTGTTATTCAGTATGGGACCTTTGAGGTATCTACTCTGTTCTGTTTTTATTTGATGTTTTGAGTCAAGGATTTCTGTATTCTAGGCTGGCCTCAAATTTGTTGTGTAGCTGGGAATGAGCTTGAACTTCTGATCCACCTGCCTCTGCTTCCTGGTGGCTAACATGTACATGTCTAGTTCATGCAGTCCTGGGAATCGAACCCAGGGCTTTGCAGAGCTGAGCAAATACTTTACCAGTTGAGCTTGGTCCCCAGCACATAGGATATATTTTTCTTTCATATATATATGAAATATATATGCAATATATAATATATTTCATATATGTTTCAAATATATTTATTTAATATACATCTTGAAATATATATTATACATATGTATTTTTTTATATATATATTTATCTTGCTTATAAATGTTTTTAAAAGATTTATTTTATTTACGTGAGTACACTGTCACTGTCTTCAGACACACCAACAGAAGGCATCAGAGCCCATTACAGATAGTTGTGAGCCACCATATGGTTCCTGGGAATTGAACTCAGGACCTCTGGAAGAGCAGTCAGTGCTCTTAACTGATTAGCCATCTCTCCAGCCCCTTGCTTATACATTCTAATGTATGATTTAACTAACTATAAAGTGCTTGAATTTCAATTGGTACTAAACGCTCTTAGAGGCATGAGCATGGCTGTTTGCCGAGATCATCTTTATCCTATCATATAAGACATTTGGATACAAACAATGACCCGTAAAACTCAGTTAATTCAGGAATTTATCTGAGAGTAACATTTGTAAAAAGAATAAAGAGATTGAGCAATGAAGATTTCTGCGAAAGCGTAATGAAAAGATGAGAAAACCTGGGTATTCAACAGTCATGTAAACCATCTGCTCAAGAGATAACTGTACAGCCATTGAATAAAAAACACTTTAGTAACACCAAATGGAAGGTAAAATACACAGAAGATACACACACACACACACACACACACACACACACACACACACACAGACCACCACCACCACCACCACCACTATCACCACCACCATTACCACTAGAATTCTATTTAAAATACATACATCAGAGAACTTGGGAGAATGCAAGTGGAAAACTGAGGAAGGGATGGGTAGATTTTGTCTCTTTCTAGGGGCAAACATCTGTGCTCTGATGTCTCTTGACAGCAGAGGGTGCCTGTGGCCACAGCGTCTGCGTTGACTTTCCCTGACTGCTGAGAACTCTTTTTTTTTTTTCTTTTTTCTGTTTGGGGGTTGAAGCTGGTTCCCCTTTATCATTCTCTTGTATTTTTGTTCAAGGCTCTTAAACTGACATTTTATCATCTGCTGACATGTGAAGTGGCTGTCACTCCACACCACACACTGTGAATTGGTTCTTTGTAGTTGATACTGATAAGGTCTATACCTTGTTTTGTGTGATAAATATAGTCCCATGCAATATTTTTTCATGTATTTAGTTTTGTAGTTTTAATTTTGCTCGTTCTATTCTATTTTTGTATTCAATTAAAAAAGAAAAGTTGATAATGTGCAAAAGAAGCAGAATCATTTTAAAATGAAGAAATTTACAAAAGAAACCAAAAATTTTGAAACTAAGGTTATTAAAATCAGTCATATATTAATGATATCAGTATATTAAACAAAAGTCAAAGAGTAAACATGAACTGTAAAATTGTCTGAGTATTTATATGGGGAGAATCCAATATAGATTTGGAATATAGGGAAGGGCTAAAGGCAGAGGAAACATGTCCGTCCACACAAAGGAGGGAAAGGTGGCTGCCCTGGAAATAGTTACCAGGGTGTGGCTGATAACTTTTCATTACCGAGAGAGACCTTCACCTGTTAATTATTGAAGTTCAAAGACTTTTATATAGAATAAAAAAATACACAGAAAAATGTTACAGAAACTGCACCAAACCCAAAGAGAAACCTTAACCGTATGCTGATAGAGAAGTCAAGTCTCTGGGTGCTGAAATGTTGGGAGGTTTTCATAAGTTGAAGAAGGGGCCTTTTCTAGTTTTGGAGGAATCTAGACGCCGAGATTGTGAAAGTATAAAGTTAGCCATTTGTGCTTAGTCTTTCAAATACTCTGGGTGAAACGCAGCTGCTGCGCTTCTGGATTAGAGCGAGTCCAGGGAGCCAGGTAGGAGGGAGCTGGAGATTCATCACGGGGATGCAAATCGAGTGTTTAAGATGTAGAAAAACTTACTTCATTTATTATTATTATTATTATTATTATTATTATTATTATTATTATTAGTTCTTTCGGAGGGTTAATCCAGTTGCCCCAGCATTCCATTCACTTTAATTTAATGAAATTGAATCTAATCTGAATACTGACCAGTTTGTGGTTGGAAACTTCTCCCATTCTAGGGCCGTGCCACAATGGGAGAGAGGCATGGAGAGGAAGGGAGAGGAAGAGCTCGGAACTCAAGTCCCCCTGAACCCTTTTGTTTCTCTCAGTATGTTTTTGGTTTTGGAGATGAGGATGCTGCATCCTTAGAGTGGGACACCTCTCAGTGAAAGTCTCGTGGCCTCGTTCAGCCCAGGTGTCCTTCCTAAATCTATTCTAGGATCCATCCCCTAACGGATTCACTATAACCAAGTTCCGAACATCATCACCTTCCTCTCGGCTTGCTTTTGTACACAGTTCTTTTTGTTTGACTCCACCCCACCCCCCACCATTGAACAGGGAGTATTTGCTGGTAAGAAAAAAAAATGAAATTGTCCTTTTCATCACTAGATTTTTAAAAACTGAAATCTTTGCAGAAAGTGGCCCTATATGTTATCCTTCAGTCTTATTTATATATACTTTAATAATCATTGCTGCACACAACACACACACACACACACACACACACACACACACACAGAGGCACACACACAGAGGCACACACACAGAGGCACACACACACAGAGGCACACACACACAGGCACACACACACACACACACGCAGGCACACACACACATGTACACACACACACTCACACACAGGCATGCGCACACGCACACATGCACACACATGCAGGCACACATGCACACACATGAACGCACACACACGCGCGTGCACACACACACACACATGTATATTTATCCTATACAACCTGTGTATGTTTTAAACTGGAGTCACATAATGAGTTGTGTAATGAACGTACTAGGTTCTGAACATCATTAAAAAGCAAATGGAACACTCTGTAGTAGAGGGTTTCGGAGTTCATCACAGTTGGGAGTGGTAAGTGCTGCACTATGAAGCTTTGATCCCTGTGTGTTGTGTCTGTGTGCTGTGTGGGTGTGGGAGGTACGTGCCCATGCATATATTTATATTCCCCCAATCAAAACCAGTCAAACCAGTGTGCCGTGATCACAGAAATTTGGGAGAAATAGTAACACAACCGTTGCCTCACTACCGTTTTCAAAAAAAGATTTAGTTTTATTTTCTGTGTGTGACTATTTATTTGCTTTCATGCATGTAGGTGTAGCACAAGCATGGCTGACACCTGCAGAGGCCAGAAGAGGGTGTCAGATCCCTTGGACTTAGAGTTACAGATGGTCATAAGCTGCCCCGTGGGTGCTGGGAAGTGCACCCCAGTCCTCTCGAGGAGCAGCAGATGCTTTGAGCTGCTGAGCCATCTCTTCAGCCCCTGTGGTAGTAAGTTTGATTCATTTAAACCCTACTTTTTTTTTTTTTGAAACTTTGCAGAAAAAGATGCGATCTTAAGAGACATAATTGATTACTTGATTGGAACGCCTGCTGCAGCAACACCATTCAATGGTGAGTAATTCAGAATTCTTTTAGAGATATACCTACCTATTTCATTTCTGTAGGTCGTGGGTACCAAGGATTAGAAAGGAATTGGTCTCAGTGTCAACCTCTGTTCTCTTTTATTCTTGTACTCACAGGTTTGTTGAAAGGGGTCAAAACTATTGATAACATCAGAAATAATAACATGACTGCAGATGAACTTGTCTCCAGCCTCGTGAGTACTGGGATGCCAATAAGCCACAGCACGATGCAGGAGATCCTGAGACAAGCCTCTGTCGATGGTGAATTCTCCTTTCTTGTACAGTCTCTTCCTTGTAACTATTCAGTGTCTTTTCAACATTGAGATATGTTTCCCTTGCTGTATAACCCACCCTAACATGATGCTGCTGATGCTGATTGATGATGGTGATGGTGGTGATGGTGGTGATGATGGTGATGGTGGTGGTGGTGGTGGCGGTGGTGATGATGGTGATGATGTCTACATGTGCATCTGTATGTATGTAGCTGTGTGCAGGTACCCATGTGCTTGGATATGTCTGCCTGTGAATGTGTAAGGAGGCCCGGAGACATCAATTTTCATTGTCATTTCTCAGGAGCCAATTACAATGTTTTTGTGAGACAATCTCTGGGCTTACTGCTTAGGCTAGGCCCATGGCCAGCAAGCTCCAGGGAGCCTTCTCTCTCTACCTCCTCCTCAGTGCTGGGATCACAAGTGGTGGCTACCACACCTGGCTTTTCTGAGGAGTCAAACTCAGATCCTCTTGTTTGTGAGGCAAATATTTTGTCAACTGAGTTATTCCCCAGCACCATCTTTATTATTATTTTAAGATTTACGATTTATCTTCTTTCATGTGTATGTGTGTATGTATGCATATGTATATTTGCGTGTGTTGTGTGTGCATGTAGAGGCTTATGGTTGACGTCAGGGATCTTCCTGGATCACTCTTCATCTTATTTTTTGAGGCTGACTCTCTCAGCTGAACCCAGAGCTCACTGAGAGCTTGTCTTGTTAGCTTGCTTGCTCTGGGATCCTCTGCTCTTCCTTTCTTCCTCTGAGGTTGGAGTTACAGAGGGCTGCTATGCCCAGCAGCGTTATGAAGGTTCTAAGGTTCTCAACTGGCTCCTCACACTTAGATGGCAAGTGCTTAAGACTGCATCTTTTCTCTACACTCTTCAGTTTCAAACCCTGGACATTCTCCTAATCCCAGCCCCATTGCTTTTAGCTATTTTTTTTTAAAAGATTGGCTAAAATATGACATTTTCTTAGAGCATTTTCAAACATACTTAGTTAGTTTCAGTTGATTCTTCTCTCCCCTTGTTGAGGAATTGATCTGTGTTGAGCATAATGATGTCTTAGCTCTATTATGCTCAGAATATTGTTACATATATGCATTTTCACCGATGAATGTGTTTATTTCTTGATTGGAAATGATAAATTGTGTGTACTTGTGCTGTACACTGCAGTATCTTGATGTATGTCTGTCTTGTAAAGTAATTAAACCAAGATAACCCGTTCCTCATCGCACATTCTTATACATTCTGTGATGACATTTAAAATCCATTTCGGCAATTTTCAAGTAAAATGTGTTATTATTAGTTATAGTCTGTGCTGTGGATCTCCTGAACTCTAGCCCATATGTGACTGAAACTTTCTTTCCTGTCACCACTCCTGCACCCCACAGCCTCTTCCCCACAACAGTCTACTCTGTTTCCAACTGGTTTTCTTGTGCCTATTTTTCTATGCCTGGTTCTCTTTACCTTATCCACTGTTTGTCAAATTCATCTGCGATGTTTCAAACGAGAAACTTTCCTTTTAAAAGCCAAATAGTATTCTGTTGTGTGTGTCGGTGCGATTGTTTTGTCTCTTTTATTCATTTAATACACACCTAACATTTCTTTAATATTCTGGCTGTTTGAACAACGATGCCATGAACTCACATGAGCATGTAGCTGCTCATTTGATACCCTGATTCAGTGTCCTTTAGGAAACACACAGTTAGAGTTTCGGAAAACAGTAGTATTATTTTTTACTACTATTTTAATTTTTGGATGAATCTCCATAGTATAATATTCTATAATGCTATATTAATTTAGACTCCCACCCTTCATATGAGATACTTTTCTCTATATTCTTGCCTACACTTTCTCTCTCTGTGTATGTGTGTCTGTGTGTGTATGTGTCTGTGTCTGTGTGTGTGTCTCTGTGTGTATGTGTGTGTCTCTGTGTGTGTGTATGCCTGTGTGTGTTTGTGTGTGTGTGTGTGTGTGTGTGTGCATACGTGCTTGCACATGTGTGTCTTCAATCACTTTCTACCTTACATACTGAGGCAGGACCTCTCACTTGGACCCAGAACTGTTAATTTGCTAGTCTAGCTAGCTGCTTTTCTCAGGGGATCTGTTGTTCCACTTCCCACAAACTTATATTACAAGCCACACCCACTGGTCTTTGCTTTGGGGTTAGGGTCCTCATTCCTACAAGACAAGCACTTGATCTGCTGAGGCATCCTCCAGGACCCTCTTCTGTCTTTCTGATTAAAGTTGTTCTTCCAGTTGAGCAACAAACCCACCTTTGAAATATAACAAAAAATATAGGCACAGATAAGTAGATACACTGGAAGACACAACAGAAGGAGGGCATATTAAAAATGCATTAAAATACATTGGGTTGGAGAGATGGCTCAGCTGTTAAAGGCTAGGCTCGCAACCAAAAATAAAATTCATATTTTCTTCTGGAGATATTTATCAGAGACATACTCTGTTTATTGCAGATCATGTCTATTTTACATATCCACATATTTATATTCATATATAAAATATATTTTATTTTTAAGCCAAATAAATAAATACAGTTGCAAATTCTTTTGAAGGAAGAGATTCTGGGTAGAGCTCTCTCAGTTTTAATCCCGTTGAATTTCAGAAGTTAAAATATTTGCTTATTTCTCTCCTCTGTCACAGTTATTTAATGATGGATGATTGGTGCCCGCCTGCCCTCCCCCGCCCCGCTCTGTCTCTTAGTAATTAGCAGCATTTTGCCGTTTCATAATTATGACTCTCTATGTTTTAGAAAATGATGAAGTAAATCTCAAACAAGTTTTAGAGAATTTAAACACACAGAAACAAGATCCTGTACTGAAAGGTGGGTCAGCTGACATCTGACTTCAAATATTTGTCCTTGTCTTAAGACACGACTTTGGGAATAACATTATAAAATATAGCTCGTCTACAAAATTATGTGTTTATATTTAAATTGCATGACTTGGGGAAGTGTTGGCCTGTGCATACCCTTGTCACAACCAAGATGATAAGCCCATCCTGCCCCCAGATTTCTGCCATATCCCTTGATAATATCACATGCGTTCTCTGCCTTCTTTCTACCCATTACCCCTAGGCAGCCACTGGTTTGGGGGTCACTAAAGATTTATGTTTATATTTAAATCCTTTTTGATGGTCCCTTTATATAGCACAACGTTTTTGAGGTTTATCAGTGCCTGTCACTCTCCAGTGACTCATTGTTTATTACTGAGCATGACTCCATTTTATAGTGGTAACACTCTTTATCTGTTTACTTGATAGCATGTATTATGATGTCTTCAGTTGGGGCTTTCACCTAAAAACTGCTGCAAGCCCACTCATATGAGGCATTATATGGGCATGCTTTTACTTCTAGCCAATTACCGTGAGATGGGTAACTGAGTCACAGTATGAGGTCTGTTCAAGTTTTTAAGAAACTGTTGGACCGTTTTATAAAGGAGTCCCAGTGTTTTATATCCATTTGCATTAGCAGTGGAAGTATGTGGACACTGTAGTGCCTAACTGTGATGAAGTCATTTAACCATGCTTACAAGTGCGAGTAACGTGTCACTGGGGCTTCTCTTTGCATATTCCTGGTGACTAATGACGTTCAATATCTTTTCATTTTCGTATGTTCTTTTTGTATTTCTTTGGCTCATGTTTTTTTTTTCGCTCATTTTTAAAGTTGGGTTATTTTTGTTATTTCTTTGTATATTGTAGATTTAAGTCCTTTATCAGATATATGCTTAGCAAATATTTTCTCCAAGTCTTTTGTTTGTCTCTGTTTTCTTAAAAGTGTCTTTGGATTCATGTGTCTCCCCTTGAGCACCCTTGTTACTTAGCTTCTCTGGTTCTGTGTATTGTAGTGTATCTTACGTTACAGCCACGATCCATTTATAAGTGAATACATGTCATGTTTGTCTTTCTGTGTCTGTTTTACCTCACCCAGGATGATTTTTTCTAGTTCCATCCATTTGCCTGCAAATTTCATATTTTTTAACAGCTAAGTAACATTCCATTTTGTAAATGCACCATATTTTCTTTTTCCATCTTTGGTTGAGGGACATCTAGGCTGTTTCTAGTTGTTGGTTAACAGAGACTGAACTGATAACCACGAGTTTGCATGGGACTGACCTAGGCCCTCTGCATGTATGCTATAGTTGTGTCCCTTGGTCTTCTTGTGAGAATCCTAACAATGGGAGCCGAGACTGTCTCTCTCTTGCCTGCTTTTGCTACTGTTTTCTGTCTGTTGGGTTGCCTCCTCCAGCTTTAATACTAGGGGAGGTGCCTAGTCTTACTTCAACTTTCTGTGAAAGGCCTGCCCTTTTCTGAAGAGAAAGGGAGGAAGATTGGATGGAGCAGGGACAGAGGAGAGGTAGAGAAAGGCTGAGAGGAGAGGAGGGAGGGGAAACCATAGTTGGAATGTAAAAAATAAAATAAAGCCTCTTTAGAAGTTCATTGATCTTGTAATAAGTCTATTTGATCTCTTTGATTGTACTTTTGGTATCACATGTAAGAAATCTTTCCCTTGCCAAGTTCTTAAAGGTTTTACCACGTCTTTCCTTTCCCTCTTGCCTCCCTCCTTCACACCCCTCCTTCCTCTACCCCTCAGGTGGCTTCAGACACTTGATGTTCTCACCATAGCTTCTTGTGGGCACGTGACCTTCATGCCTAACTGTTGAGTGTTTCCTAAATGTTTTGTGGTTTTACATTTATTCCATATGGTCCGTTTTGAGTTCTTCTTCTTCTTTTTTTTTTTCAAGAAACTGGGATTCTTTTATTTTTTTAATGGCATGCCCAATTCTTATTATTAATTTGTTCATTTTGAAACTTAGTCTTATTCTTTTGCCGGGCTGGTCTCCAACTCTTGAGTTAAGTAGTCCCCTCCTTAAGGCTCCATTTCCATTTTATACTGAGGTAAAAACAGGATAAAGGAATTGATGACTAATTTGATTCGTTTTGGAACCATGGAGACAGTGTTATGATATTTTATTTGGCAAGCAGCCTGAATTATTGGTGTATTACTATTGTTCATCATAGAACATGAAAACATTTACAAAGGAAAAAAAAACCACAAAGTGACTTCAAGACTCTCCATTTGCTTTCAGATATAGAAAATGCCCTTAATGCTGTCAAGTTGATGACCTCTGACAAAATTCAAGTGGCCAACTTAAAAGATGCTCTTAAGGAGCTCAATGTTCATTTAAAACCAGAAGAACAGCAGCTGTTAGAGAAAACGCTCACTGTTGATGGTGAGTATAACCACCGTCAGTCAGTTTGCCTTAATAACATAGCTCTACTGATACCAATCATCAAGCTTAGTATAATACACTTGTGAGCTTTTGAGACCGTCTTTCTTTATGTAGAATTGAAATTATGTATCCCAGGCTATCTCAAACTCTTGACCCTGCTGCTCCAGCCTCTTGAACCCTGGGATGACAGATACACAGTACCCCTCTGGCTGACAGAACATCTTAAATATGCTTAGTAAGCACTTTACAAAACTGCCTTTTAAGGTTTCATGTGTTGATCCCACTGGGTTAAGGCATATTTGTTGTGAACATTTGTTGAACGTCAAGGAAGGAGAAGTGCTCTGAGGAAGTCAGTGACTGGAGACTCTTAGGAAGAGAGTAAGAGAGGGGTTTTTAACTCTGGCTGAGATATTTATGACGTGAGGTTGAGTGAGAATATTCGAAGCTTCCAGACAAATGGATATAACATTTCCAAAATTGGAAGCTATTGTGTGTGATTCTTTTTTCAATACTTCTTTAAGTTAGAAGGTAGCTCTCTGGGATAGTGTAGGGGGCTGGGGTGTGAGAGGAGCCAGAAGGGCGGTGGGAGGAGAGTAAATGTAAGCGAAGTGTATCGTACATTAACAAATGCCTGACGTGAACCTGCATGCCAGCTTGTGTGCTGAGTATGTAGCAATAGCAAATAAAATTTAAAATATTAAGACACAATAAAGTAAAAAATAAAACCAATGGGTCGGATGAACTGTGGGCATTGCTTTACGAGTCATATCAACTGAGAGGCTACATGGCCTAAACTGTCACCTATGTGACTAGAAGCACTAGTCGTGTTTGAACTTCATGTTTGCATAGTGGGGTAGACCTGGTTGTCAGGGGTTATGTACTGTGTAACATATGCGAATAAATTAAAATATTTACATCTAGAAAACATTTAGTGAGGTAAGCTATGAAAAACAAAAAGGCAGTAACTAGAAATGCAACCCAATGGACAGAGATCTTGCTATGCACGCAGGAAGCCCTGAGCTTGATCCAGTACTGCGTAAACCACACGTGGCAGAATGTCCCTGGAATCCCAGCACTCAGTGGGTAGAGGCAGAGGGATCAGAAATTCAAGGTCTTTTTCAGCTATCTAACGTGAAGGAAGCATTCTATATGAGAAAAGATATACCGTGGGAACCAAATCTACGCAGGGTTTGATGGTGTAATCAGAAGGGACTTGTTAGAAGAGATGATTTTGGAGTTGAATTTGAAATATTAGTGGGAATTTGTCAAAATCCAGAGACGCAGGGAAGGAGGCTCAAAGAGGTTAGGAAAGAATATTCAGTGTGTGCAAACTGTAGACGTTAAGGGGTCTTAGGGGGGACTCCATGTAGTCCAGAATATCTGATATCTTTTCACGTGTGAGATACAGGAGACTATCAGGTTTTGGCACAAATATGAAACATTTATCTCAGGAGATATTTGTGGCCAAAGAGTGGAAAGTGTTCAATAGCCATACGTCCAGGCCAGAAACAGAATCTTAGACGTTGACCACACATAATACATGGTTTCGGGACAACTAGGTAGAGATGATGAGTGAGGTTAGCATGAGGCCGGGGACAGAGCAGTAGGCTGTACTCTCAGTGAAGCAGCAGTGAGAAAGGCTGTCTATAAGGGCCTTAAGAATTAACCAGAAAGACGGGGAAGAAATCAAGAGGAAGCAGTCAGTATAAAGCAAGAACATATTAAATTAGATAAAAATTAGAAAGTACTCTTTAGCTTGGTTATAAGTTGTTGCATATAAAAAAAAAAAACCCCAACATGCCTCTGCCTTCTCTGGAGCTCTGCCCATGCTCCCGGCTAGGCTTTGAGATTAGCTACAGCCTGTCTCACTCAGCTCTGCCAATGGCCAGCTGTGATCATTCCCCCAGCCCCTCACGGCCAGCTTCGCCAAGCCTTGAACAACCGCCCCAGCTGCCCTCTTTCTTCTCCTGCCCACCTCAGCCCTGTGGATGGAAATCACTAGATAGTTTTATTATTTTAAAACTAGCCAGAGTTCCCTCCATCCTCCTTCGACCCTGCTTGTGGTGGAGGCTACAAGCCCTAGGTGCCCCAGGACCTTCATGACTGTAGCTTCCTCTTCCTTCCAAAGCCTGGGCCGAATTCCCTTTCTCTGCGTCCCTTCTCTTCCTCCTGGGATATGGAGTCCCAGTTTTCCCCCTTCTCCCAGCAATTTGCTTCCATTTCCTTTATTGACACAATCAAGAACCAATTAGGGAATCGACACCTCCTTCTACAATAAGTAGTTAACTGGCAAACTTAGAACAGGTTTTGTGGTAGTTGATAAAAGCTAGCCTCCAGTATTGGAGCTGCAAATGAATATATGAATAAAACCGTCTTTCCAGAAACTAGGCTGTTTTAGAAAGGGAAGGGATAGAGTTTGGGGGGGATTGGGGATAAAGGGAAGGGATAGAGTTTGGGGGGATTGGGGATAAAGGGAAGGGACAGAGTTTGGGGGGGATTGGGGATACAGGGAAGGGTTAGGGGGAAAGTAAACAGATGAACTGGCTTTGACACAGGTAGGGTTTGGATAGATTCACAGTAGATACCATTCAGGACAAAAGTTAATGGTGCAGAAAGCTATAACATGCTTTAAGGGGACAATAAGCAGGCGGCTGTAGCATGTTGTGGATATTCATCGTGTTTCTTGACTATTATTGAATCTCTGTTCTGCTTTTCTCTGTAGAAGATGGAGCCGTTTCCCAGCGGGCTGCTCTTTTAGCATTGAAGAGTAATAAGCGGTTAAAGGATTTTAGAGGTGAGGAGAGTTGAGAAGTTTTGCACACATAGAATTTAGGAAAAGAGCCATAACTGTAGAAACTGATGCTGTATGTACATGCATATATAGCTAATATTTTATGACATTGAATAAACAGAACACAGTAGTTTAAGGGCTCAGATGAAGGCGAACTTATGTTCATGTAAGTCTGGCATTTAACAATTCTTATTAACCTCTCTCTCTCTTTCTCTCTCTCTCTCTCTCTCTCTGTCTCTCTGTCTCTCTCTCTCTCTCTCTCTCTCTCTCTCTCTCTCTCTCTCTCTCTCTCTCTCTCTGTCTCTCTCTCTCTTTCTCTCTCTCAGAAGTACTGGGGATTGACCCCAGAGCTTATACAGCTAGGCAAGTGTATCTGTGTGCCTAGTCCTATTTATGAACTCATGTGTATTCTATGAACATTTCCATGTGAGTGTTTTGTATGAACGTGTGTGTGTGTGTGTGTGTGTGTGTGTGTGTGTGTGTGTACATGAGAGGGTGTGTGTGGAGAACCAGAGGTCATTGTTGGGTGTTTTTCTCAACGTGTGCTTTTGGAGTCTTATCTAAAATCATTTTGCCCATTTCAATGTTCTGAGACGTTCCCTGTTTTACTGTAGTTTATTTATTATTCATTACTTAGTTTCAAGCTTTAGTGTATATTTTTTCATTCATTCATTCTGAGTTGACTTATGGATATACCCAGAGATAGACTTCTAGCTTCATTCTTATGCATTAGTTTTTTTAGAGCAATGTACTTTTCCAACCACTCAATGAGGCGACTCTGTTTTTTTTAAGCATATCTTCAGCACCTTTGTTGAAGATAATTCATATTTCCTTGATTGTTCTCGAATAGGCTACTTACAGTAAAACACATACATGAACAACTAACTATATAGGACATAGCATATAATCTATATATTTCACACGATGTTTTTACGTTTGTTTTCCTTATTTGACACTAATATGCTTTGAGTTTGTTAATGTATACTATTACTTGTACCAATTATTACTGTATTAGTCCCCTATTAAAGCATTTGTTTTTAAACTGAAAGGAGATAGGGATGTGGGAGAAAATTCTCCTTTACATTGACATTAGTTTCCAGTTGTTAACCAAAGTTTAATTTCATCTGAGTTTGTCTTACATTTGAGGTACTAGTTTCATATGTATTACGTGAAGGTCAAAATTTAACACATTTAGAGCAAGTGAGTACTGAATGCAAGTGGAACTGGTCTATTGTGTCTTTAGTTGAAAAAAATGAAGCTGTCTATATTAACTTTTAAATTACATTAAGATTTGTTATTTAGAATTTAATTATATCTAAACCGACTTTTTTTTTTTTTTTTTTTGACAGAGGTTGATAAACTTGCAAAGGCTCTAAACAAAGTCACCAGTGAAAAAATTGGGATTGATGATTTGAAACATATTTCCAAAGGCTTGGGACTTGGTATTCCAGATAAAGAATTACAGGATTTGCATAAAAAAGTTTCTGTTGATGGTACGTATTTCCTTTTTAGAGTGAGTCAGTCAGTTAGTCAGTCTGTCAGTCTGTCAGTCTGTCTGTCTGTCAGTCTGTCTGTCTGTCTGTCTTCGTTTCTCAAGACGTGGTTTCTTTGTGTACCCTTGGCTATCTTGGAGTTATCTCTGTAGAGAAAGACTTGAACTCACAGAGATCTGCCTGCCTTTGCCTCTCAAGTGCTGAGATTAAAGGCATTATGTGGCACTCGTAAGACAAAGACCAGAGAATATAGCCTGAGGGCAAGAAGCATTCCAAACAAAGGCTGGAGTTTGTGTTGCGTAGAACAGTCTAGCCATCTGCCTTTCAGTCACTCTGAGCTGGGTATCCCAGACTCAGAACCACACGGGAACACCTTTGGTTCGGGAAGGTCAGCAAGCATGAACAACCATTAAACGAAAGCTGCCCTTCTTCTGTTTCATTTCAGAGGAGGGAAATGTGGATTTAAAAGATTGGCTGTTGCAGCTGAAAGGGACACCACACTTCAGTAAAAGTTCAAGTAAGTGGGAATTTTTAAAAGACAGTTTGAGGAGAATAAGTGTATTTTCATTACTTGCACTGTGCAGTTTTCTAGTTTTCTAGAGCAGTGCCCATTTCTACAGCAAATGTGCTCTGCCTAAAGGGTCAACAGGGACCCAATCATGAGGTTTTCTTGATTTATGCTTTCTGGAATATATATCTGTCACTAAAACAAAAAACAAACAAATCACAAAAAGCAAAACCAAAAAACAACTGAATAAGTAAAAAAATAAGAAAATTAAATTAAGAAAAAAAAAAGAAAACCCACATCTGGCTTCTACCAAAAACAAAACAAACAACAAAAACCAAAACCCCAAGCCAAACCAAACCAAAACAAAAAAACCAACAGTGAATGCTCCAAATCTATCTGGAGAATTCATTTCCTGTCCAAGTTGTGATACAAAATGGATGCCATCAATTGGAGCTCAGTCATTTTACTGAAATCCCAAGGGAATAAAGCTCTTGCTCCCTCATGAAATTCACTGTTGAAGCATATAGGAAGGTACAGGAACATACTGAAACTTACAGAACTCCCCAAGACTTTTCATCTCCATCCACCTCTGCAGTCATGGGACACTGAATGTAGTCTGGCTGTAATGTATTTTGGTAACCGCTATGTCCATTTTTAAGAGAGGTCTTTAGAACTTTTTAAATGAATTGAAACCAGGTTATAAATCTACAACTATTTTGGATTCTCTGTCTGCGTCTGCTTGGAGAAACCCATGTCTTGAGAAGAGGTGAAGTAGTTTAATTTTCCCTGTAGTCTTTACAGACTTAAGCAGAACTACATTCAAGGTTTAATTTGAATAGCTACAAAAATAAATTGTTCTTCAGATACAGTATTTGGAATGTGTTCAAAATTCACATAGGCAAAATATTTTGTTTTGTTTAAGACAAGGTTTCTCTGGGTAGCCTTGGCTGTCCTGAAACTCACTCTATAGACAAGGCTGACCTCAAATTAAGAGATAAACCTGCCTCTGCCTCCCAAGTGCTGGGACTAAAGGCATGCACCACCACTGCCTTTTTTGATATTTAATAGACAAAAATATTTTATCTTTGATCCTTTAGAATAGGGCCAATAAGATTTTGTAAGTACATTGTTGGTAAACTTCTTACAGAGCCAGTGTTTATAAAATGGTTACAGACCTTAGGTTTTTTTTTTTTTATTGCATCTGAAAATAATTTATGCATATAATTTCAAAAGTAAATATTACATTTGATTGATATATTAATGTCATCTTACTATTATTTAATGTGATATTTTTGTGTATTGGTACATGCAAGCAATTCACCTTACAGAGAATAACCACTTGAGAATAGTCAAACTATGACTAGTTTTTCCAGTTTAAAAAGTTTTAAATTACATTTTATTTACTTATTTATGTTTATATATGTATGGACACCTTGTATGTTTGAAAGTCAGAGGACAACTTGTGGGAGTTAGTTCTCTCCTTCCACCATCAGGTTCCAGGGAAGTGAATTCAGGTCATCAAGCTTGGTAGCAAGTGAGTTAACCCGCTGGGCCATCTTACTGGCTACCAATTTTCTAAGTTTCGGCATGTGGATGACTTCAGAATATCTGAATGGTTGGGTGTAAGCAGATACTCTAAGGTTGCTCTTTACATAATATTATTTTTTCAAACTTCATTTAAATTTTTATTTGATGTTTTTAAAAATTGGTTCACAAAACAATACACTTAATTAATGGAATTTTCACAAATACTTAATTCTTATTGCTTCTCCTTCACTACCCTCTCCCATTTCCTGTACCTCCCTTTTGCTGACACTCTCTTCTCGAGCATCTTCTTTTCGGTGTTCATGATAAAAGTATTTTATTACCCTTTCCTTTCTCCAAATTCCTTTTTTTAAACCCTTCTCATGGTCTCCTTTCTTCTTTCATGACTCATATACCAACATGCTGTGTGTGTGTGTGTATGTATGTGTTTATAAATTATTAACTCTCAGTTTAAATACCTACAATGACTTTGTTTCATAGTGGCTACATTTTTTGTCTATAAAATTAATTACTTTGGTCTTTAAACTTGACTTCACAATTAATAATTGTATTAGGGTGAAGAATAGTCTTTTCCAAGCTCTTTTCCTTTCTTCATAGGTCAAAGAAAATTTGATAGTGTCTTCAGTATTTGGGGGGTGGTTTAAATTAGCTGATGTTACATGCAAAGCACTTCTCATAGCTTAGCAAGCTCTGACTGCAGTAAGTGATAGATGTGTTTGTTATTATGCAGATTATTTCAAGTGTGTTTCAATTTTCCTACATTGTGTATTTTTTTGCACATAGAAATACAAGCTCCCTTAAAAACTCTGGCCTCCATTAGGAAAAACGAGACAAGTACTGATGATGTAGTCTCCATTTTGAAAAATGTCGGGGTTGTATTATCCCAAGATACAATTGAGACAGCATTAAAGAACATGACCCCCAGGGGTGAGTATATAATGTTTCTAATTACCTTTACCTCAGTAACATGAGTCTTCTTGAACTTTTTGAGTTCCTTGATTTGCTTCATGGATTTCCTAGGTTTTCCTTGACCTACCACCTAATGAGATTCCAGAAACTGTTGGCCAGGGTCTAATTCTATTCTCAGCAGCACCTTGCAAAGAAGGATATGCAGTGCTAGTGTGTGTGCATGTGTGTGTGTGTGTGTGTGTGTGTGTGTGTGTGTGTGTGTGTGTGCTTTCCAACAGGGCGACTACTATCGTTGCTTGTGTACTTTGCTTATCACTGACTTTGCCATGTTCTCTGACATTTTCCCTCCAGAGGATGGAAAACTGAACTTAGAAGAGTTTCTGAACCATTTGATCAAGACACAGCTTTCATCTGTCTCGGAAAGTAAGTTGTTTTTTTTTTTTTTTTTTTTTTGTTGAATGGAGATAGAAAATGACATGTTGTAGGTAGATCTCTTTTTAGATGGCTGTAAGCTCAGTTAAGACTGTAATCAATTTCTCATGCCTTTGTGCCATTCAGTTTTAATCTTTATCACAGCTGGAAAAGACCACAGTACCAGCGAAATGTTAGTTAGCTTCTTTCTAGTCTAGACAACAGAGTCTTGATGTCTATGGTGTTTCACTAAGGGCATTAGTTAAAAAAAAAAGCACATAGAATTAATTTACTTGGTTGCAATCAAAGTCCAAAAGTCCACTTATGAGACATAGTGGCATATAATAAATCATTAGTTCTTAACTTATGAGACATAGTAGCATATAATAAATCATTAGTTCTTAACTTATAAGACACAGTGGCATATAATAAATCATTAGTTCTTAGCACTAACTTACAGTTCTTCACTAAAAAACAAGAGGAAGTTTTGTTGTTGATATTAAGAGAACTTCTTCGTTTAGATTTTGCTATTTTAACTTTGATTTCTTGTTATTTTTGTGTATGAGCCTCTTTTTTTCTGTTTTCCCTTGTAACTAAACTCAGCCTGGTAAAATTTTGACAGTACTATACAGAGAGCTAAGGATTTTATTTTAGTTTTTCGGTGTTTGTGTTGTTTCAGCCTTCTGGGCTTTCTGATGCACTCTCATTTTTGATGTCGACAGTGCTGAAACTAAAAGTGGGATGGATAATTCTGACATAAGCTGAAATTATATCCCCTTCCCTTCACTTCATAGAGGCTTACAGTCTAGCTATTGCTTATTGCTTTGGATAGACATAACTATAAATTTGGCAAACAAAATGTTATGATGGAGAAAAAATTTTTTTTTTGTAGAAATGCTTCCTTTGGGGAATTTTTTAATAACATACTTTGTCTATTTTATTTTATTATTTTATTTTATTTTGTGTGTGTCTGTGTGTGTGTGTGCACGCGCGCACACACACACACACACACAGGCGCGCATGCACACACACAGGCATCTGTGGAGGCTAGGAGAGTATGTCAAACCCCTTGGAACTGGAGTTTCAGGTGGTTTGGAGCTGCCTGACATGGGGGCTAGAAACCGAACATCGGTTTTCTGTGAGAGCAGGGAGGTCTCTTCATCATTCAGTCATATCTCCAGCTACCTACCCCATCCCTGCAAAATAAACGATTACCACATCTCCTGAAAACATTATCCATAACGTAATTAATAGTAAATAGAAAAATACGTCCTGAAGCTTAACAGAAAACTTTTTGTTCTTTGTACAGATGATAAATAGCTTGAGACAGAACTTATGCCTTAGCTACTAGGAGCTGCAGGTCTACACTTCATGGGCAACTACTTTTTATGAATGTATTTATTTGATTTGTTTCATTTACTATCTTTATACCAGATTTTATTTTTATTACTACATCAGATGTGCTGAGCTTTCAGTGAACAATTGTTCAAATGACTATAGCTAATGGATGTTGGTATGTTGTATTTTCACACACGTTCTTGGGATATTTCTTTTTCTGATAATTTCCCTGTTGATCCAGGGACTGTTTGGAAGTGTGTCATTTGATTTCCTGACTTTAAAATTTAATTTATTGTTATTTTTAATTTTATCATAGTCAGAGAACGTATGATACATAATTTCAATGTATTTATTGAAACAGCCAAATTACTGGTATTTTCTTTATGATGCAGAATATGGTGGTTTTTTTTTCCCCTGTGTGCTCTTAAAAACAGTGTGTGTTCTTCAGGCAGAGAGCATGGTGGACAGTTGTCTCTGCTCTTCTCTGTACGGTGTGTTCTGGTCTGTCAGTTTCTGAGAGGGAAGAACTAAAATTCCAATCACTATTATTGCGTTTTCTGTGCTACTCTTGAATGTCACTGGTCTCCTTCAATGCCTCCTGCCTTCACTCTTTGCTTGGCCCCTTGTGGTGGCCGTGTCTTTCTAATGAGAAGGCTGCAGTTACCATTTTGAAACAAAAAATCACTTCCCTGCCCCACCTGCCCCACAACTGAGAAAACCTTACTCACTGCTGTACCTTTATATCTCTTTTCACACTGGAATTGAATATGATAGGAAGACAGTTCTTGATTTTCTATGTTCTCATAGCTTTTCTTTTTATTGTCTCCTAGGAGATAGGGTTGATGACAGCAAACTAGATACTTTTCTAAGTAATGTGACAGCAACAATGTCAGTTAGTAAATATTGTGAGAATTTAAAGCTACATCATAGACATGGTTCATAGACATGGTTCACGTGGCTCATAGTCTGAGAAGTCCTTTTATCCATGAAAATTTCTTTGCTGTTAAAATGACATAAAAAGAGCTACCAAGAGCTGAGGAGGGCAGAGGCAATCATCAAACATGACCAGGTTAAACAGTGCAGTCTGCCAAGGCAACAGCAGACTTAGCTGAAACCTCTCTTTGACTACTTGAGAAAGTCTCCAGATGCATGACAAGAACCCACAGACACAGCACCCGAGCAGGACAAAACTGAAATTAGAAAATCAAAGTAGAATCTTAACTCATTATCTCCATCAAAACAGAAATCTTCCGGCAGGTACTGTTTGAGTATCAGAGCTGTCTGAAGCCTTAATGCCAGGAGCAGTGAGTTTATAGAGGTGCCGTGAGCTGTGAGGCAGATGCTGAGCTGGGACCACGGCATCTTGGTTTCCTGACCTGAGGTCCAATCCAGGGTCACTTGTTGTATTTACTTATGGGTCTCCTGAGTTTCCTTTGATTCTGTTTCCTTGGATTTCTATGACCCCAAGAGGATACGAAGTGCTTATTTTGACCCTCACTTGGGTTTGTCGTTAATTTCCTCCTGAGAAGTTGAATCACATCCTTTTGACAGGAGTACATCAGTAAAGATGCAACATCCTCTCTGTGCATTGTGTCAAGAGACGCATGACACCAGGCCTTCCCTTTATTGATGGTCACTTTGTTCTTACGTTTAGGAGATTCTCTTATATTTCATCCTTCTGTATGCTCTTTGTCCTTTATAGATATTGAGAAAGTCTGGAAGAGTCTTTGAAAGCAGCTAAATATCTTATCATCAAACTTTCACATACTGTGTTCAGTCTTTTGATAATGTAGACTTGACTCTATTTTCACAACTGTGATAGCCAAATGTTAATTTTCTAACCCCATCATTCATTTTTCAATTGTTAAATGAAATTATAATGAAAGCAAGTTTTTTCTTCATGTTTTTATATTGTCTGTTTAATGTAAAAAAAAATTCTCCTTTATTTATTCACTTACATTATTCTATTTATTTTTCTTAGTGTGAAGTCTTTATCATGGGACACACTCATCCTTATTTTAATTCTTGACATTTACTTATTTGTGTGTGTGTGTGTGTGTGTGATGGCATACCTGTAGAAGTCGGAGCAGATTGTGGGAGTTGATTCTCACCTTTCACTGTAGGAACTGAAGATTCAACTTGGGTCATCAGGTACCTTTACCAGCTGAACAATATCATTCCTCTGTTTTACTTTATACAGAATGCCTTTTGTATTTTTTTAAAAAATGTTTTTGTTGTTGTTGTTGGGTTTTTGTTATTGTTGTTGTTACTCTTGTTTCAAGACAGGATTTCTCTGTGTAGTCCAGGCTGTCCTGGAACTCACTCCATGGACCAGGCTGGCCTCGAACTCTGCCTCCCACACATGTTCTTGGTGATCTTGAAGGTCTAAAGAGGTCATTGAATCCCCTGAAAACTAAAGTTATAGTTATCCCACAATGTGGGAGTTGGGGCCTGAACCTGGGTCTTCTGCAAGAGCAAATGTTTTGAACCACAAAACCATCTCTCCAGCTCCAAAATTGAAATTTTAAACTAATAATACTATCTGTGACAATACTCTTTTAATATATTTTAAATAAAATACATGCTTTGGCAAAACATTAGAAGCAACACAGTAATTTAAAACACCCATTTGATTTCTTGAATACTAGTTTTTAATGGTTGGTTTTATATGTAAATTTGTCACTGGTGATTATTTATTAGACCTTTCATTTCTATTGGCTATTCTATGTCTTATAAAATAGTGATGCTATGTTATTGGTTTTCAATTCTAAGAGAATTTAATACACAATTATAAATACATTTTAAACATTTAGGCTTATAGCACACAAGGAAGCCTGTATATATTAATTGTTACAATTCAAAACATTGTTGCAGGACTGGAGTTGCAGCTCGGTTGGGAGAAAACTGGCCCAGCATGCACAAAGGTCTAAGTTCCAGCCCCAGAACCATAAAACAGGCATACTAGACAATTATATAGCCAAGATATTATATTGAATTAAAAATTTTCTTTTAATATTTTCACAATTGTGGGAGTTGAACTTGGGACCTTGCTCATGCTACGTAAGTGCTCTGCCACAGAACCACATCTCCAGTCATGTATTTAGCTATGATTCAAGTTGGAAAGTGTAACAGAGACCCTTGAACGGTTTTTATTCTATTTCAAAGAGTACATAGTACTTACATAGACATCCCACTTTAACATGATTTCATGTTTTCTTTAATTTTATCACATTGTATTTCCTTAGGTGAAAAGATTGAATCCAGTAGTGTGGATGACATTTTGAAAAACATGGACGTAACGCTCACAGAGGAGGAGAAGCAGGTTCTCTTTGAACACCTGCAAGTTCCTGGTGAGGCTCTGAAACACCTCATAGTAGTTAATGTTATTAGGTTTGTTTGTTCTGAGGTCTCTCTGTGGGAGTTTGTAATACTAATTTGAAGCATCAAAAGCAATCATTATACAATCACAGAAGTCTTGCTTCTTATTGTTTGACAGGGTGAGAGGATGTGAGTAACTGCTTCATTCTGATGCCAGGTTAATAATCCCTAAAGCACAGCTCTTAAAAGGTTAGCCTGCTCTTCAAAAAAAAGTCTCCAGTGGCTATCAGCTTTTATCTTAAGGTCTTTGATCCATTTTGAACTAGTGTTTGTGCAGGGTGAGAAATGGGGAACATTCTTCTACACATGGATATCCAGTTTCTCTTGCACCAGTCGCCTCTTGATAAAGAGGGTGTAGGTTTTTCAATGTATGTTTTTGGTACCATGGTCAAGAATGAAACAGCTATAGCTGCTTGGGCTTTTTCTTTTATTCTGTTCGCCCACATGTCTGGATTTCTGCCAGTATCATGCTATTTTGGTTAAATATAGTTTGTGGTATAGTATTAAGATACCTCCAGCATTGTTCTCTTTGCTCAGGATTATTTTAGACTATCCTGAGTCTTTTGTGTTTGCATACACATTTTAACATTGTTTTGTCTGTCTCTGTGAAGAATGTCACTGGATTTTTTTCTTATTGTGATAACTTTGAGTCTGTAGATTGCTATTGTTTATGTGGCCAATTTTACACAATTCTGTTACTCTGTCAGTATGCGAGGTCTTCCCATCTCTTACTGTCTTCCACAGGTTTTCTCTTCAGTGCCTTAAAGTCTTACTATAAAGGTCTTTAATGTCTTTGGTTAAGTTTTTGCCTACCGATTGTTTTTCTTGATTATTAATTTAAAGGATTGAACAGCTTTGGCAGAGTCTTTAAGGGGCTCTCAAGATCCCCTCGAAGACCTCACAAGCCAGGCATCATCACCCTGGATTGCTCTCACAGTTATTTTTCAAGTTCCCACAACAGCTCAACAAGCTTTGAACATGTGATGGCTTTCCCAAAGTCCTTCCAAAATCCTCCCCTAAGCAACACTGTCAGGTCCGTCGCAGTAGTAAACCACTCTTGGTTCCAACTTCTGCCTTAGGGTTTCTATCGCTATGATAAAGCACCAAAACGAAAAGTCACATAGTGGAGGAGTGGTTTATTTCTGCTTACAACTTCCAGGCCACATTCCATGACTGAGGGAAGTAAGGACAGGAAGTCTAGTCAGAAACCTGGAGGTAGGAACGGAAGCAGAAACCACTGAGGAGTACTGCTCTCTTCATGACTTGGTTGGCCTGCTTTATTATACAGTTCAAGACTGCCTGCCAGGGTTGTTACAACCCACAGTGTGATGTGCTAGGCTCCCTCACACCAATCATTAATCAAGAATATACTCAACAGATGTGCCTATAGGCCAATCTAATAGATACTTTCCTCAGTTGAAGAATCCCTTTTCTCAAATGACCCTAGCTTGTGTTAGGTTGACATAAAACTAACAAATACACTGTATAATTCAGGTTTTCTTTCTAAACAGATAATTATGAGGAAAATATAGAAGCCAGAGGGTAATACTAGTTTATACTGTCAAAACCTGTAACTTTGCAAACGAAAGTCATGTCATATTCCCATAACTTATTTTTATAAACCTTATTTATTGTCATTTATTGAGGATATACCATGTGCTAGGCATGGGCTTAAGCACTTCATTGTTTTTCAGCTCTGAGACAGGTGCTGTTGGGTTCTCTGTTATAGCAGTGGGGAAACAGAGCTATAAGAGGTGGGGAAATATATGAATTTATGTGAACTATATGAGAGTATGTGAATTTACTTCTTAGATGATGAACGCATAGATATGGAAACATTGATTGGGGCTGTGAAGATGCTCAAAGGTAAGTAAATCACCATGCGAGACCACGTGAGACCATTTGTGACCACATGATACCGATAAGAGCACTGTGCTCTTTCTTTATTATTTTAATTTTCTTTTTATTTTGTGGATTGGATTCTTTTAAAGTGTATGTTAGTTACACAAACATGCATGTAACATATGTTGATGACAACCACCACCTAAGTAGTCCTGTTGTATTTCCTTTTCCCCAATTCTTTAATTCCCTACAAGCCCTCCTTTTCCTTTTATGTCCTGTTCCTGTTTTTAAGTTTTATAAAGTCCACTTATGAGACTAAATTTTTAGTATAGATTATTTTAACATGGTGATCTCTAGCTTTCATCCATTTTACTTCAAATGAAAAACAATCTGCCTTCTTTATTGCTAATAAAACTTAAAGGCTGAATAAAATTCTACTGTGCATATCAACCACATTTCTCTCTATATTATTAATTCATGGATGAACGTTTGCTGTTTTTGTAACCTGGTTATTGTGAATGGCTATAAAAAACATGGTACCTAATTATAGCTGACCTTATTACTTTTGTATATACACTTAGAAATAAAAAGCTGGATTATATGAAGACTTTTGTGGGTTTTTTCCCCCAAAGAAATGCCATACTAAGTTCCATAGTAGCTGGATTAATTTAAATTCCCACAATGGGTTTATCACTGTTCCTTTCTACCTAGTTCCTTGCCATAATTATGGTTTTAATGTTTCTTTATAATTATTTGATTCTTTATTAAGTTGGTTTTGTTTATTGATGTGATTGAAAACTAAGATGCAGAGGTTTGGAGAGATGTCTCAATGGTTCCGAGCATCAGCTGGTCATCCAGAGGACTCAAGTTTAGTTCTTAGCACCTACAGGCAGCTCACAAATGTTTGTAACTCCAGTCCCAGGAGGTCTGATGACCTCCTCTGGGCTTTGTGGGCACTGGATACAGTGATGCACAGTCATACATGCAAGCAAAATACCTATATGCATTTAAAAAACCTAGAAAAATAAATGACAGAGAGACAGCTCAACAGTTAAGAGCACTGACTCTTCTTCCAGAGGTCCTGAGTTCAATTTCCAGCAACCACATGATAGCTCACAATGCCCTCTTCTGGTGTGTCTGAAGAGAGCAACAGTGTACTCATATACATAAAATAAATAAATAAATAAATAAATATTTAAAAAAATAAATGGCAAGCAAAAGTTAAAAAGGAAAAGAAATCATCTCTTTTGGACCTTCCTTATGTGACTCTCCTACAGAAAACTGCTTTTAAAAGTACCTGGTCTTAGTTCTTTCATAATCTGTTCTATAGGTTTAAATATTATACTTACAGTGCTGTTTATATTTATAGTAGTAACTGCCAAGCCTCTTGATGTCCGACTCCTTTATATTCTTAAGCATTATTAAAGCTCCTAAAGAGCTTTTGTTCATATAGGCTTTACCTATTAATATTTACTAAACTAGAATTAGAAAAATAAAAATATTTACATGATAATTTGTTAAGATAACAATACCAAAATAATTACCTTTATGTATAAATTGCATGCTTTTTGTAAAACTTTTTCTTAAAATTTAGTGATCACAAGTGTTCTACAGTTTTGTCAGTATCTTACTGGATGGCTGTATCTTCTCGAATCCGACAGAGTAGCATATATTTCAATGAAATATATGACAAAAAATGTGGCCTGACTGGTGGTGGGAATGTAAATTAGTCCAGTCACTGTAGAAAAGTATGGAATTATGGAAGAAAAAGTTAGTAATAAGACTTCCATGTGATCCATGACTGTGTTCATAAACAAAAGTAAGCTTACCATAAGGGTACCTGTGTACCATGTTTACTGGGACACTAACCACAGTCACCAAATTATGGATCAGCCATCAGTGGGTGAGTAGATAAAATGTGGTATTTTCTCATATTAAGGCTTTATTAAACCATACAATGAAACAAAATTGTGTTGTTTTCAGGAAAATGGATGGAATTTGAGGTCAACATGTGAGTGGCATAAGCTAGTTCCAAAGTCAGGGGCCACATATCTTCTCTGACACAGACACTGGGCTCCAGAGGGATAGGGATGGAAAGCCATTTAAATTATGTCTAGAGGATTTGGGAAGGAGAACAAGAGCACACATCATCATTGCCACACATTAGGTTACTTTTGAGAATATTTTTATGGGAATAAAAAAAATTCCTATTTTATGGGTCTATCTTATTTTAGCCTAAATCTAATTTTTAAGATTATTGAATGATAAAATGAAGATTTATATTGTTAATGTGATCTAATAATATAAAATATGCACAGAAAACTCAATGTGTAGAATATTTTAATGGTATCCATGTGAATTATTGTCTGTGTTACTGTATAATACTCAGTTTTTCCTGTCCTTAATCATTTACCATGATCCACTAGAGAACAGTTGTGAAGAACAGTTTCTGCTTTGACTATTCTACTGAACAATTCTCACTTTTTATTCTCTACAGCGGTAAAACTTTGTATTTTCATAACTAGAAACCTTTATAAAATTACCTTTTTATGATCCACTTTTCTATATCCTCAAAGAAAAAATCGATATTGCTAATCTGTCCAACTTCCTGGGTGATATGGGCGTTGAGCTTTCAGAAGAAGAACAAAGCAACCTACTCAGACACCTCCCAGTCAGTGGTGAGTATTTCAATTATTTTAATGCCTTTCAAATATGACTTTCAGAGTTAATTATAAGGAAGACTGATATTGAACAACAATATTTAACATGTTTCATTTATTATTTAGTTACTTTGAAAGTATACAGAAATATCTGGTACTAAAGGAGGGAATGTTGCTTACATGTGTTTATTTATAATTTGGACATTTAAATAAATAATAGGATTGATAAGCATAAAGTAATTGGACCCTAACGCTACAAGGTAATGCAGAAACGCCATCGAGGTCATTAGGAAGCCTAACATAGCAGGGAAAAAAAGGACAGGAAAGGAGGTGGAGATACACAAGCAAGTGGAAAACAAGAGGAGATGGTCCACTGAAGCTCTGTTTACAAGTTACTAAGAACACTGTATTGTAGAATTTATGACGCTTAAAATATTTAGGTTAAATAGTCACAGTAGTAAAGGAAACATAGCACAGGCTATAGAGCGGTCTAATGATTTTGCAGTTTTTAAAGAGTAAAAAAGTCACAGTCTAAAATATTAGTTATTCATATTTCTTCATGTTGAATCAGCAGTGTCAAAGTACACATGTAAAAGAAGTAGGTCTAATTCTTGTGATTTATGTTTAATTTGCTCGTATATTATATGCTAAGAGCTATACTGGGCTCAAGAAATAAAAAGAAGGGATGAGTCTATTTCCATAGTGAATAATGTATAATTTACTTGGAAGCAGGGTGAAATATGAAGAAAATTACATAGTAAGCTTAAAATGTGCCACAATATTTTTTGGTGTGGTGGGAAGCAAGGAAAGTTGAAGGAAATGATGTTTGCATTCAGGCAATGCTAAGGGTTGAATCAGATGAAGATTTTTTTTCTAATCTATGTTAGAAAGCTAGAGCTATAAAAGTAGGCAAAGCCATGTCTTAGAGGGGTCTGTACGTCATCCTACTGGTCAAAGTGCAGAAAGAGCCGCCAAAGAATTTCTTGGTTGTGAATAGCATCATGCTTCGTCCTCTCCAAAAGTGACTGGACCAAGGACTGTAATTAAAGAGCCATTGTAAATTACACATACTTGTGTAATTTTCACATGCGTGTGAGAGTTAGATACCACGGAACTGTCTACACTATGTACACCTAAGTGTCTCTAGTGGACAAACGGATATAAGCGTGCACAGTAGGGTGCCGTCCTCAACCTTGGAAAAGGAGGATATTTTATCATTTACAATAACATGAAAGACCTGAAAGACAGCATGCATAGTGACATTAACTGCCAGGAGCCTGCCTGGCCTTAGGAGCTGAAGTGGGGCACAGCATGGGACACAGGACAAATCTTAACTTTAACCTCTTTTTAAACTTTTCCTTATTGGTCTGCACTAAACACTTAACTCTGTATTTCTGTCCCGTGCTTCATTAAGCTCTGGGGAAACTTAACTTTTTATCACTCTTATTATTTACTTTATTATTCTCTGCACTTGAATAAATACTGGAAAGCTTAACACTTACTCTATAAAAGTATCCTGTAATTCTCTGGCAGTTAGCCTAGGCTGTATAGCAGTGGGGAATTTGGTGGAGGATTTATTGCTAAGGCTCCTTTCTCTCTTGCCCAGAAGCCCCACCTCTCACTGGCCAGAAAGAGAAACTTTTATACAGGCAGTATGCTCAGAAACACACACATTTATACATATACACAGACACATTCATGTTTTTTGTTGAACCCAACCTCCTGTCTCATCTATTCCACAAGTATTTATGCATATGTACATACATACACTATACTTCACACACACACACACACACACACACACACACACACACACACACACAC
>JANHMN010000002.1:16835353-16880313 GCA_030674055.1 Rhabdomys pumilio | reverse complement strand
ACACACACACACACACACACACACACACACACACACACACACACACAATTTGGTGGATGGAGCAATAGTCCCCACTGAGCAAGTACCAGCACAGAAAGAACTCACTCATTCTAGATGAAATATAAGCTCCAACCTTTATTGCTCAGAGAAAGAAAAAGCTATCTTTTTATTGAGTATTAAAAAGCCCTGTCCTTGTCAGTGAGAAGGAACCCACTGTTAAGAAGAACCCTGTCTCATGGTAAGAAGAAGCCTGTCTGCTCTCTCTGGACTCTTATTGTCATTCTTCCTAGATCTTATACTTTTTCAAGTACATGATCACATGGCATTGTAAGCATCTTTTAAAAAATTCACAATAAGTTCAGTCCTAAATCCGAATCATAAATTGAATAAGTTACAACAGAAATATTTACATGTGTTTCCATTAAGACTAGTTATTAAATTAAACATTTTCTGTCACTAGCTCCACAGGCTCATTAAGAGTTTAAAACAATAATTCTTATGTTTTAAGTTACCATAGTTTTGTCAAGTGGTAAATCATCTGCCTTGTGTCTACTTAGTATTGAAGTTCTGTATAGATAAACCAGACAATATTTTATCTCCTGTTATTGCACCTACAATAAATTATTCATTCCCAGTTTAGGACCTTTAGTTATCAGATAATGGTTTCCCTTATCATAAATTCATTTTAAGCCTTCTTTCTATTTTGGTGCAATTAGCTCGTTACACATGAAGGTTTGCAGAGCCCTAATCGGAGACTTTTCTATTGAGGGTTCTTAATTACTAGTATAAATTTAGAGATTTTGTAGGATCATTATTAGGAATTATGAAATCACCAATTTGTCTACATGGCATTGCTACAAGAGAGTATGTCTTCACTGATCTGCAGAAAATCTGCCCACTAGGATAGCCCAGGAATTATTAGACTAATTTAATAATGACAAGAAAGGCATATCAGCATTAAGAATGAATTCTGAGATGAGATTTCCAAAGGCCTTGCAGTTTAGAATTTACGCATTGAAGACCATGCAAAAATAGTGGGCCATCTCCAGGAAAGTCATCTGCCACCTCTTGGCTCTCCCAAGTGGTTCCTGGCAATAAACCAGACACAGAAAGACAAATACCACCTGACTTCACTTATATGTGGAATACTTGTGTGTGTGTGTGTGTGTGTGTGTGTGTGTGTGCATGTGTATGTGTTTCTCTTGCATTCTCTTTCTCTGTTTTTTTTTTTTTAATGTTTGTTTGGTTTGTTTTTATTTCAGTTTGTTTGTTTGTTGGCCTGTTTGTTTTCTAAAGAGAGAAGAATGAGGTCATGAAGTTGGGTGGGTGGAGAGTTGGGGACAATCTGAAAGGAGATGAGGGAGAGTAAACCATGATCAGAATAGTGTATAAAAAATTACTTTCAATAAAAGGGGCTTATTTCAGCTAAAAAAGTGAGTCAAACTCATGGGTAGAAATAGACAATAAAACAATAGTTAACAACATGTTCAACATATACTAATACAATAAACTTAAAAAATAAACTTTGATTTGAGAAGAACAATTAATTTGGGAGATCTGACATACCTCACGGTAACTATAATGAGTGATGGTGAATTATATACTAAGTTGATAAGAGCAGGGCCAATGAGATGGCTCAGTGAGTAAGAGCAAACCAGATTTTGCAGAGTTGCCTTTTATACTACCTTTTAAAAGTTATGATGACTTGGGTTTGAGGTCCAGTATGATTACCTTTCTTTGAGTCTTTGTTTCTTTTCCTGTAGCTGAAGGGAAGGTAAGCCAGCTTCAGCTGGTAGATACTATCAAGACTCTAAACAGTGAGTAAAAGAAATGAAATTACAGTTTTAAGTCATTGCGATATTATTTTAATAACTTAATGTTACCTATGGTTATAAGCATGCATATTCATAATATACAAACTTGGAGACTATATAGAAGAAATTAAAAGGACAAGAGACCACCACCCAAACTAAAAATCCAAAGTAAGAAAATAACAATATTTATTCTTCAGTTTATTGTTTTCTGTGCCACGCCGATCGCCCTGACCAGCAGTGAAGAAAGACTCACACACCAGTTCCTTCCAACAGCAATTTACTCAGGATCTTTCTTCTACATCGGGATCAAGGGTGTGCCCCCTACTACCTCGAAAGCGCTGCTTAAATGCTCTTCATGGGACTGCCCATATGCCCTTACCACGCTTCACATTATCATAGGCTAAGAGGTCGTGACCAGCAAGCACAGCCTTCATACCAAATAAGGACTTGTTTACTCCAAGGCACAAGCCTGGCAGGCGCCATCTTAAGGTTTCGGCAGCTGCGCTCCACAGTTTCCCCCCTTTTTATTTTATATGCAAAGTAAGCAGTTACTGCTAGATCAAGTGAGTTCCATTATGTAGGATCTCACAATCAAGGGCAGACAGGCTTAAAATAGCGGTACTCACTCTCCTGGGTGCAATGGGCAGAGCCCGCCAGGTACAAGAGCTGAGCTCCACAAGATTGACCAGACACCCATCCCTCGTGCAATGAGACATTTAGGTCTCTGGGGGTGCAAGGGCTGTCTGGATTGAAGAATATCTTATGGGGTAACTTATGGTTACCGCTTCAATGCCGTCAACCCTGCTTGAGGAGATACATCAGCCTCAATGGCTTGGAAGGCATGTACTACTAGTGCCCTTTCGTGTCTTTGATCTCTTGCCATCCAACAGATGCAAAGAAGGAAGAGCACACAGACACCCACTAGAACCAAAGCTAGCACTCCTAACCCTGCCCACTCCTTCGGCGATGAGCTGCTTATAGAATCCAGGATGACAAGCCCTCCGCCTTAGACGGATCCACTCGAGTAGAGTTGACAGTTATAATCGCCACTCGAAGTTCTTGCATCAGTGCATCAAAACCACGGGACCAATTTCCTATAAGATACTCAAATAATGCGTTAGACAAATTAGCAGCCTTGGACATATTGTGATAAGGTACCGAAGTGATGCACAGTCCCAATGTTTTCCATTCACATCTTGATTGAGCTAATTGCCATAAAGTATCCACTTGCTCCTGCACCAAATCAATCCTTTGATTTAGGATCATAAGTCCACCCTTTCAACCAGGTGCCCTTTAAATAATAGGCACCTGTCAATGTGCCTTCAGGTAACTCAAACCAGGCAGCTGTTTGATTAACTGCCATTTGATTAATTTGTTGATACACCTGAGGCGGGAAACGCATCTGATTCCCGGCATGTGCCCCTTGCCCCATATACATGTCTGCTGTCCAATGTAGATCAGGGGCGGGTAGGCCCTGATTGGCTCTCACCTGTTGTTATACAAGGTCTGAATAAATGCTTTTCCAATCTAAATATTGTCCCATGGATAAACAAGCTTTTACAGTGCTCATCCAATCTGCAGGCGTCATGGCATAAGTAGTTGCCATTCTCTCAATCATAGCTATGGTGAAGGAAGCTACAATTCCATAAGACTGCACTGCCTCAGCCAACATTTTTAATTCTTTAAGCTCTAAGGGCTGATGAGAGCGGACGCCATTTTCTTCAAAGACAGGAAAAACCTGACTTGCCTCTTTCCACATTTGTGGACAAAAGGAATGTTTCCCTCCTGGAGCACAGGTAGGCCCCCCCATACGCCTCAGCATATGGGGGTGGCATCATCGGGCCGATGGCTCTGGGGAAGATTTAGTCCCCTTCTCCCCCTTTTTACTTCCTCTTTCCTTGTTGCCCTTTCTCTTCCGCGCTAAATGCAACTTTTGCAACTCCTTTTCAAGATCGCTCTCCTCCTCCTCAGAGCTAGTTAGCATCAATTGTGCTTCCTGCCTGGCCAAGAAATCAGATATATCTATTTCGGAATCCTCCCCTATGTCCTTAGGAAGATCCGGATAAAGTTTTGTTTTTTCCTTTTTCTCCTTTTCCTTTCTTGTCTCTCCCTCCTTCTTTTGTCCCCCTTCTTCCTGCCTCTCCTTTGCCTTAATGGATCTCTTGGACCGCATCACTGCACCTTCTATGGCACCGGTACAGTCCTCACTTTCTAGGCAGACTTTTATCAATTTCCACATGGAGCGTACGCTGGTCTTTCCCTTCTTATCTATCAAGGTACCCTCTTCCCAGGCCCTATCAAGGTCCTTGCCTAATTTCTTCCAACAGGCAATAGTTAAATTACCAGACACGGCAAACCACGAGGCTGCTGAGTCTACTTCTTGTAAAAAATGGTTGACTGCCTGATCTTTAAACTTCAGTCCTTTCGTACGTAGCAGCTCTTGCAGAGCACTTCATACCGGACAGGAGGCAGAAGTCCCCATACCTACCACCTGCACTCTTTGGCCTGGACGGTGGCAATTACAGCAGAAGCACCCCACTAGGGCTGCAACAAATGCCAAAAGCACCACTATAGCAACTATCCAGGGAGCAACCCCACCGAGAACGTACATTCCCCGTGAGCGGTCTTACTTTCACTTTTCTTTCTTTTGCCGACTACGGCTTATAATTGTCTCCTTCAGAGAACTTTACTCGTCTCCTTCTGAGATCTTTATATTAGGACCTTACTTACCGGTCACTTACCAAGCGCTTGCCCTGATTGCTTGAAGGTTCTGGAACTGCGAGGACCCCTCTTTACCAAGAAAAGGTCCCTGTATGGACCACCAGTTGTGCCACGCCGATCGCCCTGACCAGCAGGGAAGAAAGACTCGCACACCAGTTTCTTCCAACAGCAATTTACTCAGGATCTTTCTTCTACATCGGGATCAAGGGTGTGCCCCTTACTCCCTCACGAGCGCTGCTTAAATGCTCTTCATGGGACTGCCCATATGCCCATACCACACTTCACACTATCATAGGCTAAGAGGTCATGACGACAGATCAGGCTACCAGCAAGCACAGCCTCCATACCAAATAAGGACTTGTTTACTCCAAGGCACAAGCCTGGCAGGCGCCATCTTAAGGTTGCGGCAGCAGCGCTCCACAGTTTTCTAGTCTCATATGTTATGAATTGAAAATTTGACTTTTAAGGGTGTTTTTGTTCATGCTATTTTGGGTTATAAAGTGATAATTAATTTATTGATGGATGGATAATCTATACTTATTGACACTTTCTTCCACAACAGAGATTCTATACAATTGCAACATTGAATATCTTCCAAGACATCTTTTAATTCTATTTCTAGATCATGTATTTACTCTGGCTTTCATTTTTTTAGAACTACATAGCAATGTTAATTTTATAAAGCTTCAATAATCAAGTTATTTTAGTGGCAGAATAACTAATTGGAAATATAGAAAAATGGACTGAGTTAGAGGAGACAAATACCATTCTTAGTTTAGGTAATAACCAATAGCAAAATAATTGTGCTATTTTCTTCGTGATATAATTTATTGGTAGGCGAACTACCAATTTCACATTTTAAAACTTGGTTTTAGTCTTATCAGGTATTTTTATGACCTTGAAAAGGATTAACGATATCTGGTCCTCCTTCTGACTTTGATATTCATTTTGTATCAACTTTGAAAAGCATTTCATCAGACAACCTTACTTTGTATTGGGAAGCAAATGCTTAGAAGTGGAATGTATGGGCCCAAGCATTCTATGTGCACGCGTATGAACACCATTATGAATTATGTAAAAAAGAATTTGTCTTGTTTTTCTTAAGGTGGGAAGATTGACACTGCAAAGTTAGACAGAGTTCTAGGGAAGATGGGAGTGGGACTCACAAGACAAGAATTTCAGTATCTGCAAGAGCATCTGCCAGTTGACAGTAAGTGTTTCTGCTGGTATGGGACTTATCTAAGGGTGTTAGACATATGTATGAGGAGGCGTCAGCTACATTTGTCTCTCTGCATTGGAACTCTGTGACATATTCAGAAAAATTATATCTTGAACTTGAATTTATCAAAGTATTGTCCTTTCCATATGAGGAAGTCAAAGATCTTCAATGCAGTGGAAGAAAAAGTGTGTTTCAATGCCATCCACTCCCCACTGCTGTATTTAGAATGGTCTTTTGGAAATCCTGTTTGAATTAATTCACTTTAAGTTTCAAAGGTTATTTTTTATGCTGTTAGGCCTTTAAAATCTAGACATGCAAGGTGTTGGAGGGTGGGGACTTGGGAGGGGCTGGAGGAAGGAAAGGAAGGGAATGAACAATGTAATCATGTTTTAATTAAAATTTACAAAAGGAAAAACATAGATCAAAATATGATGTGAATTCATTAAAATTGTCTTTTATAATTCTTTGATAGAACTGGTAGGTATAAGAAATACCTCAGAATATCTCTGCTGGGAGTGACTTAGTTTAGGACAAAGCAATATATAGCAAGCCAGTAGCCAACATCAGACTAAATGGAGAGAAACTGGAAGTAATCCCACTAAGATCAGGGACTAGACAAGGCTGCCCACTCTCACCCTACCTATTCAATATAGTATTGGAAGTCCTAGCTAGAGCGATTAGACAACAAAAGGAAGTCAAAGGGATACAAATAGGAAAGGAAGAAGTCAAAATTTCACTATTTGCAGATGATATGATAGTATACTTAAGTGACCCTAAAACTTCCACCAGAGAACTCCTAAACCTGATAAACAACTTCAGCAAAGTAGCTGGATATAAAGTCAACTCAAACAAATCAGTAGCCTTCCTTTACTGAAAGGATAAACAGGCTGAAAAAGAAATTAGGGAAATGACACCCTTCACAATAGTAACAAATAATATAAAATATCTTGGAGTGAATCTAACCAAGCAAGTGAAAGATCTGTATGACAAGAACTTCAAGTCTCTGAAGAAAGAAATAGAAGAAGACCTCAGAAGATGGAAAGATCTCCCATGCTCCTGGATTGGTAGGATTAATTTAGTAAAAATGGCCATCTTGCCAAAAGCAATCTACAGGTTCAATGCAATCCCCATTAAAATTCCAAATCAATTCTTCATAGAGATAGAAAGAGCAATTTGCAAATTCATTTGGAATAACAAAAAACCCAGGATAGTGGGAACTATTCTCAACAATAAAAGAACTTCTGGGAGAATCACTATCCCTGACCTCAAACTGTACTACAGAGCAGTAGTGATAAAAACTGCATGGTATTGGTACAGAGACAAGCAGGAAGATCAATGGAATAGAATTGAAGATCCAGAAATGAACCCACACACCTATGATCACTTGATCTTTGACAAAGGAGCTAAAACTATCCAGTGGAAAAAGGACAGCATTTTCAACAAATGGTGCTGGATCAACTGGAGGTCAGCATGTAGAAGAAAGATAAAGATAAAGATAAAAAGAAAATATTGGTGAATAGAAATAGAAGATTGGAGAAGGCCTGAAAGAAAGACAACAAGGAGAGCTGAAGAAAAGGAAGAGAGTAGGCAACTCCATCCAACATTTCTTAAACTAGAAATAGACTGAAAGCTCTAGAACATGGTCTTTATTGTATCACTGCAGTGTCCTGATTTTAAGTCAGATCTTTGTTTTATATATTTAAAGTATATTAATGGATTTGCATTTGGTTTTTAAAATGATTTTTTTTATTATAGCTGATGGAAAGGTAGCTCTAGATGTATTTCTGGATACAGTCAAGATTCTTAAAAAGGAAGGTGAGTACAAAGTTATCACTAAAATAAGAAATCTTAATCTGTACTAATGAGGTATTTAATAGATGTGACATCTAGGAGTTTGGTTCTTTGCATTCTGAAAATTAGAGTTTATTACAGTTTTGACTAGGAACCAGTGTAGACTACTTTCTAGGTAGCCCAGACAACAAAATAACCTATTCATGTAGCTAAAGTTTTAGTACTGGATTGCTTACTTTCAGTTTGATAATGTATTCAGGAAGTCTCCACTGAGTCTTAAAGTTCTAGGTTCCTCTCTAGGTGTAAGAGATGCAGGGTGGAATCAGAGAATGCCCTTGCATTTGTGAAACTCGCAGTTTCTTGATAACTGGTGCAGAAATTAACAGAAAAAAAATGAAAATGAGAATGCTATTAAAGAAAAAGGTGGTATGGCCAACAGTCACAGAGGGCTGGCTTGCCTTAGAGTTGGTAGTTATAGAGTGCCTGCCTGACAGAGTGATACCTGAGTTGAAGTCTGCAGCCAGCTTACTTTTAAAACTTTGGCCAGGTAGATATTTCATCTACATAACTTAAATCAAGTAAAGTTTGCTTCCGATTCTGGTACCAAATTTCATTTTTACTTGGATGGATTTTGAACATAGTAACAATAGCATATGGACATTGTTCTTGTACCCTGGAGTTTTGAAAGGTTGTTCTCTTTCCTTAGAGGGGAAAGCCCGTGTCACTAGCCTTGACACCATTTTGGAGAAAATGGGAATGGATTTCTCTGGCAAAACACCTGAAGAATCGGGAAAGGTCTCGGAAGGTAATTGTGAGCACTCTGGGGCCCCGCTCCTAGGACTTGGGAGAGTGGGTTTATGACTTCACACTCCTGAAATTTGAGCTCCCCAAAGACAATTGAACATATCTTAAGCAAATCCTGCCAGAAAATAAGAAATTCCATCTAGCTGAACTAAGCCCCACTTTTATGATATTTTAGGGTAGCTTGTGGTCCTTAATGTAGAGTCAAAGACACAAAACTGTGCACTTTATTCTGTGTTCTGGAAGAGAAAGTTACAAAATATGAACAAGGAGGTGTCTGTCCCTAGTGGTGCATTCTAGTAGAGGGATAAAAGAGAAATAGGTAAAAGTACAAATGAAAATAATTTGGGAGTTAGAAACACGAGGTTAACAGAGATCTTCACTGAAGATGAAATATGGTCACAATCAGTTTAAACAGCCTGGTGTGATGCTGAGGAAGCTTCTGGGTTAGTGAAGTACTTTCTACTCAGTCATGAGCCCATGAAGTATGCATCTGTAATCTCAGTGCTGGGGCCTTAGAGACAGGTGAAGTCATGCGGCTCACTGGCCAGCCAGATAGCCAATTGGTTAGCTCTGGGTTCAGTGGGAGATCAAGTCTCAATAAGTAAGATGGAGGAACTGAAGACACTCTATGTTGATATGCACACAATATGCACATACACAGAAAAAGAGCAGCGGGGGTGGGGGGTAGAGAGAGGAACAAGCATGAACACACAATACCGGGAGTGGGGGGAGATTGTGATGCCCTTAAATCCTGGTTCAGATGGATTTGGTGGAATGGAACAAGGGCTGAGTTGTGATTTTGAAAGTTGTCCCAGACTCTGTTCACAATTAAGAATTTCACAGAGTTGAAGGCTTAGCTCAGTGATAGAGCACTTGCCTAGTAAGCATAAGGCCCTGGGGTCTATCCTCTCTCTCTCCCTTTTTGGAGTAGAAAAAAACGTATCAGGGAGCTCACTTTATATAAAAACCAGCCAAAATGATGGATTTGGAAAAGTTTTTTTTTTTTTTTTTAAATCTAAGCTTTTTTGGCTATTTTTGATTGCATGTACATACATCTGTGTGTGCTTGTGTGCATGTGAGTGCAGGTACCTACTGAGGCCAGAGAAGAGCATTGGGTCCCTTGGAGCTGGAGTTACAGGTGACAGTGAACTGCCTAATGGGGGTGCTGGGAGCTGAACTCCAGTCTTGACAAGAGCAGCAAGCACACTTAACCATTCCTTTACCGCTGCCTTTTAAACATTTAAACCATTGTTTGATTGTCCTAATGTAGTTTAACATTACAATGCTTAATACAGAAGAGTGTGTGTGCTGTTTAAAGAGAGCTCATTTCTCATGTTTTTATGGTATGGGATGGAAATATAGAAATAGGACTATAAAGAGAATCATGTTAGTTTCCTATGTTCTGTTTCACAATGAAGAATTTTGCCTTGTTTGCGAATCTCTCTGTGATCTCTGGTTTGTATTTCACCTTACAGTTCAACTTAGCAAACCACTGATGGAAGTTCCACATATTTCAGGTAAGAAGATACAGGATGGAGGAGATACTAATGCTGTAAGTAGATAATCTTGCCAAGAATGGTGGTGCGTGCCTATAATCTCAGGACTCAGGGGCTGAGGCTAGGAGCTTGAAAGTTTTAGGTTTCCTGAGGCTCAGCTTTCAAATAAGAATTGTGTTCATTGTTTGTCTGTGTATGCACATGTGTGTTTATGTGTGTGGATGTGTATGGGTGCATGTGTCAGACAGTGCGTGTGGAGGTGAGAGGGCAACGTTTGGGAGTTGGTTCTGTCCCTCCACTGTGGAATGTGGGATCTGGAGCTCAAACTTGGGTCATCAGGCTTGGGCAACAAACATTTTGCCCAATGAGCCTTCTCACTGACCCGGGTTGAGATTTATATGTTAAAAGTCACCCGCCTGGAACACTCTGCACAGATGCAGTGAAGGCTTCTTCTTCATATCACCTTTCCTTAGCCTCTGGATGTGCAGCTTATGGACCAGTTAGTTGATGAAGAGGGACTTTGGGAGAAGATTTTTTTTATTGGGTATTATACTTACATTTCAGATTTTATCCCCTTACCCCACTTCCCCCCACTACCCAGGAACCTCCTATTCCATTCCCCCTCCTCATGCTTCTTTGAGGCTATGCCCAACCTACCCCCCCCACTCCCACACCCTCCACACCCTCACATTCCCCTCCACTCTGTGTTTGTCCTTCATGGGACCAAGAATCTCCTCTCCCACCTATGCCTGACAAGGCCATCCTCCCCTACATATACAGCTGGAGTCATGGGTCTCTCCCTATGTGCTCCTAGGCTGGTGGTTTAGACCCTGGGGAGCTCTGGTTGATTGGTATTGTTGCTTTCCTCATGGGGTCACCAACCCTTTCTGCTCCTTCAGTCTTCTAACTTCTCCATTGAGAAACCCTTGATCATATCAGTGGTTAGCTGTGAGCATCGTCCTCTGAATGTGTCAGTCTCTGGCAGACCTCTAAGGAGACAGCTACATCATGTTCTTGTCAGCATGCACTTCCAGCCATCCACATTAATGTCTAGCTTAGGTGACTGTACATGGGATGAATACACAGGTGAAATGGTCTCCTGATGGCCCCTCCTTCAGTTTCTGTCCCAAATATGTTTCCATATTTGCTCCCTTGAGTATTTTTGTTACTCCTTCTAAGTAGGACTGAGGATCCACACTTGGTCTTCCTTCTTCATGACCTTCATGTGGTCTGTGGGTTGAGTCTTCGCTATTCTAAGTTTTTGGGCTAACATCTGCTTAACAGTGAGTAAATACCATGTGTGTTCTTTTGTGATTGGGTTAACTCACTCAGGATGATAATTTCTAGATCCATCCATTTGACTATAAATTTCTCGAATTCATTATTTTTAATAACTGAGTAATACTCCATTATGTAGATGTACCACATTTTTTGTATCCATTCCTCCGTTGAGGGACATCTTGGTTCTTTCCAGCTTCTGGCTATTATAAATAAGGCTGCTATGAACATAGTGGAGCATATGTTATATGCTAGAGGTCAACATGTAGAAGGATGCAAATTTCCTTGTTATATGTTGGAGCATCTTCTGGGTATATGCCCAGGAGTGCTATAGCTGGATCCTCAGGTAATGCTATGTCCAGTTTTCTGAGGAACCGCCAGACTGATTTCCAGAGTGGTTGTACCAGCTTGCAATCCCACCAACAATGGAGGAGTGTTCCTCTTTCTCTTCATCCTTGCCAGCATCTACTATCACTTGAGTTTTTGATCTTAGCCATTATGACTGGTGTGAGGTGGTATCTCGGGGTTGTTTTGATTTGCATTTCCCTGATGACTAAGGATGTTGAGCATTTCTTAAGGTGCTTCTCAGCCATTCGAGATTCTTCTGTTGAGAATTCTTTGTTTAGCTCGGTACCCCATTTTTTAATAGGGTTATTTTGTTGCCTGAAGTATAATTTCTTGAGTTCTTTGTATATCTTAGATATTAGCCCTCTATCGGATGTAGGATTGGTAAAGATCTTTTCCCAATCTGTTGGTTGCCGTTTTGTCTTATTGACAGTGTCCTTTGCCTTACAGAAGCTTTGCAGTTTTATGAGGTCTCTTTTATCAATTCTTGATCTTAGAGCATAAGCCATTGGTATTCTGTTCAGGAACTTTTCCCCTATGCCTAGGTATTCGAGTGTCTTCCCCACCTTCTCGTCTATTAGTTTCAGTGTATCTGGTTTTAAGTGAAGGTCTTTTATCCACTTGGATTTGAGCTTTGTACAAGGAGACAAGAATGGATTGATTTGCATCCTTCTACATGTTGACCTCTAGTTGAACCAGCACCATTTGTTGAAAATGCTGTTCTTTTTCCACTGGATGGTTTTAGCTCCTTTGTCAAAGATCAAGTGATCATAGGTGTGTGGGTTCATTTCTGGATCTTTAATTCTATTCCATTGATCTTCCTGCCTGTATCTGTACCAATACCATGCAGTTTTTATTACTATTGCCCTGTAGTACAGTTTGAGGTCAGGGACAGTGATTCCCCCAGAAGTTCTTTTATTGTTGAGAATAGTTCCCACTATCCTGGGGTTTTTGTTATTCCAAATGAATTTGCAAATTGCTCTTTCTATCTCTATGAAGAATTGATTTGGAATTTTGATGGGGATTGCATTGAATCTATAGATTGCTTTTGTTAAGATGGCCATTTTTACTAAATTAATCCTGCCAATCTAGGAGCATGGGAGATCTTTCCATCTTCTGAGGTCTTCTTCTATTTCTTCAGAGACTTGAAGTTCTTGTCATACAAATCTTTTACTTGCTTGGTTAGATTCACTCCAAGATATTTTATATTGTTTGTGACTATTGTGAAGGGTGTCATTTCCCTAATTTCTTTTTCAGCCTGTTTATCCTTTGAATAGAGGAAGGCTACTGATTTGTTTGAGTTGACTTTATATCCAGCCACTTTGCTGAAGTTGTTTATCAGGTTTAGGAATTCTCTGGTGAAAATTTTAGGGTCACTTAAGTATACTATCATATCATCTGCAAATAGTGAAATTTTGACTTCTTCTTTTCCTATTTGTATCCCTTTGACTTCCTTTTGTTGTCTAATCGCTCTAGCTAGGACTTCCAGTACTATATTGAATAGGTAGGGTGAGAGTGGGCAGCCTTGTCTAGTCCCTGATCTTAGTGGGATTGCTTCCAGTTTCTCTCCATTTAGTTTAATGTTGGCTACTGGCTTGCTGTATATTGATTGCTTTTACTATGTTTAGGTATGGACCTTGAATTCCTGATCTTTCCAAGACTTTTAACATGAAAGGATGTTGAATTTTGTCAAATGCTTTCTCAGCATCTAGTGAGATGATCATTTGGTTTTTTTCTTTGAGTTTATTTATGTAGTGGATTACATTGATGGATTTCCAAATATTGAACCATCCTTGCATTCCTGGGATAAAGCCTACTTGATCATGATGGATGGTTGCTTTGATCTGTTCTTGGATTTGGTTTGTGAGAATTTTATTGAGTATTTTTGCATCAATATTCATAAGAGAGATTGGTCTGTAGTTCTTTTTCTTTGTTGAGTCTTTGTGAGGTTTAGGTATGAGTGTAATTGTAGCTTCATAGAACGAATTGGGTATTGTTCTTTCTGTTTCTATTCTGTGGAATAGTTTGAAGAGAATTGGTATTAGGTCTTCCTGGAAGGTCTGATAGAATTCTGCACTAAAACCATCTGGTCCAGGACTTTTTTTGGTGGGGAGACTTTTAATGACTGCTTCTATTTCTTTAGGGGTTATGGGACTGTTTAGCTGGTTTATCTGCTCCTGTTTTAATTTTGGTACTTGGTATCTGTCTAGAAAATTGTCCATTTCATCCAGATTTTCCAATTTTGTTGAGTATAGACCTTTGTAGTAGGATCTGACGATTTTTTTTTAAAATTTCCTCAGTTTCTGTTGTTATGTCTCCCTTTTCAGTTCTGATTTTATTAATTTGAGTACTGTCTCTGTGCCCTTTGGTTAGTCTGGCTAAGGGTTTGTATATCTTGTTGATTTTCTCAAAGAACCAGCTCCTGGTTTTGTTGATCTTTTGTATAGTTCTTTCTGTTTCAATTTGGTTGATTTCAGCTCTGAGTTTGATTATTTCCTGCCATCTACTCCTCTTGGGTATATTAGCTTCTTTTTTTTCTAATGCTTTCAGGTGTGCTGTCAAGTTGTTAGTATATGCTCTTTCCAGTTTCTTTTTGTGAACACTTAGAGCTATGAGTTTTCCTCTTAGTACTGCTTTCATGGAGTCCCACAAGTTTTGATATAATGTGTCCTCATTTTTATTAAATTCTAAAAAGTCTTTAATTTCTTTCTTTATTTCTTCCTTGACCAAGTTATCATTGAGTAGATCATTGTTCAGTTTCCACGTGTATGTGGGCTTTCTGTTGTTTTTGTCCATATCAAAGACGAGTCTTAGTCCATGGTGATATGATAGGTACAAGGGATTATTTCGATCTTTTTGTATCTGTTGCGGCCTGTTTTGTGACCAATTATATGGTCTATTTTGGAGAAGGTACCATGAGGTGCTGAGAAAAAGGTATATTCTTTTGTTTTAGGATGAAATGTTCTATAGATGTCAGTTAATTCCAATTGGTTCATAACTTCCGTTAGTTTCATTGTGTCTCGGTTTAGTTTTTGTTTCCATGATCTGTCCATTGCTGAGAGTGGGGTGTTGAAATCTCCCACTATTATTGTGTGAGGTGCAATGTGTGCTTTAAGCTTTAGTAAAGTTTCTTTTATGTATGTGGGTTCCCTTGCATTTGGGGCATAGATGTTCAGAATTGCGAGTTCCTCTTGGTACATTTTTCCTTTGATGAATATGAAATGTCCTTTATCTTTTTTCATTTATTTGATATTAGAATTGCTACTCCAGCTTGTTTCTTGGGACCATTTGCTTGGAAGATTGTTTTCCATCCTTTTACTCTGAGGTAGTGTCTGTCTTTTTCACAGAGATACGGTTCTTGTATGCAACAAAATGCTAGGTCATGTTTATATATCCAGTCTGATAGTCTGTCTTTTTATGGAGAATCGAGTCCATTGATATTAAGAGATATTAAAGAAAAATGAATGTTGCTTCCTGTTATTTTTGTTATTGGCGGTGGAGTTATGTTTGTGCAGCTATCTTCTTTTAGGGTTGTTGGAAGATTACTTTCTTGCTTTTTCTAGGTTGTAGTTTCCCTCCTTGTGTTGGAGTTTTCCACCAATTATCCTTTGAAGTGCTGGATTTGTAGTAAGATATTGTGTAAATTTGATTTTGTCATGGAATATTTTGGTTTCTCCATCAATATTGATTGAGAGTTTTGCTGGGTATAGTAGTCTGGGCTGGCATTTGTGTTCTCTTAGGGTCTGTATGGTATCAGTCCAGGATCTTCTGGCTTTTATAGTCTCTGGTGAGAAGTCTGGTGTAATTCTTATAGGTCGTCCTTTATATGTTACTTTACCCTTTTCCCTTACTGCTTTTAGTATTTTTTCTTTGTTTTCTACATTTGATGTTTTGATTATTATATGGTGGGAGGTATTTCTTTTCTGGTCTAAAGTATTTGGAGTTCTGTAGGCTTCTTGTATATTGATGGACATCTTTTCTGTAGGTTAGGAGAGTTTTCCTCTATAATTTTGTTGAAGATATTTACTGGTCCTTTCAGTTGGGAGTCTTCCCCCTCATCTATACCTATTATCCTTAGGTTTGTCCTTCTCATTGTGTCTTGGATCTCCTGTATGTTTTGGGTTAGTAGCTTTTTGTATTTTGCATTTTCTTTGACAGTTGTGTCAATGTTTTCCATGGTATCTTCTGCACATGAGATTCTCTCTTCTATCTCTTATATTCTGTTGGTGATACTTGTGTCTATGACTCCTGATTTTTTTCCTAGGTTTTCTATCTCCAGGGTAGGGGTGAAGATATTTTTATACCCAGCAATTTCACATGGAGCTGGAGCAACCACCCAGACTTATACAGTATGAAGTATGAGATGATTTCTCTAAGTTGAAGATGCTGTGATCTGGAAGGCAATCTCTGAGATGGAAAAGCAGCAGCAGGCCACTTGGACCATAACAGTAAGAGGTCCCAATAACTGTTGGAGCCAGAAACAGAGCCAGAGCTGGAGCCAGAGCTTGCCATGAGCACCAAGTCATTCTGGAGGCAAGGTTCGACGAACTTCCAAGAACGTTGAAGAATAGAAGGGCTGCATCACCAACTGGTTCACAATGAAAGCAGTTGGAGCTTATGCAGCATGAGGAATACAGGCACTGTGAGGAAGGAAAGTAGTGGCAACAGAAGTGATATGGTGGCCACAGGAAGTTGTTAAGGGAATCTTTCCTAATATGAGAGTGAAGAGATAAGGATGGAACACATGGCTCTGGGAGGCACTATGAACTTATACAAGAGAAATCCCTGCTCCAGTGCCCCAGGATGTACTCTAGCTCCTCCAGGATGATCACTCTGATGCCATATGCAACCTTGGGAATCACCCTACCAACAACTGAACATACTTGCCAAGTTGAGACAACAGGAGGGATTGGAGTAACTGTTGGAAGAATATTCCATGGTGCAGATCCTGGAGCTGAATTAGCTTCAAACAAATGGTGCCAATGCCAATAAAGCTTTCTACAACCATTAAGAGAAGCACTCTTTTGGACTAGCCATGATTATACCCATGAAGAGTGTTAGGGATTTGTCCCAGTAGATGGTTCTCTGCTGTACTACGATAGGGAATATTCCTGGGGATTGCTACACAGGCGTATTTTCTAGATGGTACAGCCGAGTAGGAGCACATCTGTCTTAGATAGGGTTGCTGTGATGAAACACCCAGACTGTGGTTTATCTTAGCTTACAGTCCCACATCACAGTCCATCATCAAATGAAGTGAGGAGCATGGAGACAGGAACAGAAGCAGAAGCTGTGGAGGAGTGCTGCTTACTGGCTTGCTCTCCATAGCTTGCTCAGCTTGCACCCAAGACCACCTGCCCTGAGGTAGCACCATTCACAGTGAACTGGGCACTCCCAAATCAATCATTAATCAAGAAAAATATCTCAAAGGCTTGCTAACAGGCTGATCTCTGAGGGACATTTTCAAAATTGAGAATCCCTCTTCCCAAAAGACTAGCTTGTGGCAATTTGACAAAACAAAAATCTTGTCAAATACAAGGTTGGCACTAGACACCGAGTCTGCAGGCACCTTGATCGTGGATGTCCAATATCCTCAACTAATGTCTTGTTTAGAAATAACTTCTGTTGTCTGTTATTAAAACATGCATGGCTTGCTAGACATTTTCAAAGCTTCATTTTCTTCCATGAATAAAAAAGATCAGATCTTAGAGCTCAGGGGAAACATTAAAATGATGGGTTTGGAGAAGAGTATTTTTAAGCTCTTATATCATTGATCTAATGGCATAATGTAGCTTTGCATTGTGGTATATTAATAGAACAGAATATATGTACTATTATTTTATGGTATGTCCTTTCTCACTTCCTTATGGTCTGGGGAAGAGTTATAGAAATATGACCACAGTGAAAACCATGCCAGTTTCTTATGTTCTGCTTCATGGTTAGAGATTTCTCGTGTGAATTTCATTGTGGACTTTGTGATTTGTCCTAAGGTTGGCATGATTGTTAAATTAGTAAATCACTGAGCGAAGCTCTACCCATTCCACGCATTGCGTTGGTATAAAGCTGAGACACTGATGCTTTAAAAATGTTTTGTAGGGGGCTGGAAAGATGGCTCCGTGGTTAAAAACTCGTATTGCTCCCACAGAAAATCCAGGATTGGCTCCAGCACCCATATCAGGTGACCTGCAACGCCTGTAACTCAATTTCTAGGGGATCCTAAGTTTATGGCCTATGTGGACATCTATACATACATGCACAGTATATACACGCAAGCACACAATTAAAAATAATAAAAATGCATGTAAATTGTATTTTTCCTCCAGTTGTGTTTGTTCATGACTCTGATTCTAGCACTTGGGAAGCTGAGGCTGGAAGATTAAAAGTTCAAGGGTTAGCTAGTCTATATAGAAAGACCCTGTCATAGACAAGCAATGTATAGGGGTGTGTGTGTGTGTGTGTGTGTGTGTGTGTGTGTGTGTGTGTGTAAAAGCTGGAGGGCAACCCTCAGATGTTATTTCTAAAAGTCATCCATCTTGCTTTTTGAGACAATCTTTCTCTGGTTTGCAATTTGCCTATTTTTCTCCTGTTTCTTTGTGAAATTTCTTTTTCTTTAGCCATTGTGAATTTGGTATTTCAGAGAGACTTGGTTGAGCTGAATCTTGCTGCTGACTTCTTTGAACCTTCCCAATTTATATTTAATTTATTTCTCAGTACCAGGATTTCCGCTTTATTGCTAAAAATTATTTCAATCTGTTATGTTTTCTGAATGGGTTTTCTGTTTTATTAAAGTTCTTTAAATTTCCCTAAAACAGTTATTTTAAATTCTTTATTTTAGTTTGTGTATATCCATTCCTTTATCCTCCCCCGTGTGTGTGTGTGTGTGTGTGGGGGGGTGGAGTGTCAGAAATTGACATCAAGTTTCTTCCTCAGTTTCTAATTCTTTAAGTCTGGGTCTCTTATTGAACCTGGAGCTCACCAGTTGGTTAGGTTGGCTGCCCATCAAGCCCAAGGGATATTTCTATCTCTACTGTGATGGGTTACAAACAGGTGGAGCAGTATCCAGCTTTTATGTGGGTGTTGGGGATCCAAACACAGGTATCACGCTTGTGCTATAAGCATCTTATAAAATAGTCCACCCCAGCGCCTATCCTCAGTCTTTGCTGCCTGGTTCTATCCTTTAAACTTGAACATGTTTCCAGGCAGTTGTGGAGATTGGGGAATGCAGCAGCATCTCACATTGGGGGATAAGCTTTTCCTCCAGTCCTCATAATTTGACTGTCCTCCTTCTAGAAATCCTGGCGGGCTGCCTGTCTTAAGAGCTTGTGATCCCTGCTCCTATTCAGCACTGAGGTACCAGTTCACACTGGTGTATTGTCAATGTTTCAACACTAGAGACTGCTGTAAGCCCAAGTTTATCTCAGATCTGCAGTTGTTTTTAGGTTAGACTGGAAGAGGAAAAAATTAGTCCACCCCCGAGTCAGGGTAGCCCAGATGCCTTATATATAGCCACCAACCTGTGTTCAGATACTGCAAGAATACTGCAAGATTCCCTAGGGCTTGGATTCATTATGAGTGTCCGTTTTTAATCACTAAAGTAACAAGTCATATCCTGCGTCCACTTCCCGAAAGCAGGAATGAGTCTTTTTGTGCAGTACTGTCTCAGAGTTCGGAAAGTAGGAGCTGGGCAGTCTCATGGCTATAAATTCTACAGCACTGGGTTATACCCAGTGATTGCTGAAATCAAATCAGTACAGAGGGAGGAACAAGGTCTGTTGTGTTATGACCTGCCTGATGACATGCTTGTTTACATGGCTTGAAACTTCCATAGGTTGCTGGGGTAGTGCTATGCAGAATGCAAGTCCATACAGTTGTAGCATTGGTCTTTGTCTGGTACAGTTTGGAGGCTTTACCCATAGGTAGGGGACAGAAGCTAGTGAGGTCTGTTCAATGTTGGGTTTCAGTCACTCTGCTCTGAATTCCAAGATAAAGTCTTATGTTTACTTCTCTGTCCCAGCCTTAGCAATTGGATTCTCTTTAAGCTGTGCTAGCAAATGTTTGAGGAAGGGAAGGATAGAAGTATTCCCTGGGTTGCTCACTGAAATAGATTTAAAGCTAGGTCTATGACCATGAGGCCAAGTGGCCGTAGACTTTGTCCAGTATGGTATTCCAATCCTGAAGACTGTATATAGTTTCTATCCTGTCTTAAGTGGGAAGCATCTCTTTCCATGCCATGCTTCTTGGAGTTAGGGAAGGGGTGATATATCACCTCCCTCCTTCCTGTCTCTTCTCACTTGATTTCCTTAGCTCTTCTGAAGGTAGTTCATGTGTGAATAACCATTCAGACTGGTGATTCTGTTAGAAGATGGATAGCAAGTGTTATTCTGCAGCCATCCTGCTCTGCCTTCTGTTAAATAATTCTTAAACATCTTTCTGGGCTGAATTCCTAGCCTTTAAGATGAGAGAAAAATTAATTCCAATGACATTCAAAATATTCTAGGGAACATATCAGTGAATATCACAGATGAGGAAAGGGAAATGTTGGGTTGCCAAATTTTCCCTCAAAGAAGCTTTGCCGTGAGATGTCTGTGGAATAAAAATACTTAGTATATTGGTTCTAGCAAGTCATTCACTCACTGTTTTTACAATCAAGATTAGACAATACTAACAATGTCAAGGAACTGCTGACAGACCTAAAGTCTAAACACATACACACACACACACACACACACACACACACACACACACACACGTTTAGTTCATATATATGTGTGTGTGTGTGTGTGTATGTATGTATATATGTATATGTATATACATATATACACACACATATATACACATATATATATATACATATACATATATATATATGCATATGAATATATGCTGAAGAAAATAGAGGGTAAAACCAGGAAGTAGTTATGGAAAGAAAAAAATAGTTGATGGGTATGCATAAATAGCATATTGAAATTTAACAAATAACAAAGTAAAGTATATATAGAATTAAAATGGTATGTTACATGACTATAACAAACCAAAAAACTTACTTCCCAATCTTCCACTTACCCTGCCTGTGAATAAGGTTCCTGAAAGATACAATGGCTGAATTCAACCCTGCTCATTAACCCAATTTTTTCTGATCTAAAACAGTGATATTTTTCTAGTTGATTTGTTTTACTTCAGGAAGCTCTCTTGTGTTGTGTGTGTGCTTGTGTGTGTGTGTCATGTGTGCATTTGCACATTTGTGAGCATGTTGGTGCTTGTGCGTGTATGGAGACCAGAGGTCAGCCTCAGGTTGTCTTTTGAGACAGGGTCTCACATTGGCCCGGGGCTCACCGAGTAGAGAGTGATCAGTGACTTGGTTAACATAGCAATGAGCCTGACTTCTGTTATAATAGAAAATCTGCCCTATTTTGACTCACAAGTAGTTACTAAAGTGCATTGCACAGCTGATATGTGCTTGGTGGGGTTCTAAGTCATTTTATGTGAGTCCCTTTATCCTTACAGAAGGCCTGTGAGACAGGTAGGATCATTAAATTTTATACTGTGGAAAACTGGAAATCAAGTTAGATTACTGAAAAAAAATTCCAGCAAGTAATAAATAATAGAGAAAAATTCTCACACTTGTGTTCTTGTTCCAGCCATAATAGTTCCTTATATCTTGACAGAACTTCCATTTTAAATAGGAATAATGCACTGGAAGGTAATTTTGTTACTTTCAGAAAATTGTGGCATGTTTATTTTTCCACAATAAGAATTGCTGGGAGTAAGCTTAATTCTAACCGTACTGAATAGTGTCTTCTTGCCAAAAACTTGTAACTCATATGCAGAGATGAGAAGCATTTGAGCTTTAGTGAGACCTTACATGTTTTTCTTTTTACTAAGGTGAGACAATGGATATCAGGGACTTGGACACTGTGCTTGAGAAGATGGACCTTGGATTCACCAAAGGAGAAGTCGAAGAGCTGAAAAGATACCTCTCAGCTGATGGTGACTAACTTTACATATAGAAAAATAGCACTTCTAGCATTCTTGGTGCTTATATGCTACTATTTCTGAAAACTAGTTAATTTTGTACTGATAAAAACTGCATAATTTCAGAAAATCCAGTTATAGAATGAGAGCAAAGGCTGACTGTCTTCATCTTCCAAATCCGTATCTCATATGATACATTTGCCTAGCCTCACTCCAGGATCATCTTCTATGTCAGTGATGTTTGGGAAACAGAATAGAGCATTGGGAAGAGAAACGAATAAAAGTTAATGAGTCGCCTTTCCACACTTCCATGTGCTTCTGTGACCTGTCTCTGACCCCTACCTAGTATCACCAAGGTTTATCTGAGAACGCCAGTGATTTGCTATTTTCTTGTATCATTAGTCTTATTTACTGTTACTTATTGGAGCTTTCTCTTATCAGACAATAGTGATGATTTTGGCGTTTTGTTCCTTCCATTTCCAACCCATTCTCCTAATGTCTGTCTTATTCATCTCTAATTTCCATTTTACATACCGTCTCTGAAAATCTTATTAATATTCATTCCTTTCCCAATTACTTACATGCAGATAGGTTTTATGTAGACTTCTGACTTGGGCTTCAGGATAGGATACACAAAGGGTTGTTAGACATTCCCACTGAATATTCCATAGAAAGTAATCTTTTGGGGCCTATTTAAAATGAAATTGAATGTTTTCCTGACTGCTAGTTCTTCAACACCGCCTCATCCATGTGACTGCCTTAAGTGCTAATGGAACGTGTTTTGTTCTTGACCTTTCACACCATAAATGATCTGTTTCCCTCACTGTAATGCCAGTTCTTCCTCAGATTACCATACGTACAATGGAACGGTGGAGGGGCCGATATGAAGAGGTGTAGCAAAGTATAGAAGTCAGATCGAGAGAGTGAGCAAAAGTTGTCAATGACACAGCTCTTACAACTTCATGGGGTACCTGTAACATCTCAAAATAAATGATTTTATTTTATTGGGTATTTTATGTATTTACATTTCAAATGTTATCCCCTTTCCTGGTTTTCCCTCTGGAACCCCCCATATCATCCTCCCTGCCCCTGCTTCTATGAGTGTGCTCCCCCTCCCATCCACCCACTCCACCTCACTGCCCTGGCATTCCCCTACACTGGGGCATCTAGCCTTCACAGGACCAAGGGCCTCTACTTCTATTGATGTCAGACAATGCCATCCTCCGCTCCATATGCAGCTGGAGCCATGGGTCTCTCCATGTGTACTCTTTGGTTGGTGGTTTAGTCCCTGGGAGGTCTGGGAGATCTGTTGTTCTTCCTATGGGGTTGCAAATCCCTTTAGCTCCTTCAGTCTTTTCCCTAACTCTTCCATTGAGGACCCTGTACTCAGTCCAATGGTTGGCTGTGGGTATCTGCATCTGTATTTGTCATGCTCTGGCAGAGACTCTTAGGAGACAGTTATAACAGGCTCCTGTCAGCAAGCACTTCTTGGCATCCACAATAGTGTCTGGGTTAGGTGTCTATACATGGGATGGATCCCCAGTTGGGGTAGTCTCTGGATGGCCTTTCCTTCAGTCTCTGCTCCATACTTTGTCCCTGTATTTCCTTTAGACAGGAGCCATTCTGGGTTAAAAATTTGAAGATGACTAGGTGGCCCCATACTGCACCTGGGGGGCCTTGCTTAACCTCTGGATATGGTCTCTAGAGGTTCTCCCTCCCCCTTGTGGGCATTTCAGCTAATCTCATCCCTGTTGGGTCCTGGGAGCTTCTTGCTTTCATGTCATCTGAGACTTGCTGGTGTCTACCCTCAGTTCTCCATCCCCTATTGCTACACACCTCTGTTCAAATTCCTGACCTCTGTATATCATCTCCTCTCCTCCCATATCTAATCCTGTCCCCTTTCTCCCTCCTCCTCCCCCTCCTCTCTTCCTCTCAAGTCCCTCCCACCCTCTACCTCTCATGAGTATTTTGTTCCTCCTTCTAAGAAGGACTGAAGCATCCATATTTTGGTCTTCCTTCTTCTTGAGCTTCATATGGTCTGTGAATTGTATCTTGGGTATTCCAAGCTTTTGGGCTAATATCTTCTTATCAGTGAGTACATATCATGTGTGTTCTTTTGTGACTGGGTTATCTCACTCAGGATGATATTTTCTAGTTCCATCCGTGTGCCTAAGAATTTCATGAAGTCATTGTTTTTAATAACTGAGTAGTACTCCATTGTGTAAATGTACCACATTTTTTTTTGTATCCATTCCTCTGTTGAAGGACATCTGAGTTCTTTCCAGCTTCTGGCTATTAATAAGGCTGCTATAAACATAGTGGACCATGTGTCCTTGTTATATATTGGGACATCTTTTGGGTATATGCCCAGGCACGGTATAGATGGGTCCTCAGGTAGTACTATGTCCAGTTTTCTGAGGAACTGCCAGACTGATTTACAGAGTGGTTGTACCAGCTTGCAATCCCACCAACAATGGAGGAGTGTTCCTCTTTCTCCACATCCTCGCCAGCATTTGCTGTCACCTGAGTTTTTGATCTTAGCCATTCTGACTTGTGTGAGGTGGAATCTCAGGGTTATTTGATTTGCATTTCCCTGATGACTAAGGATGTTAAACATTTCTTTAGGTGCTTCTCGGCCATTCTATATCCCTCAGTTGAGAATTCTTTGTTTAGCTCTGTACCCCGTTTTCAATAGGGCTATTTGATTCTCTGGAGTCTAACTTACTGAGTTCTTTGTATATATTGGATATTAGCCCTCTATTGGATGTAGGATTGGTAAAGATCTTTTCCCAATCTGTTTGTTGCTGTTTTTGTGCTATTGACAGTGTCCTTTGCCTTATAGAAGCTTTGCAATTTTATGAGGTCTCATTTGTTGATTGTTGATCTTAGAGTATAAGTCATTGGTGTTCTGTTTAGAAACTTTCCCCCTGTGCCCATGTGTTTGAGGCTCTTTTCATTTTCTCTTCTATTAGTTCTAGTGTATCTGGTTTTATGTGAAGGTCTACTTGGATTTGAGCTTTGTATAAAGAGATAAAAATGGATTAATTTCCATTCTTCTACATACTGACCACCAATTGAACCAGCACCATTTGTTGAAAATGCTGTTTTTTTCCACTGGATGGTTTTAGCTCCTTTGTCAAAGATCAAGTGACCATAGGTGTGTGGGTTCATTTCTGGGTCTTCAATTCTATTTCATTTATCTACCTGCCTGTCTCTGTACCAATACTATGCAGTTTGTTTTTTTTTTTTTTAAATCACTATTGCTCATTCCCCCAGAAGTTCTTTTATTGTTGAGAATAGTTTTTGCTATTCTGTTTTTTGTTATTTCAAATTAATTTGCAAATTGATCTTTCTATTTCTATGAAGAATTGAGTTGAAATTTTGATGGGGATTGCATTGAATATGTAGATTGCTTTTGGCAAGATGGCCATTTTTACTATATTAATCCTGCCAATCCATAAGCATGGGAGATTTTTTCATTTTAAAAAATGTATAATCTTGGGCCACCAAGATGGCTCAGTGGATAAAAAGTGTTTGCTGTCAAGCCTGATGACCTGAGTTGATTTCCAGAAGCCAGGTGGAGAAAATTAACTCCTGAAATTTCTCTTCTGACCCCTTTACACACATCACACCACACCAAACACACACACACACAAACACGCATGCATGCACGCACATACATAGTAGAGCACAACACACATATACACACAGCACAGTGCACACACATACCACACAGTGCTGCACACACACACACACACACACACACACACACACACACACACACACGCACGTGCACACAGGCAGGTAGTCAGGCAGACAGATAAATCCATGATCTCATGAACTCCTTTTTAGTCTCTTGACCTTCCCACCCACCCCCATTTGCACCCACCTTCGTATTCGTGTTTGACGGTGGTTAGGATTGCCATTGTGTATGAGAGGGAACAAATTGTATTTAACTTTCTGGACAGAGATTGATGACATTACCAGAATTGAGAGTCTTCACCTATTAACTTGCATAGACAGTGTTTTATTTCATCTTACAAGGAAGTATCATACCCAAGAAAGAACACAATTTCCCCCAGTCCAGAGAGCATGGTTTACTGGTCAAGGGCCAGTTTACTAACATAGAATTAATTCTTGAGATTGAAGGATCATGCAACCTAAATAATGATGTGTGGTATCAAACTTTAGCTAGTTCCTGTCATTATTTAAAATCCATTTGCTTGAATGTTATCTTACAGCTAAGGGGAAGATTGATGTGGACTCACTGGTGGATGTGCTACAAGATACTACAGGTAAGTGAGAAGTAAAGCTTAGACTAATTCTTTACACAAAGTTATAGTTTATATGATAAATATTTTCTTGAGATAGGTAAAGTTATCAATATGCACATGTAATAAACTTAGAATGAGCTTATGCATATTCCTGGTTAACCTTCACTTAGACCATGAGATATTAACCAATAACCTAGAAGATTCTGTTCTCCCTTCATAGATAATCCCCTTTGATATTTGGAGTAATTACAGTTGACCCTCATAACTATAATTTCTACACACTGAGTCAATCATATGATCATAGGTTTTTGGAAAACAAATCCATCTGTGTTGAAAGTACAGACTTTTTAGTGCCTCAATATTATTCTTTTACATACTAATATTCTATTTATACAGAATTTACATTTTACTAGGCATTACCAATAATGTAGAGTTGTCTGAAAAGTTGGCTATATGTAAATGCTGTATCATCATACAGAAAGACTTAAAGGTCCAGATTTTTATAATATTTAAAAAAATAATGAATTTTGATTAAGATATAATAATTGCACTTACTCATAATAAGTTGATACTTTAACACATGTATATAAAATGTACTGATCAAATCAAGGTAATTAACATTCTAATCTCTTTATTATTTCTTTTTATTTGGAACTTTCTGATTTTTCTGGATCTTCATAAAATATGAAATAGGCTATCGCAAACTACAGTCACCCCAGTGTGGAACACTGGAATTTATTCATTGTATTTCTGTCTTGATACCATTATTAAACCTCCTATCATCCTTCCCTTGCCATAATTTGTGACTAATAATCAAGTGAATGTTTTAAAAGCTTCCATTTATAAAATAACATGCAGGACTTGATTTTCTTATTTGATTTAACAAGATGTCTTCCAGTTCATGCAGCTTGCTACAAAGTGACAGTATTTTATTTTTCATGCCCAGCAATTTTCTGTCCTGTATACATGTCCCATTTCTTTATCCATTCACCTGGTTTGTTTTCATACCTTGGCTGCTGTGACTAGAACTGCAACCAGAAAAAGCACGTGCACCTTCTTAAAACAATGATCTCATCTCTTCAAATATGCACCTGGACTTGTATGCCCGTACCACGCTACCTTGGCTGCCATAGCTCTGTAGCATGTATTGAAAGTAGGTGTTGTGGTTTATCAGACTAAGTTTTTTATGTTTAAAATTGTTGGGCTAATCGTGGTCTATTTTGCTTCCAGTACATTTTAGTTTTTGTTTAAACTCTGTGAAAATGACATTGATATTTTGATGGAGATTGCCCTGAATCTATAGATCTCTTTAAGTAATATGAACATTTTACAGTCTTACTGCGTCTTCTAATGTGTGTATATAAAATGCCCTTTTTTCTTTCTCAGTTTCCTGCATCAATGTTTGATGATTTTCATTGTACAGGCCTTTCATTTCCTTGGTTAAACTTATTTCCACACCGACTCTATCACTATGAGTAGAACTGCTCTCATAATTGATTTTTCAGAAAGATTAATACTGATGAACGAAAAATGCTGTTGGATTTTTTTCATTTGGTTATGTGTCTCCTAACTTTGCTTAATTAAAAACAATTCACTTCTTGTTCCTAATAATCTTTAACATTGTCTTTTGGCTTTTCTGCACATAGAATTTTGTCACCTGCAAACATGGATGATTTGATTTCAACAGTCCTAGTTGTAGTATTTTTACTTTTTCCTCTTGCATAGGTATTCTAACATCTATTAGACTATGTTGAGAATATGCATCAGGCAGGGATGTGTAGTCTTATTCCAGATCTTACATGATCTTTTCAGGGTTTTTTGGTCAGTGTGAGCTAGCCATTGGTTTGTCATAAATAAACCTTTATTTGAAGTGGGATCCTTCTTTATGCAATTTATATCTGGTTTGCATGATGGAATGCTGGGTTTCATTAAAAGGTTTTTCTGAATGTCAAGATTTGATTAGATAATTTTTGTTCTTTATTCTGTTGGTGAATAATCTTTTTGACATGCGGTTGGAGTATATTTGCTAGTTATTTCTTGAAGATTTTTATAATCATAGTCATAGAAATGTTGACCTTTAGCTCTCTGTTTTTGCTATCATGACCTTGTCTTGGTTTATGTCAGTATGTAGAATGAGTTTAGAGGAGTTTCTTTCCTTGTACTGTTGTGCCAGGGAAATGTTAGTGATCCCCCAAAACACACACAGGAGCCAGTCTGATGCAACTCACAGCAGGGTCTTAATTCTTTGAGCTAGCTCAGCGCCCCCAATGCACTGCCGTCACACAGGACAGTCATGGTGGTGGGGGAGCCCTGAATGTCTATGGGGCAAGGCTTTATAGTAAGCAGAAAGCAGGGAGCACGTGTATAAGCATCTAATTGGAAAGCTGCTGTGGCCTTTAACATAATTGGCTGGTGCTGGGAGTCATATTGTAAACTTAGCTTCTGCTCCCCTCTGCATTGGTGGTCGTTAGGCAAGGGTTGGGCTTGTGACCTGGGGTGCAAGTTTGTTGGGGGAATCACCTGGAGACACTGGTCTTGTTGAGGGTGTAACCTGGAAACTCTAGTGTTGTTGTGGATTAGCCTAGCAACTGGAGCTAGACTCAGTTTTGTTGGGGGACAACCTGGAAACTAATGCTAGGTACCAGCCTGTGAGTTTACCTGAGTTCAAACTTAGGTCAGGTTCTTTAAAATGGAGTCTGAACTTAAAAGCTTTGGCATCTCAGTACATTTTTGAAGTGATTTGAGGGGAAGAAAAGGTCATTAGTTATTCCCTTAAGGTTTTGTAGAATTCAACACTGAAGTTCTGGATTTTACTTTGTTGAGAGACTTTTCATAACTGACTCAATTTCATTAACTCATCTTCGGTCTGTCTGTGTTTCTTTGTCTTCTTGACTCAGTTTGGCAGATTATATGTCTTCAGAAAATTATCCATTTAAGTTTTCCAATTAATTGGTATGTAGATGCATCACTAGTTGTCTGTTGTAATTGTGATATCACTTTTAATATCTCTTTTTTAGTTTATAAATTTATCTGAATCCTTTTTAGTTGACTAGTCTATGGAAAGGATTGTCAATTTTGATATCATCTGTAGAAAAGCAATTGTTTGTTTTTTCTTTTCTTTTTTTGTTAATATTTTTATTAGATATTTTATTTACATTTCAGATGCCACCCCCTTTCCCCATTTCCTCTCCCTAGAAAACCCCTATCCCGTGCCCCCTTTTCCTTTTTGCTTTTATACAATTTTTTTTAAAGAATGTTCATCAAAGGCTTTATAAGTATGGTAATGTTCAATCAGAAGTGTAACCCAATACCCAACCTAGATATACAAACTATCTTTGACTGGTGGAGACACGTGAACATCTGCCTCCATGCCCCCCTCTTTTTTTCTCTCTTTCTCTCTCTCATCACCTAGCTTCTCCTCTCCATCTTCTCCTCTACTTTCTCCATCTCTTTCTCTCCATACTCCTTCCCCCTTAGCTCCTCCTACATATCATCCTTACTGTTAAAGTAAAACTTTTCTTTCAAAATACAATTAGAGCATAATTATTCCTATTTGTACCAGTGAGGTACAAGATAGTCCTAATACCCAGTCCATCATTTTGTTGACTAACCAGAACCTCTGTCGTCTCTCCTAACTAAAACACTTAGTTTTGAACCTGACTTTTTTCTTGGCTTTAGAATGAATGTCAGCTGAGAACCATTCACTCAGATCTTTTCTCTCATAGTAAATAGCCAGGATTGGCTATGAGACTATAGGTCTTCAACCCCGTCAGAAATCCAGAATGACTGAGTTAACTGAAATTATGGAAAGCATTAAGCATAGCTTCTAAAATTTAGCCAATTTATAGAGACCGCTGAACACCTAGACAGCCCCTATACTACCAAACATTGGAGCATCAAATCTTCGCCTTCTGGCCCAGAATTATCTGACAGACCTTAGTGATGCAGAATTATTAAGGGCTGATTACTCTGTCTAGGCAGATATAATCAGTCAACTATTCTGCAAGTGTGTCCTTTTCTGGACAATAATTTGTCTGTGGATAGAAAGAGGCAATTCTTGCCTAGTGGTTGTCTCTGCACAACTGGAATAACTCCAAGGATGCTCAGTTTCTTCTTAGAATCCAAGACAGGAAGCTGTTAGGAGCAGACAGGTCTCTAATAAAAATGAACATTAATATAGAAATAGTTGTAGCATCAATTCTATGGACTTCTGACGTTTTGAAATCCAACTATCCATGTAAGGTAACCTGGACTGTTGTCTGTTAACTCCTCTCAGCTATTTCTAATTAAAATATAGAAAACACCCTAACAATAAGCTCAAAGCCATAAATTTGCTATAGTCCCTTAACTCACAGGCTAACCGTCCCAAATCAGTTAAAAAAGTTAAAGAAGGACTGGGTCTAAGCCTTGTATTCCTAAATGTGTTATACAGGCACAATGCCCATGAGAGTATCAATATTCATCTCATTTTTATATCAATAAGAAGCTCATACCTATGAAAACCTTAAATTTGAAATCAAAGTAAATTTTGTACCATTTAAGAAATTATAACTTCATCTTGATACTAATTATACAGATTCCTACCAATAGGTTATGGCTATGCAATAAATCCTAGCTAATCCTCCCTGTTTCAACAAAACCACTACTTTTCCCTAGAGAGACAGCCCAACATTAACCACCTTAGTCCCCAAGCACAGGGAATAGGGGCGCTGACTCTTTGACTTCTTCAAGCTGATTACGGGCGTTGAGATATTAGAAGAGGGGTGGGGGGAAGAGTAAATTGATAAGCTTCTGACGCTGTGTCTTCACTGCATCCAGATGGAATTCCAGGACATCAGAGGTTTGAGCAGGTCTGCTCAGTTTGCTTGATGAGTAGATACACCGAGGCTGTGTATTCTGCAATATACAATTCTCAGAACAAGTTTTAGTATCAAGAAAAAAAATTTCCTTAGAGGGCTGACTTTTTTTTTTTTAAAGATGTTGGTTCTAACAACTTTTCTATTTTTTTCACTTTTTTAAATTGGTTATAATATTTACATTTCAAATTGTATCCCCTTATCCCATTTCCCCTTCCCTCCCAGGAACCCCTTATCCCATCCCCCCTCCTTGTGCTTCTATGATGGTGTGATTTTCCAGTTTCTATGATGCTGTTTCCATTAACATAAACTGCCTCCTAGATTTCTAAATCCTTTCATTTGTGTTATTGAATCTCCTATTTTTATTTTTTCTTTCTTTTTTCCCTTTTTCCTCCTTTTTTTCTTTTTATCTCTTTTTTAAAATAGAAAAGCAATTGTTGATTTCACTCACATTTTAGAATATATTTTAATCTGTGTTTTATTTATTTCTTTACTGATCCTTGGGTTTGATTTTCCTCTTGTGCTTTTGGAGTTTGCTCTTTCCTTTCTGGGAGCATAAGCTTGATCTGTCGTGTTTGTTTGAAATCTCTCTCTGTGATTTTGGTGTTGGTGTGTATTGCTTTAGAGTGTCTTCTTACTAGGTCTCTGTTGTGTTGCTGGGTGCCATAAGCTGTGCTTCCAATTTCACTTATTAGAAGGATAATTTTAATTTTCCATTTTGTTTTAGTGGCCCACTGTAGCCAGTTTTTAACTGCTTTGTGTGTTCTTTATTTTACCCTTTCCACCATTTTCAAACCCCATAACACTACATAGGAGAGAAAGAATAATAGAGGGAAAAGGGTGACGTTATCGTTAGACTACTCCCTGCTGATTAGGGGCATTGAGCTCCTTGTGGCAAGTTTGATCTTTACCACCTGGACAACTAATTTCTTCTTCTTGCTGTTTCTTCTTTGCATACAACTTCTTAACATACCACAACCAACAGCAAACAACCACAACCAACAACCCACCACAGCCAACAATAACCCATCTATGGGGCCCTAGCACTTATAAACCAGCTGAAAAGTCTCCAGTGCTCCCAAATGTCACACAATTGCAGAAACTCTCTGCAGGTGGCAAAACCTGCACGAGGCCAATCGTGGTCAGCTGCTGGGGACAATAGCTCCATGTTCCACACTTGGAGTTAAAATGAAAATCTAGTCTTATAATATTTTTGTGTTTTTAAAGAAAACAAAATTCTCACTAAATTTTCCTCCTTCTGTCTTAAGCCATTCATTGTGCTGTGTTCACTAAGAAATTATAAACAGAGACGTTTCCAATTTGTTAAGTGCTATTTGGATTATTTGGATCAGTGGCCAAGGTTTTCAGAACTCCTCTCTTGCTCACCTTTATGTTTTGATGGTATCCATAGCTTTTCATTTTCTATAGAAATATGAACAAACCTGTATCCCCAGTACAAAGCTTCTATTCTGATGTTAATGCATCCTTATAGTATATAAGATGATTTAAATATATATATATATATATATATATATATATATATATATATATAACCTGGTGACTCTCAGCTGAAATGGCTCATAATTTATTTTAGCTGTGGGGCCTTGACCTAGGCCTTCAAAGTCATTTACTGATGGTAAGAAATTGCCTTGACCATCTCCCTTGGATCTACACTCATTGGTCCAACAGCAGCCCTTGGCACATCATATACACAACCCTGGAAAGCCTTCCTTCCAGTTTATATTTTAAAAAACCATTACAGCTAGAAATGGTTTGTTCACTTTTCTGACTCAAATACAATATTTCTTGAAGTTAACATACCAGGCAGCTTGATATCTGAGACCTTTAGTGGCTTGGACACTTTGCAAATGACTGAATTTCCCACAATTGAAGCACTTGGCATTTTGATAGCAGAGACCTCTAGCTGTACCTTGACCTATGATATTAGCATGGTGCACTTTAGAACCAATATCAGTCACATCCCTTATCTACTCATCCATGGTACTGCCTGCACCTTTAATGATCTAATAATTTTTTACATTCATTATTTGCATTTTCATACACCAAGGTTTCTATCAACACCTGTCTTACATTTGGGTCTGATAAGACTTTGTTCACAGCTGAGACTAATCTCAAAAAATCAGTGAAGACTTCTCCAGAGCCTAGTATAATCTTTGTAAATGAAGTGGACCATTTCCTCAACTTTGTCTCAAGCTCTTAAAGCTGCTAAACAACATTGTTCTATAGTAATACCATCAAATAAAATTTTGTTCTTGTATATCAGAGAACTGTCCTTCACCTAGCAACTGGTCTTTGACTATGTTCATTCCCCTTGCTCTATTTCACTGTTCACTATTGGTAGCTTCTCCTCTCCACCATGTTAGCCATTGTAACTCTGGACCTTCATGTCTTAGGGAATAATTCTATTTTTAGTAGCCCAGATATTTAGAAGTTGTTTCACATAAGGAGAATGCATCTCATACGAAATCATGACCTCTTTAAAATGCATTAGAGCTATTGTTTCCATAGGCTGTCATCCTATCTTGTAATAACCTTGTTACACTCCATTAGCAAGCATGTGCTATACAATTACTAGGAAAGCTGATGGTGATTTTGTAACCCCAGGTCACCCCTTCTCTATCTCTGATGGCACATTTACCTTGAGATTAAATCTTTCTTTCAGAACAGGCTGTATTATCTTTTCTCTGAACCTGTCATCCTACATGGTCTCCTCCTCCTCCTGGCCACTCACTCGGCTCCTTGCCCCACCCAAGGGCTTTAGGCATTAGAAACCTGAAAGTACAGAGCCATGATGTGCCTTCTAGGACAGTTTCCTCCCTTCTTTCTCCAAGAGGGAAACTCTCATTCTCTTGCTCAGTCATCAGATCTGAGCCTCTTATTCCTTCCCTTTTCAGTGCTCCTTGCCTCCCTAGTGCATGGGTTCTCCTTTCTTCTACCCTTCTCTACCCCGTTTTTCACCCTTTTCAAACCCCTCCAATACTAGATAGAGGAAAAAATATATAGAAAGGAAAGGAGATAACATTAGGTTAGACAACTTCCTGCTGATTAGGGTTGTTGAATTCTTTGGGGGCAAGTTTGAGCTTCACCATCTGGATATCTAATCTCTTCTTGTTGTTTTTTCTTTGTTCATGACTTCTTAACAAACTACAACCAAAAGCAATCAACCACAACCAACAACCCACTTCAGCCAACAAGAACAACACACCTATTGGGATTCTGACATTTATATACTCACTGAAAAGTCTCCAGCACTCCAAATGTCACACAATTACAGAAACTAGCTGCAACTGGCAAAATTACATCTCTGCTAGAGCATGAGGCAAATTATAGATAGCTACTGGGAACAATCTGAAGCAGCCATATTCTACACTTGGGATTAAAATGAAAACCTATTCTTCTAATATTTCTATGTTTTAAAAGAAACCAAAATTCTCACTATACCCATTGTTCATTAAATAGCATGGAATCTATGTATCTAAATAATTTTCAAGGTGGCTAGTATTTTGTTAGTTTTATCCTTTTGCCATAAAAGATAAGTGATATGATAAAATTTTTAGAAAATGTATTGATACTTATGGTATAATAGTACAGTTCTTTCATGGAGAATATTTTATGTGTTGATAAAAATAATGTGTATTCTGCAGCTGTTAGTTGAAATGTCCTGTCAGTGTTATTAGAATTATAGTATCATCTAACTTATGTTTATTCATTGTTTGTTTTGAATTGTCTGTTCATTGATGAACATGGGCATTGAAGTATCTCCATTGTATCATATTGTTACCTATCTCTTCTTTTAGATAGGATAATGTTTGTTTCATAAAATTGATAGCTGGATGTTGACTATGTATATATTTAAAGTTATTATACATTTTAAAATTGATCTCTTAATCATCATGTAATGACCTTTGTCTCTTTGCAGTTTTAGGATTTTTAATTATTATTTCATGTTTCGGAGATGCTTTTTTTTTTCTTTTAAGTTTTTATTCACTGTCCTGTCTCCAGGTTTTCATACCTATAAGGTTGTCTTTCTTTTCTGGACTTCTTAAAAGGTAGCTATTTATTTGTTGTTGTCTCTTTATTCATTAAGGAGATGAGCACTGAATATCTCTATTCAGACATCTTGCCATCTTGTTGTTTGTAGAAGGTTCAGGAACTGTATCCGCATGGAGACCAAGAGACTACTATTCCAAGTTTCAGACCACAGAATTATTGATGTTCTCCGTTTTCAGCTTTGTATAAAATAGAATCCCAAATCTATAGTCCACTATTTATTACTTTTAAAATTCAACAGTGTCATATGTTCTTCTCTGAGATTCATTCATACCATTGTATGCAGCATAATTTATTAATTTTCATTGTTGAATATTACAAATAAACTATAATCAAATAGGGACCTTTATGTATTCCATTTGGAATGTGGAATGATTTTTAATTAGTTGATTGTTCCTGAATACATTGCTGTAATATTCCATTACATAAACATACTAAAATTTATTCTTATATTTTATTATCAAGGATATTTCCAATTTGAGGCAGTTATAAACCATTATATTAATAAAACTACCCTTGTATTTGCAGTCTGATGAAATGTAAAAGTATGATTCTCTAGTCATATATTTTACCGTAATGTTACTATTCTTAGATTTTGAGATATTCTGATGTATAAAATTAAAACAGAAAAAATTTTCTTTTTTATTAACTGGAGGAGTTTGTGTTTAATTATGTTAGAGATGAACCATTTTCATATGGGAAGATTTTAAAGTACCAGTTCAATAAAAATAATAAACATAAGACTCCATGCTGTGGATCTCTTGTCTCACTAGCATTGCTATAGCATAGCTATATAGACTATCAATATATCTTATACCACTTCCATTATTGTCAAATAGTGTTCTGTTATGATTTTATTTCTTTATTATAAATAGTGCAATTACTTGTGTAATAATCATAATATTCTTACTAGTATTTTGGTATCTGTTGGAATGGTAGTGATGTCTCCTTTGACTCTGATAATAATCTTTGTGTTTTCTTTAACTATCTCTTTTCTTTGTCACTCAGTACAGGTATTTACCAATTTTGCTTTTCTTTCCAACACTCAACTTTAAGCAATATCAGTTCTTCCTGTTTAAAATTTCTTTAATCCTTTCTTTTCTCTTATTATCTATTTTCTACTATTTTTAGGGGAGAATAAGTTTACTGTTCTTTTTTCTTTAGATAAAATCTAGGTTATTTGTCTTTTCATCTTTTTTAGTATATACATTTAAGACTAATTTTTCTCAACATATCTTTGCTTTATTCCACAGTTCTAATTGTGATTAAATTAAATACATATTATCTCATCCACTTAGAACATATTTGACATGTGGTTTATTTAGAAACATACTCCTTACTCTTTAAGCATATGTACATTTTCATAAATCACTCACTCTTGATTTTTACTCTAATTACACACACCAAATTACACACACACACACACACACATATTTGTACCAATTTTACAAATACTCTTTAAGTGACTTGAATTTCAAGTGTAAGATATTGTTTTATAATCATCATTACGGTGGCAAATTTTCTAAACTTAAAATGATTCTCTGTATCTATAACTTAATGTTTATTGTTTAACAAGTTGTTGTACCTAAACTTGTCCTTCATCACCTGGGATTATAATTAAGAAAACATTTCATATTTCTCTGTTTTTTTCTTGGAGGAGAAGAAATTGATGTCAGTGACATTGAACATGTCATAAAAGTCGTAGAGAGAGACAGAACATCTAGAGAACAGCTGGAGCTTAAGAAGTCATTTCCATCTCATGGTGAACATTTCTAAAATTAACTTTTGAAACAGTTGATATACCTTCAAGGGAGTTAGAATAGTCATCAAGGCTGTTACTCAGCATTACCCATGTTTGTAGCGTTGTAAGGGAGTTGTGATCAAACCCTCACACACTAGCCAATGGTAATATATATATATTTACATAATATATAAGTATTATATATAAATATTATATAATTAAACTATGATAATTATGTAACTATAAATAAGAAATATAATAGTAGATATCTGCAATCTCAGATATAGCCAACTTTCTTATTTAGAAATATATAAACCGTCACTTAAAATATACACATACCTTTTCAAATCCTAAATCTTGCCATCAGGGATAAGGAATGCTGAGGATTACCTTTCATTCCATTGAGCTGTACTGGGTTAAGACCTATGGGGCAGTGGAAGGAGAAGGGTGTGGATGTGATTCTGGGGCTCTTCTATATTTCTTTTGCTTCCAAGTAATGACAGGGTGTTTCTATGCTACCTCTAGCTCATTTTTAGCTCCTGAATAAATGGTGCAAAGACCTAATAAATTTGTTAACAAGCTAAAGACACTATGCTGAGCAGATACTCATCTATTCTAACCCTCTAAAGATGCCTACTTCTCAGCCACATGGTCCTTTACCTGCAATCTGAGTCTTGCTCTGTCTTGCTTTTGCTCTATGTGTATCCTCAGGCTGCTCTCTCATCGCAGCATCATGGTGAATCCTCCTGGACCTTCTTCTCTTTCTTCCCCTTCACCCTCCCTTTGCTTGGGTGCCCCAGACTGGGATAGGAAGTTCTGCCCTATTCTCTTCTCCCAGTTATAGGCTGAATCAACTCTTTATTGACCAATCAGAGGAGATGGGAAAGAACTTTTATACATTATTGAGACAGGAGGTGCTCCAAATATCATGACATGCCAATGTCAGGACTGCAACTAGATCTCTGGGTACAGCAACCAGCATCTGAATACACAGTACACAGCCCATTCCCTAACTGGAGGGAGTTGTGTAAATATACTGATTTTAAAAAGGGGGTTGTAGTAGGAAAAAAAGTGAAACAAGGAAATATTTTTGTTAAGTCTATTTGGTGTTAATAACTGTCTTAGGTGCTAAAGAATTGACACATCATAGTAAGAATTATGTCTATATATTGTTTTGAGATGGGCCCATTCTGGGAACAAAGTAATTTTATGGTTTCATTTGTGAGCATAAGATGTTTCATTTAGTTGAACATAATAGCTATTTTCAGCCATCGTTTGGGATATGTATTTCATAATAGCTAATGGAAATATATAAGAATAGGTTGCCACAATGTGTGAGAGCTATTGAAAGTGAAGGAAATATAAATCAAGAGTCTGGATTAGAGCTGGAGCAATGGCATAGTGGTTAACAACATTGGCTACTCTTCCAGAGGACCTAGGTTCGATTCTCAGAACCCACATCATAGCTCACAAACACCCATAACTCCAGTTCCAGCAGATCTGATATCCTCTTCTGATCTCCACAGGCACCAGGCACACAATTGGTACACAGATATACAGGAAAACACAACACTCATGCATATAAAATAAAATGAGAAGCAAATTGGTGGAAGTGCTTTGTTTTGTTCCTTTCTTGTTAATTTTACTCATGTCAATTTCTATTTATTTGTTTGTTTGTTTGCTTGTTTCATGTATGTGAGTACACTGTCGCTGTCTTCAGACACACCAGAAGAGGCAATCGGATCCCATTACAGATGGTTGTGAGCCACTATGTGGTTGCTGGGAATTGAACTCAGAACCTCTGGAAGAGAAATCAGTGCTCTTAACCACTGAGCCATCTCTCCAGCCCCTCATGTCAATTTCATATGTATGTATGTATGTATGTATTTATGTATGTATGTATGTATATATATATGTATGTATATATATCATTAATTTCAATAACATAGTGGTTGATATATACTAAGTAATTTCCTCTGATTTTTTTTAAAAAAATGTCCTATGTATTTTAGGTTTATTTTAATGTCAGCATCAGAACTAACAAAATTGAGATAGGCATCAAATTTGGAAAGAACCTCATGGCTTGAGATTTGGTGGCCAAATGAATCCTACCATTTGTTTAATCATCTATGTTAAAACTTCTAGATTTGGTATTTAACTGCTATAGATAATCTTAATTACTTCTTAATTCTCTTTTAACCTGTATTTTCTCATATGTTTATTTTCAGTATTTAATAAAAGCAAATAGATCGATTTCAGTTTAGTAACAATTCCCTCTAACTCTGGAGGACCTTGCTTGGGGCATCTTTTTTTATGACGACATGGCTAACCATGGTACATAGAGATTTACGATTAGTTTATTTTGACTTGTATTTCACTTCCTCTGGCCTCTGTCTTTTGTATGGATGCAAGTTGATGTCCGTAATCTTGACAGTCTACTTGGAAACATGGCATTCAAACTGATTCCTGAGGAACTTCCCGAGTCAGCCTCAAAGTTAGCAGTTCATAGTAAGTGATTCCACAGCATTGTATCCTCAAGAGAATTTGGAGCTTGAAGCTGATGTTTTTGATAGTGTTTATTTAGTTCTGGTAAGAATAACCTTTTCCTTTTAATTTAGTAATGTGAAGTGATCTTTTTTTTTTTAACCATTCATTCATTCATTAATTTTTTTGCTTGGGCACTTAATAATCATATGTCTACTTATATTTGCATAGTACTTACATTATATTAGAATTAAAGTTAATTAATCTAGAGATGATGATTAAAATGTCTAGAAGATTGTATATAGGGTATATCCAAATACTCTGCTATGTCCTGTAAGGGGGCTGAGCATCCCTGTTTTGTTTTCTGCTGCTGGTCCTAGAACCAGTCATCTATGAAACAATTGGATTTGCAGCTACATGGTCTTTGCTTCACCCTTATATTACAAGTTATTCTAGAATTCAAGAGATTCCTTCAAAATTCAGTGGGCATACTGAAAGACTGAGTCTCTATTGTAACAGTAAGATGTGTGTGTGTGTGTGTGTGTGTGTGTGTGTTAGAGGAATTTGTGCCTATGCACAATATTTCCAAAAGTATTTCTTTTGCTTTAAAGGAAGAGATGTCGATAGGAAAAGCATTTCTAAACACAAAGAATCAGAACCTGAAATTCAGGAACCCTCGGAATTGATGGATAACCTGTCAACTGAAGGTGAGAATATGAAATAACAAGTCATGTTCTTCAGAGGAATTTATGTGTCCATTTAAAATATTTTCTACAACCCTATTCTTTCTTATTTTTAAATAGCTAATGTACTGGCTTTATTTTAATTTTGTTGTTTGTTTTTATTTTTGTGACTTTCATATACATGATTAGCATATATTCTTGTCATATCTACCCCACCTTTCCCCATCCCCTCCTATGTGCCTTCCACAACCTTCTCTCAAATTGATCTTTTAATATATGTATATATACATAATATATATACACAACCCTATATGCATATATATGCATATATATATATATATATATATATATATATATATATATATATATATGCATATGACTTACTGAGTCCAGTTAGTGTTGTCTATATATACCTGGATGTAGGGTTGACCACTTGTTCATAGATAACTTATAGGGAGCTTGTCCTTAAAAAAAAATGACTGTCCCCCCTCATCAGCTAACTGTCTAAAGCTCTTCTCTTTGTCCATTTGTGGCTGGACTGTAGACTGGTGTGGTTTTTGTGCAAGGACCATATTGTTGGGAGTTTCATGAGTATGACATCCCTGTCATATCCAGAAGACACTATTTCACAATATTCCTTCTGGTCCTGTGGCTCTGAAAATCTTTCTTCTTCCTCTTCTGTCATATTTCCTGAGCCTTGGATATAGGGATTACTTTATCAATGTCCCACTTGGGAATAGGCACTCAACAGTTACTTATTCTCTGCACTTGAAATCATTACAGTTCTCTGTAATAGTCTGTCTGCTGTAAAAAAGAAGCTTCTTTGGTAGGAGAGTGAGGGCTTTTCTAATACATGAATATGAGATAAGCAGTTAGAAGGCAGTTGGAATCAGCATCTTGTTTTAACATGGATGTAGGAGGTTCTCCTCTAGAACCGTGCACCTCTTCAGCCTCAGATTCTTAGCTAGGTTTGCAGCTCCAGATAAAAGTTCCTTCCTATCATACGGACTTCAAGACCAATGAGACAGCTGCAGGTTACTTCTGAAATTTTAGTGCCATGGTTGCACCAATGGGCATTTTCTCCATGGACCAGTTGCTATGGCAATTGGAAGGATCCATGGCTGGGTAAGACTGATGATAACGTTTCTCCCTCAGCAGCTTTGGTAGCACCTTCCATCACTATTGAAAACTTCAGCAGTGAGAAGGCTTCTGAGTTAGTACCAGCTTGATTTCCCCCAAGTCATTTACAATGCAATCCTATTTCCTACTTAAGTGGAGAATCACTCAAAAGAAACATTAGGAGGGATTACTTATTTTTTTTTCCTTAAGAAATACTAAGAAATGGATACTTTAGTTTGTGATATCCCACCATACCTGAAAAAGAATGGATCTTAACTCATATTGGTGAACTCACTGCAGCTGGGGTTACCTAATCAAGAGTGGGCCTGTTGCTATTACATCATGCATGTGTGGGGGCTCATGAGACCCTCCCCCTCACTGAAGGGAGACTGTAGGTAGTTGATAGGTACCGGGGGTGGGGCTATGTATCATTTTCCTCAGTGGTGAAGTCCCTGATAAGTTGTTCATGTTATAGCAACTAAACTCCTACTCATGCAAACAACCTTCGTTCGACTCAGTGGGGAAAGAACGAGAAAGTGCTGCTGTGAAAGCTTCTATAGAGGAGACTGGTAATTTCAGGGGTTGGGGATGAGAATGCCCAAAGCTCAGTGTGTACTGTGTGAAACTGGCAAAGACCAGGGAATCACTGCTTCTTAGACTTCAACCCACTGAGAGCCCAAAGCTAAAAGTGAGATTAAACGGGGCAAAGGGGTATGGGAAAAAATGAGATCAGGAGCATGGAAGGAAATTCAGCACACTAGAGTTCTGTCTCTGTGAAAGGACAGCTTCCAGGTTGCCTGAGTAAATCTCCACATCATTAGGTGCCTTATATTTGACTGAAAGATTTACCCCCCTAAGTTTAATACAAAGGCCCTTAAAGATCAGTGAAGGTTGTAAGACATTAAAATTTCTTCCTGACCATACTACCTCTGTATCCAGAGGGTATATTTATGCTTCCTTTAATCTATTCTAACTCTATGGAAGGTCTGCATAATAAACAAAGTAGTATTTGGTAAGAAATTTGACTCGGAAAACAGAACAAAATCAATGTCAAAAAAGAAAATTCAGTCTTACTGTATAGAATCTGCAATCATTATTTATTGCTACTGCTCTCTTTCAATAACTAATAATCAGTCTCCTGTAGAATGCTACCATGCTGGTTTAGAAAAGAGCCTTTTATTCAAACTCCATTACGAACACCAATTCAACTTTCATGATCTGTGTGCTAAAACTAGGTCACAAGGTCACAATGAAGCCACTCGTTTTTTAAAAAAATCTTATTCCACTTGGTTTCTAAGGAAGAAATGATCAGACTGCCTATGCCTCTGCAAAGGATGATATTGAGTCTCACGCAGCAAAGGAATGCAAAGATCTTCGCCTAACCTGTAGTTAATAAATATTTACTGTAGTACTGAGCCCTAGTCAGGCTTGTAAAATCATGAAAAGAATCTATAAAGCTACAAATTCATTACCTCCAAATCATTAAACAATAAGCTATCTAAAAGACTTATATATTCATTCATTTATATGTGTTATGTGATGCAACATCCTGACTCCACAAAGGGGATCCATGACAGACCAAATTAATGATTTCTCCAAAGTCCAACTTGAATAACTGAGTTTATTGCAGTTCCTAACAGAAGTATGAAAAGGAGTAAAGTAAAGGTTACTTTTCAGGGCCATGGATAGCTTAAAAACTTTGTTCACATCCCAAATGCCACCACTCCTTCTGGTCCCCCCTCACAGAATCCCTCCCCTTTCCTCCCTCCCCTTCTTCTCTGAGAGGGTGGGATCCACCCTGGGTACTTGCCCACCCTGGGTATCCCCCAACTCTGGGTATCACCACCCTGGTGTATCAAGTCTTTGCAAGATTAAGCACATCCTCTCCCACTGAGAGCACACAAGGAAGATCAGTTGGGAAATGGATACTACAGTCAGCCTACAGCTTTAGGGAGAGCCTCTGCTCCAGTTGTTAGGGGACCCACATGGAGACTCAGCTGCACATCTGCTACATATGTGTTGGAGGCCTCGTTCCAGCCCATATATGTTTTTTGGTTGGTGGTTCAGTCTCTGACAGCTCTCAGGGGCATATGTTAGTTAACTCTGTTGGCCTTCCTGTGGGGTTTCCATCTCCTTCAGGAATTTCCATCCTTCCCCCAACTCTTCCATGAGAGTCCCCAACCTCTGTCTAATGTTTGGCTGTGGGTATCTGCATCTGTTTCAGTTAGCTGCTGGGTAGAACCTCTCAGAGGGTAGTTATGCTAGGCTCCTGTCTGCAAGCATAACAGAGTATCATTAATAATGTCAGGGATTGGTGCTTACCCATGGGATGGGTTTTGCTCCATCTTTGTCTCTGCATTACTTTTAAACAGGACTAATTTTGGATCAAAAGTTTTGTGGGAGGGTTAGTGTCCTTATCCCCCCATTGGGGGTCCTGCCTGACTGTAGGAGGTGGTGGCCTCTTCAGGTTCATGTCACCACTGTTAGGCAGCTTGGCTGGGGTCACCTGCATTGACTCCTGAGAGCCTTCCCATCTTAGGTCTCTGGGACTTTCCAGAGATTCTCCCCTCTCTCCTATCCCCAGTATCTGCAGATTTCCATTCATTCTCCTGGCCCTCTGGGCCTCTCTCCCATCTCTCCTATACCTGATCCTGCCACCCACATTCCCCTGCCCCTCCCTTCTCCCATCCAGTTTCCTCCCTACCTCTGCTTCCTATGACTATTTTGTTCCTTCTGAGTGTGATTCAAGCATCCTCACTTGGACCTTTCTTCTTGTTTAACTTCTTTGGGTCTGTAGTGTGTATTACGGGTATTCTGCACTAATATCCACTTATCAGAAAGTACCCACCATGCATGCCCATGCCCTTTTGGGTCTGGGTTACCTCATTCAAGAATATATATATCTAGTTCTATCCATTTGCCTGCAAAATTCATGATGTCCTTGTTTTTAATAGCTGACTAGTATTTAACTGTGTAAAAACAACAACAACAAAACCAATACAAAAACGCCCCCCCACACACACATATTTTCTGTATCTATTCTTCAGTTGAGGGACATCTGGGTTATTTCCGGTTTCTGGCTATTATGAATAAAGCTGCTATGAACATAGTGGAGCATATGTCCTTGTGGTATGCTGGAACATCTTTTGGGTATATGCTTAGGAGTGGTATAGCTGAGAAACCATCAGATTGACTTCTAGACTGGTTGTACAAGCTTGCAATCCCATCAGCAATGGAGAAGTGTACCCCTGTCTCCACATCCTCATCAGCATGTGCAGTCTCTTGAGTTTTTGATCTTAGCCATTCTGATTGGTGTAAGGTGGAATCTCAGGGTTGTTTTGATTTGCATTTCCCTGATGACTAAGGATGTTGAACATTTCTTTAAGTGTTTCTCAGCCATTTGAGATTCCTCAGTTGAGAATTCTTTGTTTAGCCCTGTACCCCACTTTTAATAGGGTTATTTGGTTTTCTGGAGTCTAACTTCTTGAGTTCTTGGTATATATTGGATATTAGCCCTCTATCGGATGTAGAGTTGATAAGGATCTTTTCCCAATCTGTGGGTTGCTGTTTAGTGCTGTTGACAGTGTCCTTCACCTTAGAGAAGCTTTGCAATTTTAAGTTTGTGCAAGGAGAGAAATATGGATCTACTATTTGCATTTTCTATATGCAGATATCCGGTTAGACCAGCACCATTTGTTGAAGATGCTTTCTTTTTTTCCATTGTATGATTTTGGCTTCATGTCAAAAATTAAGTGTCCATAAGTGTTTGGGAATATTTCTGATTCTTTGAGTCCATTCTATTGACCAGCCTGTCTGTTTTCGTACCAATACCATGCAGTTTTATCACTATTGCTCTATAGTATAGCTTGAGGTTAGAAGTGGTGATTCCTCCAGAAGTTCTTATTATTGATCAGGATTCTTTTAGCTATCCTGAAGTTTTTGTTTTTCCATATGAAGTTGAGAATTGCTCTTTCAAAGTTTGTAAAAAAAAAAAAAGTGTTAAGATTTTGATGAGGATTGCATGGAATCTGTAGATTGCGTTTGGTAAGATGGCCATTTCACTATGTTAGACAAATGTTTTGCAGACCCTAAGAGACCACAGTCCAGACTACTATACCCAGAAAAACTCTTAATCACCACAGATAGAGAAAACAAGACAGCTGATTACAAAACCAAATTTAAGTAATATCTTTCTACTAAACCAGTCATATAACACATGGAGGGTAACTACACCCAAGAAAACACAAAAAATTAATCACAAAACCAAAAGGAGAATTACACACACACACACA
>JANHMN010000002.1:16733355-16827887 GCA_030674055.1 Rhabdomys pumilio | reverse complement strand
TATTTTCTATGGTATCTTCTGCACCTGAGTGTCTCTCATCTATCTCTTGTATTCTGTTGGTGATGCTTACATCTCCTGACCTCTTTCCTAGGTTTTCTATCTCCAGGGTAGTCTCCCTTTGAGATTTCTTTATTGTTTCTACTTCCATTTTTATGTCCTGATGGTTTTGCTCAATTCCTTCACCTGTTCGGTTGTGTTTTCTTGTAATTGTAAGGGATTTTTGTGTTTCCTCTTTAAGGGCTTCTACCTGTTTACTTGTGTTCTCTATTTCTTTGAGACTGTTATGTCTTTCTTAAAGTCCTTTGTCATTATTATGAGAAGTGATTTTAAATCTGAATTTTGCTTTTCCAGTGTGATGGTATGTTCAGGACTTGCTATGGTGGGAGAACTAGGTTCTGATGATGCCAAGTACCCTTGGTTGCTGATGCTTATGTCCTTGCACTTGCCTTCTGGTTATCTCTAGTGCTACCTGCACTGTCTCTGACTAAAGCCTGTCTTTCCTGTTATCTTGGTTATGTCAGAACTCCTCAGAGTCCAGCTGTCTCTGTGATCCTGTGATCTTAAGATCCTGGGTGTAAGAGCTCCAAGGTGTCAGGCTGCCTCAGGGATCCTGAAATCTTGGTGTGACCAATCTCCTGAGGTTCAGTGATCCCATGATCCTATGTTCTTGGTGCCATTGGCCAGGAGTGAGTTCCTGGGTCCATGTGGGTCCCAGTTACTCCCTGTTTGAGGTAGGTGTTGCTGCCTCCTTACCTAAAATCCTGGGCAGGTTAGGGCTCCTGGGGGTCCAGCCTCCTCTGGGTTTTGTGGGATTGGGTGCAGAGCTGAAGCCCAAGATCTGCTTAGTGCTCAGGTGCAGACTGAAAGGAACCTGTGCCCTGGGTCAGGAGTGAGTTCCTGGGTCCCCATTGGTCTCAGTTACTCCCTGTTTGTGGCAGGTGTTGCTACCTCCTTATCTAAGATCCTGGGGTTGGGGGGTAGAGCTTCTGGGAACAGCCTCCTCTGGGTTTTGTGGGATTATTGGGTACAGAGTTGAAGTTCAAGATCTGCTCAGTGCTCCAGCACAGACCAAAGTACTTTCTTTTTACAGTGGGTTTTAGATATTGTATGTGGAGACACATCTGGTTGTCACAGGCAGTATGTGGGTGTGTAGTGTTAATATTAAATTTCTCGTGTATTAGGGATACTGAATACCCTGAACTCATGCAATCTTCTAACACAATGAAAACTGCTGTATGGTAGAGTAATGTGCATAGTAATTGGAAACCCTATGTGCTCAGCTAGCTGCTGTTTCTGTATCGTTATCTGATTGCAATAAACTCAGCCTTGGGAGTTAGTGCTCCCTCAGATTTTCCTTACTCGAGTCATTGTGTTTCAAATGAATGTTGCCCTTCCCTTATAAAATGTCCTTTTTCACTTTTTAAATTTTTTATCTTTATTTTTATTGTATGTTCTCCTTCATATATGTCTGTTTGCCACATGTATGCCTGGAGCCTGTAGAGGTCAGAAGACTGCATCAGATTCTCTGAAATAGAAATTATAGGTGTTTGTGAGCCATTATGTGAGTGCTAGGAATTGAACCCAGGTCTTCATGTCTTCTGCAAGACTGTTGTATAGAGCTTTTGCTACCCCTGCCTAAGCTCCAGGAATGAACTGCACTACCAGCTCCCAGTCAGATTCCCTTGAATCTACAGATACAAAACACAGACATAAACATTGCTCAATTTCAACTTGCCTTATTGAACTCCCGTGGCTAGCGTGCCCTCCCCAATACTCTTAGCTCAACACGCTAAATCTGTTCTCAACTTTAGTTGCTCAGTTAAGTGGCCTGTGGTGGCTCTGCCTGAGATATCACATGGCTGCTTCACTTTTCTCTCTCTGAAGCATGGTGAACTCTCCCTTTTATTTTCCTATAACCAAAAAGAAGATTGATCGCAACATATTAATACATACAGTAAAAGCTGAAAATGTTAGTGAGAAAGTATCCTGAATCTAAGATCCTGTTTCTCTACCCTAATTTTAGTATACTGAATTATCCAATTATCTTCTTATTATTCTTTTTAACATTTGTATTGTGGAAAGTCCTATCTAATACCTGAGGGCCTGATTATACATTGTCTACATTAAGCAATGCTATACAAAATGGTGATGGCATCCTCTTTACCCTATGAAGGTTTGCCAGTGTGGCTCTTCCTCATGAATAAGCCCAGAGAAACCATTATTATGGGTTAAAAGAATGAATAGTGGATGAGTATGGTAGTGTATACCTTTAATACCAGCACTTGGGTGACAGAGGCAGGAGGATTGTTGCGTATTCAAGGCTAACCTGGTATGCAAAGTGAATTCCAGGCCAGTTAGGATCACTTAGTGAGACCCCGCCTATAATAAATAAATAAATAAATAAATAAATAAATAAAACATAGGCTGTCTCATAATTAAAATAGCTGTATATGACAGTATCATTAAATAATATAGCATATATATTTACATATATATTCTTATCATTATTACTAGTTTGACTAGGAATCAGAAAATGAGCCACATTTCCCTGTGGGAATTGTGTCACTACTGATACAAGTGGGTAGGCATCATTGTGCATTGAATATCCGTATGGCAGTTAATACTGCATAAGCATCGAAGTCTGTGTGCGCTTACAGTTCTTAGGTCTTTAGTCAAAGTCTTGTTTATTTGTGTTTTCTTCTACTAGGAGAAAAGATTGATCTCATTGATATAAAAAGTATCCTGCACTTAAGGAATATCTCTGGAGGAAGCGTAGAGCTAAAAAATCTTTCTATTGATGGTAAGAATTTAAACCGCATAGCATTTAAGATAATTTACAGTTACATCTGTTCCGTGAGGGTGCTCACCATTTTCACGTAGAATGCCCTTTACTTGCCAGAAAGTTTTCAAAAAGAAAAGCTTTCCAAAACTTTAGAATACATTTCTAGTAACTCCCCTTTAAAAAGTAAGTTCAGCTGCACTGTGCAAAAATTTTCAGACTGTCTGCTCTGGTAATCACTGATCCTGCCATCAGCCAAAAAATGGCCTGTTTGTGCTTTAGAAACCAGTGGTCAGACATCTCCGGGATTAAGCTGGGGAAAAAAGGAAATAAAATAAATTGAGTGGGAATCAGTTAAAGGAGAAAAATAAAAGAAGTTAGAGATAGGTGGAATGCCAAGAGGGGTAAGACATGAACAGGTATAGAGGTCCATAGAAGGGGCTTCTGTTCTATAACTGTGCTGCTTATTGCAGTTATATCATCAATATTGATGACAAGCCATAATGTCTATCACTCTGAAGCACTGCTTTTAGAATGACTCAATTAATCACTTGCATCCTGATTTGTACCTTGCATGCAGACATTCGAGAATTCTACCAAAAGAAATTGGCTGAGAGTGTGGAAGACTTTGAAGGTGAGTGTGGGGCAGAGAGGAGAGGCAGATGGATCTGAGAGCCTCGTGCTTTATGTTTGTGCAACTTTCTAATAATTAGATTGTAATTTCTGACACTCTTGTCTGTATCCTGATACCATGTTTACATTTATTTTTAGAAAATTGCATGTATTCTTACAGATAGTCATGTTTGTTCTGTGAAGAAGGAAATGAAACAAATCGATGCCATGTTAGCTCTTTAAAAAAATAAATAAAAGTCTGCATACATTATAATGTTGGTTGATTCATGCAATATGGGTACTGAAGAGATGAAAACAAATGATACTTTTTGTTCAAAAATCTTGGGTTTATTAACTATGAATTCTTAAGCAGTGCCAAACCAACCAGCTAACAAAAACCAGATCAGGAAAGCTATTCTGGTTGTCATTCTGGTGTTGGTGTCTCTGGTACAGTTGAGCAGTCTCCACTGGGCCTTGGTCTTTGTGTTAGGATCACTCTAAGGCCTTTAAGTAAGACAGTGATTAAAGTTTGCTTACATTTTTTTTTCTATAGGAAAGGATATGGATATTCAGGAACTGGAATCTGTTTTGCAAACCATAAATGTGAAACTTTCAGAAAGTCAAATGAGTGACCTTAAACAAAATCTGCAGGTTGATGGTAAGTTATGTTTAAATTGGTTTTGAATGTTTGATAATGGTAGCTTCTTCACAAGAATCTCCAACATTCTTGTTTTGCCTTAAGATTTTACACAAGCAAGCATATGATAATAGTAAGATCCATCTCTCCAGATCAAAAATTATATCTCAGCCATTTCATTTGTCTCTATTGATAATATGATTGTCAGTCATACACTATTGGGCTGGAGATTTAGAAAAAAGACCATTGTGAGGACGTTCCACAGGGCGGACATAAACAGAAACAATTTAACTCAAGAAAATTTCAAGGAGAGAAAAAAAATTGCTAAGAGGAAAAATTCTTTAAATATTAATCCTTCTGGGGCTAGAGAGATGGCTCAGTGGTTAAGAACACTGGCTACTCTCAAAGAGGACCTGGGTTCAATTCCTAACAGTCACGTGGTGACTCACAAAGACCTGTAACTCCAGTTCCAGGGGATGCAACACCGTCTTTTGAGTGCCTCAGGCACTACATACATATGGTGCACATACATACATGTAAGCCAAACACCTACACACGTGCAATAAAACAAATAAAAAGGTGTTATTCTCCCATCCATACCACCTATTGTGTGAATAAAATGAACAGAAAAGAAAGGAAGCTTTTTTGAAAGTCTTCTTTTCTACTTGAAAAGTTTAAGAGAAACTTATATGGCCATTTTCCTTGCTATTAACAGATGTTTGTGGGTCTAGCCATCCCAAGAAAAGTCTGAGATTGACTAAATAAAAATGATTAGGATAACGTGGGAGAATGAGATGTGTCTTTTCACTCTAGATGCCTATCTGAGGCATGTGACTGTTTCAGACAGAAGGTCATATACAGCCGGGGAGCATCTCAAGTGCTCCCTAAGCTCACACAGAGGTGGCCTGAGCACTTATCTATGTTCTCACAGCAGTGTTGTCCTGAAGCACGGAGGCCTCTCCCCAACACAGTGATTCTCAACACTTGTGACTTCACTGCGTCGATGAGCTGAGTCTGTCTATTCTGATTGCTCTTCATCTCCCAACTTGAATCACTTGACATTTTCTAAAGTATTCGTTATTATAAGAAAGTGATGGTTGTCGTTTTCTTTTTAACAGAGAGTGGAAAGACTTCACTCAGAAGTTTGCTGGCTTCCATCACAGCAATTGTAGGTTAGTAAGCAGTTCATTAGGGCTGGGGGTGCGGCTCAGTGACAGAGCTCTTGCTTTCTGTGTGCACACTTGGTATTCGGTTCCCTAAATCACAAAAACAAAAGAGTTGGATGAATCCATCTGTTTCCATGCTGCTTATTAAGGAAATGCATGCATTTAGTTATCTAGAGCTGAAATTTGAATTATCTTCATTTTAACAACAAATATTTTTAAACACCTCATAACAATATTTTAACAAGTCTTTATCCCCTGGAGTATTTCTTACAGACTTTGCTTTATGTTTGATATTTACCATAAACTGTGTTAGCAGTGTAGCTGGTAAAGTGAAACAGAACCATACAAAAAGCAGTCAATTCATAATCAAGTGAAATTATCCGAACACTCTACAATGAATAAAATGTTCTGGATAAGCTCAAAAACACTTACCCCCTTTCCCAATGTTTGCAGCAAAAGATTTAGGTATTGAAGAGGTGAAAAACATTCCAGAAGACGTGGAGTTGGAAGACATGGATAAAGATAAACTACAGCTCTTAAAAAGTCAGCTACCTGACGGTAAGCTCTCTCCCTGCACAGCACCCACAAGGACAGAGAATTCTGCAACTTTTCTGAGACATTTCTTTACCTGTTGAGAAGTATGAAGGTTTTCTAATTTTTTACTATGCACTGACAATGATATTTTATGGATAAAATCTTAGCTTTGACATTGTCTTTTGGCTTGTGAATACTCTCCATTTTTAGTCTATCAAGCGGCCCATGGGACAAAGAATTGTCTGCTCTAATTTGTCAGGCTTTTTGTTTTTCAAGACAGGATCTCTTTGTGTGTCATTTTGACACCCTGACATCTTTGTACTAGCTCTGTAAACCAGGCTGGCCTCGAACTCACACAGATCTGCCTCTGCCTCCCACATGCTGGGATTAAAGGTGGGTAACACCCAGCTCTACTTGACCTTTTAATCCAGTGAGAAAACATCCTTAAGATAATAAGGAGCTGAGAGATGAGAAATCAAAATAGATGAGAATTTATTGGAAGTTTAGAGAATAAGAAATTATGAAGAGAGTTGGAGTATTTTCTGCAGAGCACCAGCCTTAAGTTGTTGTTGTTGTTTTCCTGTAAGGTTACTTTTTTTTTAATTTTTCATTGTTTTTGAAAATAGATTCTGCTCTCATACTAGTGCCAGCCTTAAATGCTAATGTCCAAGTAGAATGACTGAAATAAGTCTTTCTCTATTTTACTGTGTTAAACTTTTATTTGAACATAACTTGAAGTCGTTCTGGGACAATCAGATCAGAAGGTCTGACCTTCTGAAACCACGTTTGTGATGTGCATCCCAGCTAATGTGCACATCACTCTTTGTGATCTGTTTCTGTAGCTAATCAAAATACTTTTAGGAGCAGTTTGATAGATGATGCAACGTCTCCTAAAAGTGAACGTGGAGGCCTGCAGGGGACTCAAGCTCAGTTCCCAGCACCTACACTGGGTGGCTTACAGTCAGCTGTAACTTCAAGGGATCTACCACCTCCTTCTGACCTCTGCAGGCCCTGTGCTCATTCCCACTCAGGCACACAAATAAACATAACTAAAAATAAAGTAAAATAAATAGCTTATAGTGAATGGTAACACAAAGAAAAGGCAGATGAGTGTGTGATCCATATGAGTTTTTGCATACTATATCCTACATATTAAAATATAGGTCCTTCCATCTTTACATGATATATCATATGGACAAATCATGCAAAGTTGATAAAATGATCTGAGCTTCATTAAGCTTTCAGATTCTAAATTTATGTTCAATACACTTTTTAAAAAGAGTTAAGTCATTAATGTTTGTGAGTGGTGTATGTGTGCAATAGACGGGGTAGGTGTACTTGCCCAAATGGCATGTGTGGAGGTCAAAGGTTGGTGTTCAGGGTCTTCCTCAATTCTCTCATTTGTGTGTGTGTATGCGTGTGTGTGTGTGTGTGTGAGAGAGAGAGAGAGAGAGAGAGAGAGAGAGAGAGAGAGAGAGAGAGAAAGAGAGGGAGAGAGAGGAGAGGAAGGGAGGGAGAGAGAGAAGGAGGGAGAGAGAAAGAAAGAGAGATAGATATTGAAATTCTCTCACTGAATCTTAAGCTCACTAATTTGGCTAGACTGGCTGACCAGTGGTCCCCTGGGATCTTCTAGTCCCTGCATATTAGCTTTTAGGTCCTAAGAATGAGCTGTAGCTTTCATATGGGTTCTGAGATCCAAATTAAATTACTTATATTTGTGAACCAAGCACTTTACCCACTGAGTCATCTCTGTAGCCCACATACTCTTTCTAAAAACTAAGCAGTCGTTGTTTTATGGTTTTACTACTGTGTGTCCCTGGCTGTCTTACAATTCTTTATGGAGACTAGTCTGGCCTCAAATTTGCAAGTGAGTCTCATAACTCTGTCTCCCAAGTATTGGTATTATAGCTGTGTATCACTACACCAGCCTGCACGCGCGCGCACATACACACACACACACACACACACACACACACGTATGTATGTATGTATGTATGTATGTGTATATATGTATATGTGTGTACATATATATGTATAAAAATGAAAGTTTTTGTCTAAACTTTTAACTTTTTAGTATAAAGGAAGAGCATTGATTAGATTTCTTTTTCTTTTTTTTAGTAAATCTATATATTATGTTTTTATAGCCTAGCTATTTCTTTATACTGTTGTTACTTCTAATATACAGTAATAAAAACTTAAAAATCAACAATAGAAACAAATTGAGTATCTGCTTACATTTACTTAAGTTTTTTAGATTTGTATCTTATGTGTGTTGTGTCTAGCGGCTGGTGCATAAATTCATGACAAGAGTGTGGAACTCAGAAAAGAACTTGTTCTCTCCTTCTACAATGAGGGTTCTGAAGTACAAAGCAGCCTGGCCTACAAAGCAAGTTCCAGGACAGCATGGGCTATATAGAGAGAACTTGTTTCAAAATCAAAATACATACATACATACATACATACATACATACATACATACATACATACTAAATACAGCAACAACAGAAATGAAACAACAAAAAGATCCCATTTCTCAGTCATGGAACTATATACACAGACACAGTAATAAAGTATAAAGTGTGTATGAAGAAGCAGTACTTTACCAGCTTCCACAGTCCAGCACCAGTCATATCCCTCAACATCAAAGACAGCTGCTAACTTTTATTACAGAAATATTTGCTTCCTTAAAAAAAAAACCAGTAACATAAGCACCATTGAATACTATAGGTATTCTTGTTTTTAACAATATAAATTGAGTTATGCTGTATATATTCCATTATGTCTACCTTTACGTCTACCCTGTATAGAGTACATCCATGTTTTTATTTTTTATAATTATGATCCCTCCTTCTATGAATAGTAATCGTACAAACACACTGGCACTCTGGAAGCCTGATTTTCATCAGCAATAGAGTTGTCCAATCTGGAGGTTCAGAAAAACCAAGTTAAGCTCCACCCATCACCACCACTAGTTGATTGACTTTCCCTTTGTGGTGGATGGTTCAGCAGTTGCTCAAGCATGTAGAACGTTTCAGTTGTAACTCCAGCAGCGTCATTGACCCTCCTCCCTGTGTATGGACAGTCTATCTTAGACCTTGATCTTCCTCATGAGATTTGTAATAGTAATAATACACAGTAGTATTGATGGTCACATTGCAGCATCAGTGATTTTCCTTATATCCTCTTTTCCCCAAGAATGGATTCCTGATCATGAAAATCTGGATACTCTTTTACAAAGAGTGGGAATCAACCTTGAAGAACAGGAGATTAGTGATCTGCTACAAAGTCTGCCAGTTGGTGGTAAGCATTTAAGATAGATTGGGGTTTCTCAGAGAATATGTGCTTCTATAAAATAATCCTTGAACACTCGTGGGTGATATTAAGAAGACACTAAATAGGAAAGAAAGTTTAATCTGAAAGTGAATGTGTTTTTGACTCTTGACCTTTTCTTTAACCTAAGTTTTTATTTTGTGAGAGTGTGACCAGTGTCACTACTAGACTGAGGCAGAATCCAAGGAACACGATGCGATTGGAGAAAGGAAAGATACAGGGGATGGAAGGGCTTTGGTAAAGTAAAACATGTGGGAAATAAAGGGGGAAAAACATAGCCAAAAGGGAGAAATTTTTAAATATTATTTTTACTCTGAGTTCCTGCCATCCTTTTCAGGGAAATTTAAGAGACAGAAGGGTCAAGGAGACGTTAGAGATGTTAGACTCATTTCTTACATGAGACAGACAGTGCTTTCCAAATGTGTCACAAGGATTCAGGCCTAAATGAACAGCCTACACACCGCTGACCCGCTGAGTCTGGGTTCCCACAGTTCTAAGTGAAACTCCATAGTCCAAAGACTATATTCCCAGACTTCTAATCTCCTTTGGTGAACTAGAGACAAACTCTTAAATTTAGTTGGATTAGGGGTAAATTAGCTACCAAATCAAATAACTAAAAGTTAAATATCAGAACATTTCAGTGGGGGCTGTCTCCATGAAACATAATCCAAACAGCTTCTGACCTTAGACAGATCAAGTCTTGCCCACTAGATGGTTGTTAAGAGTTCCCTCTAATTCTGTCACTGCGAAGGATAGGCAATGTGCTTTTAACCATAGTTCTGTTTATTCATTCTTTAATTTTTTATTGTTTGTAACCTCATGGGCAGAATGTGGATTACTTAATTATTTCCTTCGTCTACAATGAATGAATGATGCGATCATGAGAAAAGCGAAGTCCAGATGTGGCACAGTCTATTTCTAAGACAGAAAGTTGATTTTAGACTCATAGGTCTCCCTGATATTACGATCCAGTTGTTCTTTCTCATACTGTCAACATGTAGAAAAACTACACCTGTTATGTGGAAACATCCTCTAGGCTTGCCACTGATTCTAATTTGTTTTTAAACAATTTCAGGACAACCAAGCCATATGAGAAGAGATTGTTAGACAAATAATGGGCAGGTAGAATGAGTGTGCCTCTCTTCTTTTAAACCAGCATTATGGTTTTACATACACGACACATTGGTCGTCTGATCATTTGAGGTGCTGACTTTAGGAGTGTGGGAAATGCAGTGCTTGTAATGAAGCCTCCTGAAATGCTAGGGCTCCGACCTAGGTCCACAGTGAAGCTGGAAACACAGAAAGACCCTTGAAGTTCACATTTGTAGTAAAACTTAACACATCAAAGCAATGTAAGCATATTGGAGACATCCACATTTATCTAGAATTCATCCTGTCTAGACACACTCATTTCAAATAGCCCTGCACTTAGCAAGTTCTCAACTGTTTGTTTCTGAAAACCCACAGTGGTTCAGTGAAGCATATTTTATTCACTTTCCCACCCTAGCTGGTTCTACTGTAGATATAATATGTGGCATATTCTACCTCAGTAAGTCCAGAAATAAAAACAGAATCTATTCAACCCAGGTAGAGCCACCATATGAGCAACACATAAATTTGTATATAAGAGTACATTTTTCTTCACATATACTTCTGTCATTGATCTATGCATATAATATGTTTGCAAATATAATTTGACTTCTAATAACCATCATCCTATTTAGTGAATTAACTGCAATATGCATTTAAAAGTTTTTCATGGTATAAAAGTATTTTATATAATGCTATCATATATCACTTACAATTTCAAAAATTAGAAATATTTCAATACTGAAGATCTTGGGTTTACTTTTTTCTTCACGATAAAATATAACATATAATATCTCAAATACATCTACTTGTTACAGAATTATTTTCTTTAGTATATTTAATATGTTTTTGGAGAGGTTTCTCTGTGCAGCACAGGCTGTTCTGGTACTCACTCTGCAAACCAAGCTAGCCTTGCACTCACAGAGAACTGCCTACCTCTGTCTGCCCAGTGCTGGGATTAAAGGCCTGCACCATCATGGTCCATGTTAACATATTTTAATTGCTGATTTTTAGAAATTTTTATGGACTGTGTATTGTGAAAACATGGTAATCATTAGAATTAAGAGATCTATAACTGATCTCTTTAAATGATAAGTATTTTACACAAGTAAATCAGATTACCTGATGAAGTCACTTAGAGCTCTGTAGAGTAAGAGTTAATTTCAGTTAAACAGTGATGAACGCAGTAAACTCAATTTTAAATTTTGTTCATTTTAGGATTTAAAAAAAAAAGTTGATTCTCCAAAGTCTAAGAGTTCAATAGAAAAAGAGGTCACTTTAAGTTGTACACACTTACTATCAGAATTTCATTTTTTGATGACAGTATATCAAATCCAGTGTTTTGAGAAGCACATTTATGTAGGTAGTGAGTTCACTTCATGGACCTTGTGCTCACTGGGGACGGTGTAGGCTAAAATTCAGTTGCTGATAAATGCTATTGAATTTCTTTTTGTTTTTTTTGTTTGTTTGTTTGTTTGTTTTTTCGCTACAGGGTTTCTCTGTGTAGCTCTGGCTGTCCTGGAACTCACTCTGTAGACCAGGCTGGCCTCGAACTCAGAAATCTGCCTGCCTCTGCCTTCCAGGTATGGGACTAAAGGCGTGCGCCACCACCACCCGGCTTGCTATTGAATTTCTTAATGCTTCAAATTCTAAATGAATGCCCCACTCTCTCCTGCTTAGCCCCTGAATAAACAACATAGAGCTATCCAAATTTATTAACAAGCTACAAACCTAACCTAGGCAGATTCTGAGACTACTATAACCCAGCTAAGTTCTTAGTAACCAGATACATACCCATTACTTGCCAACTGAGCCTCACCTGGCTTGCTCTGCTTCAAATCTCTAAATGAATGTTTTTTTTTTACAGCTCATGGGGAAGTGGAAACGGAAACATTTTTAGAGAAAATGGCATCTTTTACAGGTAAATGAGATACTCTTTAAATGTCTTCACCAGTTGTGATGGATGATCAGAAATAGTTGCCGATGTTGGCTGAGGAAAGGCGGGGCTAGCAGACGTGAAGGCCTCCGTCGTCTCTGTGTCACCTTCTCATCCACGGCTCTGTCCTGCCATGAGGGTTTGCTTATTTGCTGAAAACTTGATCCTGTTCTCTAGAGTTCAGACACAACTGAGACAGCTTTCCTTGTTTCTTATCTTTTGAGGGTTTCTGTGGAGAGACGGTCCCACAGTATACTCTACTCCACTATTTTAATAGATTATTTTCAACCGAAATCTCTGTATTTACACTTTTAAATGATGCTTTCTCAACCCACACAAATATCCACATTCTGGCTTTCCACTTTTGTGTGATAAAACACTTGACAAGAACTTAGATCTTTAACAATTCAGATAAAATTTTATGTTAGTATGACCCTGTAAGAAAGTACCAAAGGTTATTTATTTAAAAATAGTAACTAAGAAAATTAACATTGTACAGGGTCAAATTATTATTATCATTATAAGGTAAAATTTATGTTATTTGGATCAAAATGTCATGAATACAACAAATAATGATGAAATATATGTTTCCCATCTGTGATTTTGTACATTGACTAATTATGAAAACAAATTTATTGTAGTAATTTAATGAGGGGTTTCTGCCCCACTCTTTCCTGCTTAGCTCCTGAATAAACAATATAGAGCTATCCGAATTTATTAACAAGCTACAGACCTAACCTAGGCAGATTCTGAGACTACTATAACCCAGTTAAGTTCTCAACCAGATACATACCCATTGCTTGCCAACTGAACCTCACCTGGCTTGCTCTGCTTCTCTTGGCTACTTGCTCATGATCCCACCAGCCTCATGGTGATCTTTTCCTCTCTGCTCTCTCCTTGTGTTCCCAACCAGAGACCCTCCTACTTGATCTCAAGCCCCGCCTTCCTCTTTTTCCTGCTCAGTCACAGGCTCTAGCCTTGTGTTATCCAATCAGGGATTATTGGGGAGCATCCTTTACAATACATTGGTCAATATACAATGCCATGTTCAGACTGCAACCTCATCTAGGGCACAGAGTTCAGCATCTGAATACACAGAGCACAAGACCAAACCGAAAATGTTAACAAAATGCTTTTCTTTGTGGAAGAGTTGAACCAAGGAATAAAAGTTCTTTGTGTCTTTTTTTTTCTAAGACAAGGTTTCATGTAGCCAAGGCTATCCTCAGACTCCCTATGCAGCTGAGGCAAGCCCTGAAATCTTGATCCTCTTTCCTGTATCTTTTAAGTGTTGGAATAACAGGTATGCACCATCACAGCTGTAGACTCTTGATTTAGAAATGTTAAGGGGTTATATTATATTTGCGATTACCTATATAATTCTATGTGGATAAATGTGTTGGCTTTGGGCTTTTACATGTTGGCTTAGGGGATGATGCATTACCCAGGAAGTTGAATTTTTCACTATTCTGCAAAATGTCTATTCTCTAATATTAGATTTTGTGTTTTCAAAGGGAAAAAGATTCTTAGCAGTGACATGAAGGAAGTTCTGGAAGACATAGGGATAGAGATGACAGATGAAGGGCTCACAAAACTAAAGGAGAGGCTGCCCTTTGATGGTAAGCTTTGAAAATACTGACTTCGAAGACCACCAGAGGGTTTCCCTTCAGAGCTTATGTGAATAGTTTTACACTTTTGCTTATTCCTTATGAAAACTAGAAATAGTTAGAAAACTAAGGATACTGTTGTTTAGATTTGCCTGCCATCTACCAAACCCTTCAGCCATAAGCTTTGTCACTGGAACACGGAAAAATGTCCCCTTTTAAACTATGACAGCAACCGAATTCTAAGAATAAAGCAAAAGAAACTGTGACTAAGAGAAAGAAGAGGAGTCGGGGGAGTGGGAGAAGGGGGAGGGGAGGGAGAAAGATTAGGAGGAAGAAGGACAGGGAAAAGAGGGTGAAGAATGGGAGGGGGATTGCTTGAACATCATGTGCTTCTCTCGGCTACCAACCCCTTAGTTACCAAGACTGCATGTGTGCATATATATGTATGTGTTTGTGTGTGTGTGTGTGTGTGTGTGTGTGTGTGTGTGTGTGTGTGTGTCATACTGAGACAGTGTTCTTTCCTAGTACTCTGTTTTACTAATAATGAGTTCCAACACTCACAAAATCATATATAGATGTCTAAGCAAAGTCATGAAAGAGCTGAGCTCATGTCTCACTTCTGACATGGTTTGCTCCCTTTTTTTATAGCTTCGGACCATGTATTTAAGAACAGAATGTTGGATGTTGTGCAATCCATGAACGGTAAGTGAAGAACGTGAAAAGCAGAGACATCTGAAACCTTTAAGGTTTATTTTAGTTGTTTAGAGTGTATCTATATCCCTTTGTGTAGTCTTATCAGTTATTTTCATCATAGTTTTTATGATGAATACTGTCGGATCACAGCCTTGCACAAAGACCACACACACACACACACACACACACACACACACACACACACACACATTCACAAATATTTCTGAGCTAGGTATAACAATATATATCCAAAATATCTAGCATTTAGAAGACTGAGGTAGTGAGTCATGAGTTCACAGTCAAAAAAAAAAATTATACAGGAAACTCTACCTCCAACAACATAAACAACAGTCTCATACTGGTCTACACAGCTTGTTCCAAGCCAGCCAGGGCTATACAGTAAGACTTTACTAAAACACAGCAACAGCAATCCCAAAGGCCTGTTTTTAGGACATCTGCCCAGCAACCCGTTTGTACAGCCTCCGACTGCCATCACTCTTAATGATCTCTGCAAACAAAGTGGTCCAGTCAGGTCCTCCTCATGTTACCTTACCCTTCTTGCACACACCCATACTATATTATAAAAGCTGGCCATGGTGACCTGTAACCCAGCACAGCAAGGGGCATCTCCCCAGATCTCATTTTATGAATTGTTTATAGGGAAGATACCTGACTCAAGGTAAGATTTAAGGGAAGATATTCCATTTCTGACTTCTCTCTTTCTCTCCTTTCTCCCTCTCTCATCTGTATCATATCTGTGCCTGTTTCTGCTTCTCTGTTTTTGTCTCTGTCTCTCTCTGTCTTTCTCTGTCTCTGTCTGTCTGTCTGTCTCCGTCTCTCTCTCTGTCTCTCTCTCTTTTTTTCTCTCTTTCTCTCCACCCCCCCAGCATGTACAGAGGACAATTTGTGGGAGTTTATCCTCTCCTTCCACTATGACAGTCCCAGAGATCAAACTCAGTTCCTCAGGTTTGGAGGCAAGGGTCTCTCCCCAGTGAGCCTCCTCACTGTCCAGTTTCTGATTTTTATATTGGTTATTTAATGCTCTTATATGAGCTAAATGGAAGTTCAAACATAAAAGTCTTATTCATTTAAGTGCATTTTTCTCTTCTGTCTTCATTACAGTAAAAACTAAAACCTTTCAATTCAGCTAGCGAATGTGCAAAAATACACTTGTGTCTTAAATTCCTTTTCTATTCCTGTGTGGCTTTACAGAAGGAGAAGTTAAGCTTGATAATGTGGACTCTGTCCTGGAAAACCTGGGAGTGAAGCTTACACCAAAGGAGCAAGGAAGCATAATGAAGATTCTGCTATGTGAAGAAGAGAGCTGTAAGTGTCTTAGAGGAGAGCTTTGAACTAGCAAGGCGAGGCAGAAAGTCACATGAATGTCACATGCATGTGGGGAGAATGGAGAACACTGGAAGGAATCAGTTCTCACAGTACATCACATGGGTCAAACTTAGTTCACTGGGCAGCAAGCACCATTACCTCCTGAGCCACCTGGTCCCCACTCTTCTAGATCTTAAGGTTACACACAGTAACAACCTCACAAGGACCAGAGTAAAGGTGTAGCTCAGAGACTAAGAATGAGAAGCGAGGACTTAGTTGTTATCTTTTTACTATTCCTTGAATAGTTGTCCTGAGTTCATCAATCGTTCCATTCCCGTTTTACAGTTTTTTTATAAACAATATATATATATATATATGTATATATATATATATTTTATGAGCTTCATTTGCTAAAAATAAATCAGTTCTATATCTTCAGCCCAGAGTCTTCCCTAATTGAAAAAGAAGCAGACTTCTATTGCATCCTGTCTGTAAAGTGGTTTTGCCTTGATAGTGCCTCAGATCTTTAAGTCTTAATCATATTTCAGACTCAGTGCATTGCTTCTTGGATATTTGGCTATGATCAAATGTAAAAATAGCTAACATAAAGTGCCTCAATTCAGCCGGTCATTGGTGGCGCATGCTTTTAATCCCAGCACTTGGGAGGCAGAGGCAGGCGGATTTCTGAGTTCAAGGCCAGCCTGGTCTACAGAGTGAGTTCCAGGACAGTCAGGGCTACACAGAGAAACCCTATCTCAAAACAACAACAACAACAACAAAAAGTGCCTCAATTCTACATTGTCAGAAGGGTAGGATGTGCAGAAGGACAACTGTGTAGAGGGAACAATGGCATTTTCTCATATTTTATTACACTTGGCATGACTTCCCCTTTAATATGTAGAGTTTAGATAGAATATCTATGGTTATATTCTTAAGCTTGATAAAGAGATAAAGATAAAGATATATATTAAAACTTACTGGATTTTTGTTTGTTTCTTCTTTTGCAGTTTACTGACTTCTGGTTTGTTTTATATGCAGCTCTTTAAAATTAACAATAAAATTTGCATTTTCTTACAGCTGATGGAAAAATTCCACTCAGTCAACTGATGTTTGCAGTGACAGAAGTCACGGGTGAGAGAGCTCTGCTTAGTGACCTTCCTGTGCTGCCCACTTACGTCCTGATACTTCCTCTGACGCCCACACTTTGTGCTACCGTTTTTCCCTCTTCAGTTTAGAAAATATTTCTGTTTAATTATCCAGAACACCAAGTGGCAGACTACGACTCTTACGCAAAATAATTTTGGGGGGAAACATTTTATCATATGATAGCCATCTCTGTTAGCTTATGTCCTGTTGATACCTTCTCTCACACGGTCATGATAAAGCTACGTGGCTGTGATAAAGATTTCGTATTCTGTGAAGCCTAAACTAGCTACTCTCTTTCATAGGGGCATTATTCTTTTCTAGACAATTATGGTTTACCAGTGAGGTGGACAAATTTAAATTATGTTAACTGCCTCTTATACTCTATACCCGTGCATGATATATTACATGAACACTTTACCTTTAGATTTCCCATATTTGATAGATGCCAGTATACTGCCTTGATAGAAAGTTCTCTATTCTCCAAGGTATACTCTAAACTATTCATTAATATGTATAATATGAACACTAGGAAGAATTTTTTCTTATTATAATCAAAATTATCAGGTTTAACATTAAGTAAGAAAGCCTAGAAAACCAAAAGTTTGGGTCACAGTCAAAATGCTATGAACACACTGTGTATTAAGCCATTTTAAGAGAATATAGGAAACAAATGAAAATATGATAAATTAACAAATTTGGGGTAGAGTGCATGATAGGGCCATGCTACCCAATCTAGGGTGTACACAGAGCTAAAGCCCTGACATGTAGGCTGAGTCAGTCCTTCTTGTTACCTGTTTGGTCACAAGGAGCTGAGTTCAGAATTAAGGATGCAGACTTACAGATGAATGGTATTCTGGTCAAGGTCAAAAATCTCTCCTCTCAGAAAAATTCAGAGATATGACTGATAAACAGGAGTAGGTTGCCAACAAATATACAAAAAGAAAACCTGAAATAGTGAAGTTTCTTAATTTCTTGGAAGGATTAAATTTGTACTGGAGCAAAAGCACCCTGAGCTGAGCTAACACATTAAGTAGTTAAATAAAAGATATAAAAATATAAAGATAATACCATTCATAACTAAAGGGAAGCAGGAGTGATGACGTTAGATCTACTATCTACGATGTTGTGAATGACTTGCACTCTAACCTGTGGCCTTTATGACTGTGTTCCACAACTGGAGAGTCTACATTTTAAGGTCTAGTTGCTTTTGTGGTGATTGATTGGTGCAATGGTCTCAAGGCGCTTTATTGCGAAGCTTTGGAAACTGCTGGTTAATACGGAAATGTTTGTTTTCTAACCTTGAGAGACTTTCATGTTTCGTTTACATTCTTACCTACATTCAATTTCTTTATTTTTAAGGAGGACAAGTTAACATCAAAGATATAAAAAGTACTGTGGAAAAAATGGGAATAGAGCTCTCAGAAAGTGAATGGTTACAGATAGAGAAAGTGCTTCCAGTTAACGGTAAGCATTTTATTTTATTTTATTTTACTTTATTTTATTTTTAAAATTTTTTATTGGGTATTATATTTACATTTCAGATTCTATCCCCTTACCCCACTTCCTCCCACCACCCAGAAACCTCCTATCCCATCCCCCCTCCTCATGCTTCTATGAGGCTGTGCCCCCACCTACCCCCCACTCTGTGTTTGTTTTTCATGGGACCAAGAATCTCCTCTCCCACCTATGTCCGACAAGGCCATCCTCCCCTACATATACAGCTGGAGTCATGGGTCCCTCCCTATGTGCTCCCAGGCTGGTGGTTTAGACCCTGGGGAGCTCTGGTTGGTTGGTATTGTTACTTTCCTCATGGGGTCACAGACCCTTTCTGCTCCTTCAGTCTTCTCTCTAACTTCTCCATTGGGAAACCCTTGATCATATCAGTGGTTAGCTGTGAGCATCATCCTCTGAATGTGTCAGTCTCTGGCAGACCTCTAAGGAGACAGCTATATCATGTTCTTGACAGCATGCACTTCCAGCCATCCACATCAGTGTCTAGCTTAGGTGACTGTACATGGGATGGATATAACAGTAAGCATTAACAACAACCAACCAAACAAACAAAAAGCAGCATAGACCGTTGGAGGCTCCCGGAGACTAAGCTTCCAATCAAAGCACCTACAAGGGCTGAACCTAGGTCCCCCCGCACATATGTAGCAGATGTGCAGCTTGATCTCCATGTGGATCCCAAACAGCTGGAGCAGGGCTTTACCAAAAGACATGTTCTTCTAGATGGGCTGCCTTGTCTGGCCTCAGTGGGAAAAGATGAACCTAGTCCTGTAGTGACTTGAGGTGCTAGGGTAGGTTGGTAACCAGAGGGGACCTCCCTCTTCTCAGAGGTGAAGGAAGGGGGGAGATGAGGGAAGGGGCCATGTGAGAGGGGGAACTGGAACTGGGAGGAGACAGAGCCTATGATCAGGACGTAAAGTGAATAAATACATAAATTAATGGACATAAAAACTATAAACTTTAAGAAGTCACATGAAACCCTACTTGTTTGTAAGCTAATTAAAACAGTGATTTATTTTATTTTTTAGAAAAATAATTTGAGCAGAGGTCCCACATGTGGGTAAACAATGGATTTCCCAGAAGACATGGGTTATTAAATAAAAAAAATCTCAGTGTCAGGCTCAGGTTCCCTCCTTGTGACTAATTGGTTAGAGATGTCTCATAGTCCCCCAGGACAATATAGAATACTGTCACTGTGCATGGTTGCTCACCATAACTAGATGGCCAGAGGCTATTTGCTGAAGACACTACACACCTAGGTTATAGAGAACTCTCTTCCTGCTGACTGGTTTTCACAGCACTGGAAGGTGGTGTACAGTCTGTGTGTTTTGAGGGGGAGGGGCACCACAAGTTTTTGTTCAATTTTTTTTAACTTTCATGACTACTTATATTTGAAACCTAAATAAAATTAGTTTAGAAGCAATCCTATTCATCAGAACGTAATCCTAGCTGTGCCAATTACAGTTTGCAATGATCTGTCTAGCAAAACTGACTAACTGAAAATTAGACTATTAGAAAACTGACTATTAGAAAAAGGTGTGCCTGTTTTATTATTATTATTATTATTATTATTATTATTATTATTATTATTATTATTCAAGTGAGAAAAATATCTTCAAAATTCTACGGCTTTATGAAAGAGGGGACAGGGACAAACTAAGACACCTCTGTTTTGTTTTAGCAGAATAGAACATACGCAGTAATTCTCCCAGGATCTAGGAAGGCTTATTCAGAACGTTTTCCAGTTTGAGTTGTTTTCCCATCTTTTGTAAATAAGAAATGCAGCTCTTCTAGGGTGAATTGTGAAGTTAGAGCTTTAGGACTCCCTTGCATCAGCGCCTCTGGTGACCTGATTTCTGTCCTTACAGCCAACGGGAAGGTGTACAGGAAGAGGTTGTTGGACACGGTGGTTGCCTCCAAAAGTAAGCGACTATGAGAAGGCTTGTGAACGTGAAGCTTGTGTTGTGTTCTCTAGGTTTAGAAGAATCCTGTCAGTACATTCACGTTATTTTTACAAGCATCAGTTTTACCAAACATACTCTTGAACCATTCTTTTCATTCAAAATGCTTTTAAATTATTTGGGAAATTGTACAAAGTAACTCATTATGAGGCATCATTATGCATGTATGTCAGCATATTTTGTTCTCATTCTTCCCATTGACCACGCCCCCCACCTCGTGCTCTCTTCTACCCATCAGTCCCCTTCCTTTGCCCTGGTTAGTCCCCTTTCCATCTTCCTTACCACACAGACTCCATTATCAGCTCTCTTTCCTCTTAGCTTGAGACCCCTTCCTCTTCTCTCCCTTTCTGCTTTCATGACATACATGCACATATATAAATACCAATAGTACACACATGCATATATACACATATACAAGTGTGTGTGTGTGTGTGTGTGTGTGTGTGTGTGTGTGTGTGTGCATGAACAGTTAGGAAAAAAGTAAAGGAAAACCAAATACTACTAAATGTAGAGAAGAAAAAGTTCGAAAAAGGAAAGAAACTAGAAACTAGGAAAAGAAAAAAATATTGCCTCTAAATTTAAAAATTGCATAGATTTAACTACATGAATAGTTGAAGAATAACAAAAATATGTTAAAACACAATATAGTAAAGATGTTATTATCTATGATATAGTAATCTGTAGTAACAGAAAGCAAGGAATCAGGAATCGTGGGGTGGCCAGGGGTCCCGGGGGGAGGAACAACAACAACAACAAAATGAGACAGGAAATGTTAGACTACCTTCACTTGGTCCTTAAATGTGAACTCCATTTCCCCTTGTGATTTATGCTGCTGCTAAGTCTGTGCTGATCCCATGGCTGGCATCCACCAGAGCTCTCTTCACCGAGGTAATCTATTTTCTTTGTGTACAAGGAACCTCTACTGGAGACACTTAGCCTTGCATTCTGTAGGTTGGGCGGATTCCCTCACTGTCCTGAGACGCCAGAGATCATATGAAAGCTAATGATTTAGCTAGAGGATGTCTCCCGAGTGCATTGGGAATCTGGGGAGCAACCACAGCACTGAGACTGGTACCAGGTCTTCCTGAATGTTAATCTCCTTGCTCAGGGATCCACTGTGGGTTTCCAGCACACTCCTGAATGTCAGCATTCTGAGACCATGAAACAACAAATGACAGATGAGCAAGGTTCTCCACAGTTTGCTCTTCTCCTGCCCTCAGTCTCAAAGCTATCAACTCTAGCTTTTTTCTTAGTTGATGAGATCTGCTCATGGCTAGCTCTTCCACCCCATCTTCTGAGTGTTCCCTGAGCTTTATATGAAGGAGCTGGGCTGTAGATAGATCCACTGTGTCTTAGTTAGGTTTCCATTGCTGTAAAGAGACATCATGACCAAGGCAACTCCTGAAAAAGAACAACATTTAATTGGGGCTGGCTTACAGTTTCAGAGGTTCAGTCCATTATCATCATAGTAGGAAGCATGGAACATGCAGGCAGACATGGTGCTGGAGGATCAGAGAGTTCTACATCTTGATCTGTCTAAAGGCAACCAAGAGAAAACTCTCTTCTGCAGGCAGCTAGGAAGAAAGTCTCTTCCAAATTGGCTGGAGCTAAAGCATAGGACCTCAAAGCTCACCCCTACAGTGACACACTTCCCCTAACAAGGCCACACCTCCTAATAGAGCCACTTCCCATGGGCCAGACAGATTCAAACCACCACACTTCACTCTCTGTCCCACAAAGGCTTGTTCTGACTAATGAGTCTATGGGGGCCATACCTAGCCATAGCATAATGCAAAATACATTTAGTCTAACTTCAAAAGTCTATAGTCTCTTGCAGTCTCAACAATGTTAAAAGTCCAAAATTCAAAGTCTATTCTGAGGTTCATTCAATCTCTTAACTGTAATCTCCTATAAAATCAAAATCAAAAACCAGATTATATACTTTCAACAGCACAGGATACATGACACCATTCCAAAATGTCATAGCGAGGAAATACTAGACCAAAAAAAGCAAGACCAAAAACCAGGTTGACAAACTCCAAACTCTGAAACTCCATGTCTGATATCAAAGCACTCTTCAGATCTCCAACTCCTTTCATCTTTGCTGAGTGCAACATATTTCTTTTTCTTGGGCTGGCTCCACTCCAGCAGCTATCCCATGCCTCTGGCATCTCTAACATCTTGGGGTCCCCAAGGCAGCTTCAATGTCACAGCTTCTTGTTCTAATGTCTGAGATCCACACATGATCTCCTCCAAAGGGTTTGGGTCTCTTCTCCAACTCTGCCCTCTGTAGCATTCTAGGCTCTGGTTGACTCCACTCCATTGCTGCTGCTGTTCTTGGTAGTCAACTGATGGTACTGGCATCTCCGATATGCTGGGGTCTTCCAATGCAACTAGGCTTCACAAATAGAGTCTCATAAGCTCTCTTTATGGTGCTAAGCCTCAACTTCTTTGCATGACACATTTAGTCTTGTGTTGTCAACTATGACTGAGGCCTGGCCTCTCAGAATGCCAAGCTTCAGCTGTTCTTAATGAACCCTTCATGTCTACAAAACCAGCACCACCTAGGTGATTCTTATACATTACCAAGTTCAGCTGCAGCATGAGGTACAACCTTTGATATCTCTGGAACACAACTTTTTGTGCTACCAGAAAACACTTCACAGAATATTTCACCTCAGAGATGCTGTCTCTTCCTAATGACTGCTAATTTCTTAGATTCATCTAACCAGCATCAATTGTCCCAGTAGTTCCCTCTATTATTGACTCTAAAGCCAGAGCCATGTGGCAAAAGCTGCCAAGTTCTGCTGCTTGCTGGGGCTAGATTATGGCCCCTTGTTCTATTAAATTATTACCAGCCTTCTGTTTTTCAAATCCTTCACTGGCTAAGCTTGGCTGTCCTGGAACTTGTTCTGTAGACTTATTTTGAACTCAGATATAGTCAAGTCGACAACCAAGAATAGCCATCACAACTCATCCCTTTTCAATTTGACACACGATCATATCTCCTATGTCTAAATGAAAACACTAAACAGGTCATAATGCCCAGATATAACCATCCCTTGTTCAGGTGCAAACACACAAACAATAAGCTTAGCTGGGTAGGATCTTGCTCTGAGGTCACCATTCCTTTAACCATATATCTCCTGGAACACAGGATTCAGCTCCATTCCACTTCCTGTCTCCTCTTCAATATATGAGCCATACATTTCCCCTTTTCACAGCTTACTAGGCTTAGCCAAAATGCTCTTCATGAGAATAAACCAGAGGACAAAGTTTATGCTATGCTTTTTTCTTTTTGAAAGCTCCTCCCTCAATGCAACCAATCTGAATCTCTTCACCTTAGTCTCAGGCAAACTCTCCAGAAAAGTGCAAAAAAAAAAAAAAAAAAAAAAAAAAAAAAAAAAAAAAAAAAAAAAAAGAAAAGAAAAGAAAAAAACAGCTACATTCTTCACCAAAACACCTTAAGAATGCTCTTCAGGCAACCTAGAGATTGGAAAAGATCTTTATCAAGTCTATATTCGATAGAGGACTAATATCCAAAATATAGAAAGAACCCAAGACAATTCTTATAAAGGCAAACATTTAATTGGGGCTGGCTTATAGTTTCAGAGGTTCAGTCCATTATCACCATGGTCGGAAGCATGGCAACAGGCAGGCAGACACGGTGCTGCAGAAGGAGCTGAGAGTTCTACACCTTGATCTGAAGACAACCAAGAGAAGACACTGTTCTGCAGTCAATTAGGAAGAGTGTCTCTTCCAACTGGATAGAGCTTAAGTGTAAGACCTCAACACCCACCCCACAGTGACACACTTCCTACAAAAAGGTCACACCTCCTCCTATAAGGCCACACCTCCTAATAGTGCCACTTCCCTTGAACCAAGAATATTCAAACCACTGTGTATTGGGACTGGGCATCATAATTTGTTGATCTCTGCACCTGTTGTGTTTTTCTGTAATGCCTTCTGTTTTCTATAAAAAAGAAGCTTCTTTGGCAAGGGCTAACAGCTATGCTCACCTATACTTACAAGGATATATTTAGAATGCAGTTAGGTACTGTGCTGGTCAAGTGAAGTTATGGTGGTGGTAGTCTCTCTTCTAAGATGCTTGACCTCACTAGTCCAAGTAGTTGGCTAGTTTTCTAGTACCAGGCATATTTCATTTCTATTTATTAAGCCTTATGTCTAGTTAGACAGTTGTTGGTTACTCCTAAGATATGAGTGCCATTATAATACCTAGAATACATAAAGAACTCAAAATACAAAGAATCAAGGAAAGAAACCACCTGATTGAAAAATGGGCTATGGATCTGGAGAGTTCTCAATACAAGAAATAATTATGGCAAAGAAATACTCTAAAAAAAGAAATTGTTCATCATCCTTATCAGTTATGGAAAGGCAAAATAAAACAACTTTGAGAGTTCGTCTTACCGCAGTCAGAATGTCTAAGATCAACAAAAGACCAACAATGCTGATGAGTGTGTCGGGAAGTGAGCCCTCATTCACTGCTGGCAGAACTGAAAACTGGCACAGCCACTCTGGAAATCAGCATGAATAATCCTCAAAAATCTAAAAATAAGTAAATGGTCCTTTTTCTACTTTTGATACATTGGTTGTTTTTAAACACATGAAGGAGAGTATGTAGAATATAGGAAACACTCACAAATCAGCAAGATCAAATAAAATATCAAGTATTAAACTAGGGAAATGCACTAGTAGAAATCTGACAACCCATCAGTATTATAAAACTCATCAACAGTTGTGAAAATCTAAGTTAAAAAAGCAGCAAACTATCACAGACGTGCCAGGTTCAACAGAAAGTATAAAAATCGAACAGTACTAAATGATAGCAGACAACGGAACCTTCATGCATTGCTGGAGTCTGAATTGGCTCATCACTTTTAAAGGAGACTAGGTAAAATTACAGAACATTAAATGTATATATATATATATATATATATATATATATATATATATGTATGTATATATATATATATGCATATTTTTCTCCAGCTGTTCTACTGAAATGTGTACATTGGGGTGGGAGGGGGAGCTTACACATGCATACACAGACTGTTGTCATAACCAATGCTGTTTTTTATGACAAGAAATTGGGAATGACCTAAATATCCATCTATAAAATGGGTCAACAGGTCATGGTTCATTGTTATCATAGAGCAATAGGAAGTAACATGAATGAAGAGTTCTGCATTTGGATATGAACACACACGAAACTATAAAAATAATGCAAGTGGAAGTGGCAGGCTGAGCTTGTGATGTGGTTCGTGTAAGCTTTAAAATGGTACAAACCGTTTCCCACCCATGCATGAAATGCCCACAAGAATCTGAACACTACATTTAGGACAGCAGATTTCTCCTAGGAGAAAGGGTGGGACAAACAACGAGGATGCTCTTCCTGCAGCATCCATAACTGTTTATTCCTAGAACTGATTGGGTCATATAGATGTCAATCATATCATCATGAAGATTTTTGCATGCCTGTAATATTTTCTAATTTGACAAAAATATCAAAAGAATGGTTCAAAAGTCTTAGGTAAACTATTTGGAGCTACTCTGAAGAAAGAGCCATGTGTTCTTTTCTGGATTAGAAGCAATTAATTAATTTCTTTTTAAAAGCAATTAATCCTCTTGTTGCCCACATTTATGTGACTTCCATTTTCTTATTTCTGAAAGTAGTATAGGACTTAAAAGTACAACCTTTAGGAGTTAGCTGTGTCAACTGATCCCATGCCCTAGAAAAGCTCCTAGGAATAAGTTTTAAGGGCCCATTTTATTGGCAGTCTTTGTACAACCAGCCATACTGCACTAGGCTTTGAACTGACAGTGATGCATAGCTTTTGTCAGATTTTGAGGTTATTCCATCGTTTTAAGTTTCCTTTCTTTTTTCCAAAGGCGGGCTTGTGGATGTCGCTAACATAGAGACAGTTTTGGAAAACATGGAAATGGAATTTACAGAAGCGGAGATAGAAGATTTGCTAGAGACCGTGCCAATTGATGGTATGTACATCTAATTGTTCCAGTCAGACACATTTGAGAATGTGTGCATGTATATATAGTGAACTCTGGAGAAGAGCTCTTCATTAAGACGTCAACACTTATAGAAACAGACGTTGATCACAGAATAAAATAAAGTGGTATTTTCTTCTTATTATTTTATTGATGTAGGCCAGCAACTCCTTTAATTTTAGATCAAATAGAACGTTAAAAAGGTGAATAGGACTATTTCCAAGACTAGAAAAAGAGTCACAGGAAGACAAGCATTTGGGGGAAGATAGCCTAAGAACATAAGGAGGGAAGTTAAGGCTGGGAACAGAAAATAGCATCTCAAAGCTGGAGAATATTAACAAAAGAGACAACTACCACAGCCGTACGATCACACTTCCTCACTTTCTTGGCATCAAGGACCTTCAAACATTCAGGCTATAATATCTGGAATGTGTAACGTCCCACTTCCCAGCCCAAACCCCATGATCTTTCAGCTGTGTTCCCATCACCCTCTTTAAGAATTTAGAAGCAAATTCTGAAACATAGTTCCAACTGAGCTCGTGTTGAAGCGCAGTAGATGGGAGAAATTGATTAAAGAGTGAGTTAAAGCAGCTGCACATGGAAGCACACGTTTTTGTATTATTCATTTAATGTGCACTGTGTAGAACTGGTAGCGGTAGATGCGGGGGCTACAGACTAACGCATGTGAGGTTTGAGGTGATTGTGGTCATGGTTGTGTAGCTCCGCATACACTAATATGCAACTTTTTAAAGTATAATTCACACACAGTAAAATCCAGTTATGTAATATGTGAAATATTTACATGTAAGTCTTTAAAAAAAAATAATGATAGCCGATTTACTTTTAAAGGAGAAAACAAGGAACAAAAGTTTTCCTCTGGGGAAATTTAGTGACACTGTGGACAATTGATACTCTCTCTGGTTGTTATCAGCTGTCAATAGGATGATGAGCAAAAACTCAGATTACTATGGGTATGTTTGAGTTAACAGTCTTAATTATCAGCTTCTCAATTACATGAAACATACACCTAAACATGTTTACCTGCAATTAGAAAAGCATAAAATTGTATTTTGGAGTGAACAACAGAAAACACTTCTTTGTCATTTTTTATGTAATAAAGGAGAAACCTCTGAGATTCTAAACTGCCTTAGCTTTCTGAGCAAATTTTAGCTATGTAACATGCCTTCATTACAATTATTTTTAAAGTGGTTTTACAAGTATATATTTAGTCTCTGCTTTATAAAATATATTAATCATCAGAGTGATAATTTACATCTATATGACAAAAGAGTAAGAAGCTGGAGACAGAAAATATCAACTCATTACATAAGGATATCCTTTTAAAATCCAAATTAAAACACTATTATCAAAACACATGCAACTTGAAACTCCTAGTGCTTATTCATGATATAAACAGAGTCTACAGAATAAATCGATTTCTGGGGCATAAAGAAATATCAAGCAGGCACTATGGGAGAAGGTAATTTAATATTGTAGCTGACTCCTGACTATTGCAAGCAAAATTTCCTATCCCATAATAGGTCATGCTCTGGTAATTATAATATAGGGGTTCTAGCTCAGAAAATGGGAAAAAATAGGGTAAAATTATAGAGTCTATAAATATTAACCTATTTCTATTTTATACTTTAGTGTCAATGGGATTAAAGGTGGGTACCACCAGTGCTCAGATTCTTTATATGTTTTCTTAACAGATAATCAGAAAGTTGAATTGGGAGTCTTACTTGATTCGGTAGAAGATTTTACTGGTGAGTATCCAGTTTGACATGTGTTAATGTTTAAAATAATTTTTCAAGTTATCCAATTGGAATATTTTGTCTTATGACTGTTTAACTAGTAGATGCTCTAAATATTTTATTTGAGGTCTTGTCTTAGATTTAATAATACAATTTAAATGTTATTTATTTATTTATTTATTTATTTATTTATTTATTTTGTTTTTTTTGAGACAAGGTTTCTCTGTGTACTCCTTGCTGTCCTGGAACTCACTCTGTAGACCAGGCTGGCCTCGAACTCAGAAATCTGCCTGCCTCTGCCTCTGCCTCCCAAGTACTGGGATTAAAGGCGTGCACCACCACTGCCCGGCTAAACATTTTATTTTTGGAAAGAAATTTGAAGGAACTACCTTTGATACATCAATAATATCATTTCCTTCTATGAATTTAAATAATCCTTGCTTTGATGGGCATAGTAAATAACAAGCTAAAACTTTTTGGAGGATCCATGTATCACTGCTATTGTGAACACAATGATCACATAAAGAATCACTCTATTAATTTCTCCTTCAGAATTACAAATCTCTCATTCTAAATTGCTAAGAACTCTTAACCAAAAGTACTGCTCAGTTGTATCTGCCACACACAAACTTATCACATATTCCTTTTGTAAAATTAAGGGATGATTCTCTGTGATTTCCCTGATAATTCTTTGTAGTTGAAGGTGATTTGATTTTTCCAATTTACTGCTTGAAACTAAAGATGAGATAGAAAAGATGAGGTGTTTATGATTGGACATAGTTTATTGTTCTCTCAAATGATAAGATATCAATGTTACTATTTTTCAAAAGGGAAAAATATTGATGCCAATGAACTACTAACAGTTCTGAGAGACATGGGGATTGAACTCAATGAAAAAGAAGAGGAGAGACTATGGGATGCCCTCCCAATCCATAGTGAGTTAAGCAAATGCCTTTTTAAAGGGACTGGATTCCTAGGGGTCATGGATAGTTTTCTAAAGCTCTTCTATTGTTTCTTCTACAAAGCTTTGAAAATGAATAGAAAAAAACTACACTCCTTGTCATAGAATTTTAATCTAAGACATGCATCTTCAATAATTCTGCCATCAGAATTGATGTAATTGTGGCAGCATGACCCACACGTGTTACTGAGCCCTAAATGCATGAGGAAAGAAGGGAAACAGATGAAGAATAAGATGTGTTAAGGTTCTCTTAAGGAGAGAAGGGTGCAAGAGAGGAAACAGAAGGGAATGGAGATGGTTTCTAGATAGCTCCCCATCAGTTCTCTCCCCATATATATTTTTGTCAGTAAGAAAATTTACCTTTTAAAAATTATTTTTATTTCATAGGATGTTAGGGAAGATTTCTCTAGAATGCTTTAAAATCTCACTTCCTGAAACTAGCCACTTGCTCAACAATTGTGTAACTTTCTTTTCCTTGGGGGATAAATTTCACTCTTTTCTTGTAGAATCTGGAATAGTGTTTGAGAAGAGAATGTTGGAAGAAGTGAAGGCTATGAAAGGTTTGTAAGAAGTGTGATTAGCAGAAAAATCTGCGAAGAAGTCAGCACATGCATTCCTAACAGTGGGTTTTAATCGTGCATATGTCTCTATATTTAGATTTCCCATTTCCTACACTCAGTACTTTGATATAATCACCCATATTATATCATCCCAAGATGTGTATTCTTGAACCTTTTTAATTCACACCCTCAAATAATCATTAAAAAAAAATCTAAAGACACACCGAATGTGATATAGAAAATATTACTTATTTCTCTGTGAATTCATCCAACAGCAATTTGAAAGGATTATTAATTTTATTTTATTTTACAAATTAAAAAAATTATTTTTATGCTATATCTTTCTCCCTAATGTCAATTAACAAACAAAGGGTGAAGAGGAAAGTGTGGATTGTGCCTGCGGCGCCTTCCCACTCCTCTCCTCAGCACAATCTATCACAGAGAACGGGAAGTGAAGAGAAGTACTGTCAAGTTTTGCTTTGTGCTGTGTGATGACAGTCTCTCCCAGGTTGCAGCCAGTCCCCAACAGTCCAGACCCCTGCAATAATGTCAGTTAGCAATGCTCCTTGTAGAATTTTGGATGATGAGGGTATTGTCAGTGATACTCTGGTGGAGAAAGTGGTTATAATTTTTAATACATTTTAAACCATGCCAGCAAAGCAGAATTGACTATCAGGAGCTAGAGCCATCACTCCCACGTGCTGCCGTGACTTTGTTCTAGAGGAAGGCTTACCCAGTGTTTTCCTTCATGCCTCTTGGAGACAACTCTATCTTTGACATGCTCTTTCTTTATTGGACAAGTAATTTTTAAAGCTGTAGAACTCAAAGCACACAATCACAGTTTCAAGAAATGCTTCATCCTTAGAACGTCTCTGTTAACGCTTGGCTTGATTATAGCTGGTTGGCTGAGCTAACTTTCAGTGATTCTTCACTAATACAAATATATTATACACGTATACTTTTGTTGTGCTGAAATATAAGATTAAAAATTTAGGCCTAGATATATGCATATTTTGGAAGCATTAGTTAATATCTTCATAATTCTTTTTGTTTCTTTCCCAAGGAGGAATGGTTAAAGTCAGTAACCTAGACACTATTCTGGAAAGTCTGGGCATTGAACTTACAGATAAAGAACATGAAAGTCTGACAGAGAATCTACCACTCACTGGTGAGTGTTGTACATCACAGTGGACTTTAGACAAGAACTGACATTCTGAGCTTGTGAGAGGGAATATATATTAACTACTTATATTTTACATATAAAAATATTTTTCAAAGGTAAAGGGAAAAAGAGTCTCACTTTTAAGAACAATATGCATTAAAGCATTTAAAGAAAAATTCAACAAAGTCTGAACATTAAAATCTGGACCACTCTCAGAAACAGACATTGAGAGAATTCAGAGAGCCTCTTCAGCTGTGTGCACAGCAGGTATTTTTTTTTCTTTTATCTGAAATGAAGTCATACTATGGAGCCCAGGCTGGTATTGAACTTACCACCTTCCTGCCTCAGTTTCTCCAGTCCAGAGATAACACTCCTGGATAGCCATGTAGGCATTTACAGTCTAACCGTAGAGACCAAGAGAATTTACCTGATTGGCTGGAGTGAGGAATCATCTTGTGTTGTGTCATCCCTGTAATTAATGGCCAACAGTTGTTCACAACTGGGTTAAATTTGGTTTTCTTTAGATTTTTTTTCCTTCCCAAATCTATCAGTTAAATGGAACACCTTCCAGTTTCAGCTCACTTGTCTAAGGATTCTGAGCTCAGAAACAATCATGGACTGATGGCTGCCTATTTATTTTATTTTAGCAAAAGAAGAAACTAATTTTTTATTATAAAACATTTAAAATGTGTCATGTTTAAGTATAGTAGAGCTATTCTCTCTAGCTCAAGATGAAATTAATGAAGCAACTGAGAGAGAATAAGCCTGAAAAGCTTGATAAATGAATGGAAACTGGACTGACTGAATATGGTGAAAACACACTAAATTGCTGTTTCTGATAGGAAAGAATGAAAATTAATTCACAGTTGCCTAAATTGTACATGCACCCTGTGGTTTCAAGGCAACCAGCATACCTACAGAAGAAAATTACACGACTATAACTAAATCTACTGAGTACAAGTTAATTAGTTTTAATTAGTACCATGTCCTCATTACCTTCCTTAAGATAATTCTGTTTCTACATAACAAACCCCAAACCACTGTGCAGCTGTTTTGATCCTGATTAACAAGTTGATTGTGTGTGTGTGTGTGTGTGTGTGTGTGTGTGTCTAACTGTCTGTCTGTGCCTAGGGGGTGTGTGTAGGGGTGTAGGGGTGTGTATGTAAGGGTGTGTGTAGAGGTGTGTGTGTGTGTAGAGGTGTATGTCCAGTGGTGTGTGTGTGTGTGTGTATGTGTGTGTGTATGTGTATGTGTGTAAGGGTGTGTGTAGGGATGTATGTAACGGTGTATGTAGGGTATACGTGTAGGGTTATGTGTAGAGTGAGTAGGGATATGTGTGTGTAGGTATATAGGTGTGTATGTGTGTGTGCATATGTGTGTGTAGGGGTGTCTGTAGGTGTGTAGGTGTGTATGTAGGGATGTGTATAGGTGTATGTGTGTATAGGTGTGTGTGTAAGTATGTGTGTACAGGTGTGTGTGTGTGTGTGTGTAGCCCAAAGGTTGATGTCACATGTCTTCCTTTATCACTTCTCCACCTTGTAAGATGTAGTTTCTCACTGGCCAAGAGCTCATCAAACAGGGCCAGAATGGCCAGCCAGGGGGCTGCAGGGATCTTCCTGTCTCTGCCTCCCCAGTTTAGGACTACAGACTCTCCCAGCATGCTTGGCTTCTTACATAGGGGGAGGAGATCTGCACTCAGTTCCTCATGCCTTTGCAGCATTTGTTGACTGAGTTGTCTCCCCACTTCACTAACTGAGACATTCTTGAAGAAGTCTGTAATGAGCTACATCCAGACATGTCTCAAATTCTGCAGTAGGGGAGCTGGTTTAAAGAGCGCTAGTTCCAGGGCCCTTTCCTTCTTTCTATGACCTCAACTTCTCTGCCATTACCCTATTCCAACCTCATATCTCTCAAACTCTAGTTCCTGGGCATCTTTTCTTTGATTGCTGTTTTCTAAGTATTGTGATTCATAACCACATATTTAATAGGCTGGTCTAGATATTTTATGAAGGCCTAAGGAATGAGAGCTGTAGTTCATGCATTCAACCTGTCTATTGAGTCTTTGGAGTAAAGAATTTATTTGTATCTGTATATATGTATATACAGATACAAATATATATATATGGTATACAATCTGTAAAACAATATAAATTCAAGCTCAGAAGAATGTCATGTTTCAGATTTAATGCTCCGCCATTTGATATTCTAAAATTCTTCATAAGTTTATCCTTGAATTCATGTTCCCTAATTTAGGTCTGGTAGGAAAATAAAACAAAGTTTATCTTGGGTATGTACTTCCCAGGACATACTCTGGCAACTACTCCAACATTGTTGAGCCTCAGGCCGCTGTCTTACTGCCTTGACCTCATAGCCCCTCCCACCAGAGACTGTCAGTCTTCCTTGGTAAGGAAATGGTGCCATATGTCCATGACTCTCTAGCACTAATTCCTTTTTCTCAAAGATAATAGAAACATTTATCCAGAGTTTATAAATACACTATTAACAAAAGATTAATAACACATATCATTAGTCATTCCAAGTTATCAGGTAAAATGTACCTAAGGATAAGTCACTGGTGTAGTTGTACTCCGAGGCCAAGGCAGAAAAGCTGCAAATTGAGATCAGCCTGGGTATACATGGAAAATCTCTGCCTCTGCCTCTCTCTGTATGTCTCTGTGTCTCTGTTTCTGTCTCTCTCTGTGTCTCTGACTCTCTGTCTCTCTCTGTCTCTGTCTCTGTCTCTCTCTCTCACATACACACACACACACACACACACTAATGAAAACTTGATTGACAGCATAAATCCTGGAAAGAACCTGGGGTTTGCACTAGAAATATGGGTTTCCAGATCCCCTCTCAACATCATTAGTCTATTATTCTGACATTTCTGTGAACATAAAACTTATAAAACATTTTCTTTGCCAGTCCTCCACCAAACCTAGATTAGATTCTTGTCCTTATTATAGATAAAATTTTATTGATTCAAATTAATCTGATAGGCTTCAACTCTTAACTTTTAATCTCTTGTTTTAATTATGATTTTTTCTTGCAGCTGATGGAAAGATTCATCTTGGCCAAGTGCTAGAAACAGTAGAAGCTATTACGGGTTGGTATCTATAAATCTAAAGTTAATTTTATATAAAATTATATATTATACTCACTATTATTTTATATTGGTTTTTCTACTGTCTTTTTTCTGTTCTATGCTGATGAACTACCTACAATTGTAGTTTAGAACATTTGCATTGTAGCACTAGTTCAGTACAAATTTCTGATAGATAAATTATCACTAATTGCAAAATCTAAATTAGCACACAAAATTGTAAACAGGTCTTCATAAAAATAAGATTATTTTTCTTACTGAGACTTAGAAGAAGAATGGTATTCTGATAAAATTAATGCAATCTTTACCCACATTATACTAATTTATCTCTTGTAAACTGAATTTCTAGGTCTATTATTACATTGATAATAGCAAAAAATTATATTTCTGTCCAAATTAGTGAGAATCGTGAGCCTTTGGAATATTTGTGTGCATTAATATAGCTGTTGTACCTGAAGAGAACTTAATGTGTGTTTGGAGGGAGGAGGAATTTCCCAACATTAATATATGCCTGTTTCTATGATGTTCAAGGGGGAGACATTCATGTCAGTGATATGGGGAATGCTCTGAATGAAATGGGGATAACTCTCACAGAAAAGGAACACAAAGAGCTGCTAGAACACTTGCCCATCACTTGTAAGTGCTTTAAAATGCTAAAGTTGTCTTGCTTGTAATGTACATTTTTATTGCTTCTGAGAATGTGTATAAGGATTTTTTAAAATGCATCAAAATACTTTCAAATTTTATTCAGATTAATTATCTCATGCTAATGGAAATATATATATAATATCATATATATGATAAGTAGGCAGATAGATAGGTGATAGATAGATAGATAGATAGATAGATGACAGTTACTTGTTAATATGAAACAGTTGAAGACCTATAAGAGCATCAGAAGGCTGACAATGAAGGAGGAGAGAAATATCTTTTAAAAGTTAAAAGATTGGGATGGGGCTGGGGTGGTGGCTCAGTGATTAAGAGCAGTTATTGTTCTTGTAGAGGACATGAGTTTGGTTCCTAACACACACATGGTATCTCATAACCATACATTAAGGAATCCAATGCTCTCTCCCCACCACCTTGAACATCAGTTACACATACATACATTCAGGCAAAACACTTACACACATAAAATAAAAATTAAAAAAAATAAGTAAATTTTGGAACTGGAGAGATAGTTCAGCAATTAAGAGCGCTGCTCTTCCAGGGACTTGAATTTGATATCCCTCACCTATATGGCAGCTTATATCTATCTGCAACTCCAGTTTCAGAGTATTCTCTTCTGATATTCTCTTCTGGCTTCTGTGGGCACTAGGCATACATGTGGTGCACAGGCATGCATGCTGTCAAAACACCCAGACACATAAAATAACCTTTTTTGGTTCAAAATATGATTTATATTCAGATTCCAGATCTGTCACTACCAGTTATATGACCTTGGACAAACTGGATTCCCAAATCATCTTTTTTTAATTATTATCAAATCATAATTTTTACTTTTTAACACAGGGGTTATAAACAGAAAATGCAGGATGTAGGGAAGGGGATGACACAGGAACATAGGTGTTCATGGGGAATACAGATATCTTTTAGAACAGGGTATCAGCTAGGTAAAGGTTCAGGGGACAGGTCACTATGACTCTGCCTATGATTCACTTGTCCTTATCTAAGTTGGTACTATCCGCCAAGGCTGCCTATTTACAAGGTCTATGACTGCTCAGGCTGGTAGATTTCCACAAAAGCTGGCTGTTTACAATAGCTTATAGCCATCTGTTTCAGTGTTTTTCCACAGAGACCCAAGACTTTGTGTTAGCAGGCATGTATGTCAGGTCTATTGCTGATTTTAGGCTTATGGCTGATTTTAGGCCTTCAGTGTATAAGCAGGGCTGTCCCTGACATCTCCTCCCTTCTCTAAGTATAGAAGGGCCATGGCAATTCTAATCTTGCCAAGGCTGGGATAGAGGCCTGACCTCCAGTAACTAAAGGGGACCTTGTAATGGCTCTGGTCCTCCTGTTATTGTCAAGTGAGGCATGAGGGCCATACCCATCCCGATGTCTTTTTCCTGGAGAGGAGATAATTTTGACATCAACCCCTATGCAGTCAGGTTTTTCCCTCAGGGAACCCAGAAACATATTTTTAACTTTTATTTATATTCCCTTGCAGTGCTTAGCCTCACAGCCTAAGCAAGAATTCAGATCACCAGTCAGAGGGGATTCTGGGTGGCCCCTCTCTGCTTGGTCTAGGGATGGAAGTCCCCTCTTTTAGGTTGGGTGGAGATGGGATTTAGGAACACCCTGGATAGAGTAACAACCTCATCTAGAGTCTCATGGTCCTCCATAGCTAACTTTTGACAATGTATCTGAATAGATTTTGCTATCAGATTATCTGTTGTTTCACAAAGTTAGTCAGCCTATTTAAGGCCCAGGGATCAAACGAAATAAGCAAAAATAACCCAATTAATGGTCCCAAGATGGAAGGAAGTAGGGTTGACAATCATGGAAAGGTTGAAAACCAATTCTTGTACCAGCTTTCATCTTTCTCTTTCTCTTTCTCTTTCTCTTTCTCTTTCTCTTTCTCTTTCTCTTTCTCTTTCTCTTTCTCTTTCTCTCTCTGTCTTTTCTCAAGACCTTCTCTGGCCCTTTTCATGCTCTCTTTAATCATCCCTATTTTTTTTTTTTTTGGTTTTTCGAGACAGGGTTTCTCTGTGTAGCCCTGGCTGTCCTGGAACTCACTCTGTAGACCAGGCTGGCCTCGAACTCAGAAATACACCTGCCTCTGCCTCCCAAAGTGCTAGGATTAAAGGTGTGTGCCACCACCACCCGGAATCCCTGTTTTGTCTATGTAAAAACAACATTCTTCTTTAAGGGCTGTACACAGTCTAGAGCTGTACATAGTCTTTTCTATTGTAAAAGAGTAAATCAAGTCCAATAAAGTCCTTTGCAATTTTTGGAGATCACTTCAGACAGCAAAATGAGGGATTTCTTCAGATCAGTGGTGTCAATCCCTAGCTGTTTTATGTCCTTGTCAAAGGCCCATCAAAGGTCTAAGTAGTGTAAGTCCGGAGGCCAGCATCAGGATTAGAACTCCTAAGAGCAGACATCATGGGTGATTCATTTTTACCTGGAAAGGAAAAAGAAGGGAATTCTCAGGAGATTTCTCTTCCCTGGATGACAATTGTTATTCATCTTATTTATAATTGGGCCTGGTTTTGTGGAGGTATCTATTTATTTCATTAATCTATAAAATAACTTTTTAAAAATTAAAAAAAATGTTTTTAAAAACGATTCATCTAAAAATAAGCATCACCATATATGATACACAAATCTATAAAATATGTGGTTTGAAGAGGATAAAAATTGTCAATAATTTTTAAGAAATGAATAATACAATTTCATCCTAAGAATAATTATAACCATGGTCTGGAGAGATATGAAAAACTCTTGTCATGTGTAGTGATTAAAAAGAAAATGGCCCTCGTAGGCGTACATTTGAATATTTGTTCCCTAGTTGGTGGAACCTTTTGGGAAGGATTATGGGGTGTGGCTTTGATGGAGGAGGTATATCACTGGGGGTGAGCTTTATTGCCAGTTAGCTCACTCTGCCTCACGGTTGTGTCTCAAGATGTGAGCTCTCAGCTACTGCTTCAGCACCATGCCTGCCTGCCTGTTACCATGCTCCTTCCTATGATGGTCATAAACTCTGTGTAAAGTTGTGAGCCCCAACTTAAATGACATCTTTTATAAGTTACCTTGGTTTTCTATTGTGATTTGTCATAGCAATAGAAAAGTAACTAGGATTGTGTTAGTAGGAAAACCTGAGTTCAAATCTCTAGAACTTACATAAAAAGAAGGGCATGGCAGTGTGTGCTAAAGCTTTAATATCACAGTGAGAGCAGAGATGGGACAGGTAGCTTACTGGCTAGCCAATGGCAAGCTTCAGGTTCAGCAATGTTGTCTCAAAATAGAGGGTGGGGAGCCATCAAAATGGTTTGGAGGGTAGAAGTGCTTGTGACCAAGCCTAATGGACTGAGTTCTTTCCCCAGTACCCACATGGTAGAAGGGAAGAACCAATGTCCCACAGTTTACTAAATTTTTTTACCTTAAATTATGACTTTTGCTGCCTTAGTGACTCTCTACACGATTCATTTATGTATGACCTGATTTATGTTTCTTGTAGCTAAAGAAAAAGTCCACAAGAACAGGATAATGGATGGTTTGAAGTCTATTAATCGTAAGTAAAGTGCGTAGAAAAAAATGGAAAAGACCCATCAACATTTATATTTTAATTTATCTTTCTTTGTTAATTGCCTTTGTTACCAAAAAAAAAAAGTTAACATTGTTGGATTTTTTTACTTTTTTATTACATTCATATTTGTTGAAAAAGAAAGCCATATAAGAATGGGAAGCAAAGGGAACAATTTAGGTAGGAGTTGAGATAATCTGATAATCTTATAAAGTAAACAAGTCAGAGCTACTTATTAATAAAAAGATGACATTTGTATTAGTACAAATCAAATTGATGACTGCCTATTTGAAAATTAATAGTGGGGCTAGTCTTGTTGCTCAGTGGTAGAGTTCTTGGCTTCTATGAGTAAGGGCTTGATTTCAATCCCTACTAACAGGAAGAGAGAAGAGGAAGGAAGCCATTGACCTTGAGTTCACCTTGATGAGACTTTATGCTGTTCCATGAAGGTCTCTAAATATACCACCACAGTTCAAACTGAGGAGATATATCCCATTTTTTAAAGCTCATTATTGACCTTTTTGTGGCCTAAATAGTCTCATTAAAACTGGAAACCGTAATTGAAATGAAGAATTGGGGAATTAGAATCCATGAAATTTTACTAGTTCCTCTTCATTTTCCTAGGTGGGACTGTTAATGTCAATAAACTCGACACGGTTTTGAAAAACATGGGGTGGAAGCTCACAAACGAAGAAATCAAGGATCTGAAGCAGAGCCTGGCTGCCGATGGTGAGCATTTAGGATGTTTAGAAGTCACTCAGAAAATCTGGAATTTGTGCGCATATGTCAGGTAGTCAATGTCTACCCCTAAATGTCCATCAAGCACAGCTGGAGTTTTTTAAATATAAAAGGAGGTGATGACCTCATGTTTTTTTCATTCCTGAGACAGTTCTTGTCACTTGACTGGTGAGCTGAGTTTATTCAGCTATTCTACTGGAGTGTGAAGAGCAGGAGAAAAGGAAAGATGTAGAAGACATCTGAGAGTGGTAGTACAACTAAAATGTTAATGATAAAGTGCATAGAAAATGACAGTGGGAAGCAATGGGTGCTAAGGGTAGGAGGGATTTAAGTGCCCCATCCATCCACATGACCAATTCCAAATCACTAATCCCACTTAATCTAGACATTGCCACCATTCGAGGAGACAAAGCAAGGAACGAGAGAGCATAATAGGCTGGGCACATGTCTTTGCCATGAAGCCATGGCAAATCCTGGCGCAGGACAAGGACCCTGGAGGATTCTCACCAGCATGGTTGGCCCACTACTCTGTTCTGAGCATCCTAGTCTAAGCATTGTATTCTTGGGCCCCAGCTGCCCTGGCATGGACAATGGGTACTCTTAAGTGTATCAGATCACAGAGTAGTTTCGTCACAAATGAGTAAAACAGAAGCATATGAAACTGGGGAACTAACAGTACCCATTGTGACCACGTGCCGTGTCATTCCATCCATGCCATGATGACTGTGGCCTTCATGAGGATATGTGTTATTTTCAGATACATTCTGTAAATATAGTGCCTCCTGCATTATATGGGATATACCTGTTTATTCTAACAGTATTACTTGTGTTTTGTGAATATGTCTACTATGTGTTAAATAGTGAAAAATGCTTAAATTGCAAACATTCAAACATGGAAAAAATAATTACAATTCAGGATTTATTTAAACGTAATTTTTTCCTCTTTGTTCAAATCATCCAGGTTTCTTAAGATGTGAAAAGTGAGACAATAAAAGACATGTTTGGATGGAACAATATAAAAGTAACCAAAATGAATTTAATTGACAATGTCACACTTTTGCCAACTAATTTTTGGCCATGAACACTTAAGTCCTGGCCAAATGTTCTACCAACGATTGGAAGGAGTTATGCTAAGTTATTCACATGGTGTGAATACAGTTGATACTGAATAGGTGGCTTGAAATATGCCATTTGGAAATGTAAAAGTATGCCTTATACAATATGCACTATGAAGTATTTGTAAATAAAAGCTGTAATTCTTTCGTGCAACTTAAGCATTATATGTGAACAGTGCCTCCTGCATTATATGGGATCTTCCTCCCTTTTATACCTTTGCCAGTAAACTGCTGTGCTACTAAATTTTGCATTTATAGGCCCCTTGTTTTGAAAGCACATGTTTCAGATAAGTGTGCATGTGTGCCTGAACAATATTTCAAAACAGATATGCATTTAACTGTTTGTGAGCTTTATTAAAATCTTCTTACAATGTCTCACAAGTTTTCTGCAACTTACTTCAGTATTGAATCCCAAATGCCCCCAAATAACACAAAAGTAATACTTTCTTGTTGCTATATAATGTTTTACTGCATGAGTATGCTGCAATAGATTTATAAGTTTTCTATTCAGTGGATATCTTCATTGTTTTCAGTTCTCACTGTTACAATGATTCCTTCCAAAAGTGTGCCTCATGATGCACATGTCAAAGAATCCCCATAGATGGATACGTACAAGTTTATAGAATCCCTATAGATAGATACATAGAAGTTTATAGAATTCCCACAGATAGATACGTAGAAGTTTATGCTCTAGTGTGCCTGAGTTTTAGGTGAGGCACATATTTATCTTTAGAAAGATAAGATCAAGTCAAAATTGTATATTGTCATCAAAATCTTAATGGAATTGTTTCCATTAGTTATTAACATTTACAGTAATCTTGTATAAATATGCATCTATTTCTTACTGAGCCTCACTAATTTACTGCTGAGGTGCTACTTATGAAACATTTTCAAATATTTGTTGGAGATACATGATTCCTTTTATATGACTTATATTACTGCCATGGAATGAGCTATTGTCCTTTTATTAACTACTAAGAAAGCAATAATTCTCTCACTGTCTCCCTCCCTCTCTCTGTCTCTTCCCCACAAGACCAGTCTCTAATTTTATTCTGACTATATTAATTTTTATATCTACTAGAGGAATTACCTTAAATTACTTCTAGCAGTGGTACACTTTTTATTGATCAGATATTAATGGAGCAGTAGGAATAATCCTCCTGCCCAGAAGCACCTCATAGTTATCACTTACAATTCAAAAGAATGAAGGAATCTGCCTGGAAAAAATAGGTAGATACTGATTAAGAATTTATGACATGAGCAAATGGTTAGTAATTTCCTAACATTATTAAGTAGTATGAAACAGACTGAAACCCTATTTTAGTGGTCTGATCTAAATAAAAGTTATTTAGCATAAATGCCTGTGAGTCTTACCCCTTGAACGAGGAAAGTTCAAGTTACTGTAGAACTAAATGGTGGTCACATGGCTGAAATTGTTAAAATTTTGACAGTTTGTTTCTTTATTTTGGCCCATCCTTATGAAGGAGGTAACGCTGCAGAAATTCTCGAATATGTTGCTAGAATATTTTCCTCTTGCCATTTTTGAGTCATGTGATATATTTCTTTTTCTTGAATTTCTTATAGTCCATGGGAAAGTTGCAATGAAGAAATTGTTTAAGGGATTAAGCACATTCACAGGTGAGTGAGAAGCAAACCCTCGGGCTTTATGCAGAAATGTAGTTTCAAACAACTTAGTCTACTATTCTAGTCTGATCTGTTCTGTTTTCATTTTGATAAAATGGGAGCTTTTGTCTTACAGCTTTCCCATTTGCTGGTAAAATGTGTAGAACATTAACACTGTCAGTTTCCTAGGGCATTTATTCTGGCAGTATCGTTTACTTCAGCATTATTAACAAACACCCATACTGGACTACATCAAATAACAACCAGAAAAGACGGTTGCTATCTATGTCAAGGGCAAATAACAAAATTTAGTAAAAACTATAAAGAAAGACAACAAACAGTGCTCTCTGATAAGATGCACAGATGAACTGATTCTGATAGCTTAATTGGCAGTCATTCAGATAAAATTTATTTCCCTCTCCTTTGACTCAGCCTTAGATCATAAAATACATTCCGGCATTTCTACATAAACCAGTAAATATGGTGCATGACTCCTCTTGATTCTGTATATATGTGTATTTTATTGTTTTTTTTTTAATTTTCCTTCAGGTTAAAAAAAAAACCTCCTTTAGCATTACATTGCTCTTGAAATAATTATTCTCTAATGTTTGGGATGATGTTATTTTTCATTTTTCGAAGGACCAAAGATTGATATGCGGGATCTCCCGGATATAGTGGAAAAAATTGGCCTTGAGCTGACAGATAAAGAGCGGATGAAGCTGATAAGTAGCCTGCCTGTTGATGGTGAGCTCTAGATGGGGGCTTAGCTTTATAGGACTGTGGGGGGGGGCTTCTTTTTTAATGCATAGTATTTTAAACATTGTATAAGTAAAGTTTTGTTGTGCAGAGAGTGAGTGGTGCAAGACTAGTCTAGGAAGAAAAACAAAAGGAAGCGGCTGATAGAAGGAAGTTTTAGAATCAGGTGGGAAAAGCCAAAAGAACATGAGCATCAGCATAGTTGAGCTTATTAAAACTGACTCGGAGGCAGACAGCTATTTTGCTGAGAGCTCATGAGCTGCTGAAGGCCACTGAGGGTAGGAGAGTTCATTTTCTTCAAGGACAAGCCTGCTGATAGGTTGCCTGTGTTGAAGTAGCCAACACCATGCCCACGCATGTGTGCAACACTGACTGGACATATACAACAGTATCCATGACAATAACAACTCTAGAGGAAAAGGACATAAGCTTAAGAGGAGGACACGGAAGCTCAAAACAAGTGGATGTGATTAAAACACATGCATTCGTGTATGGACTTCTAAAATAAATAAAGATCATCTCAGGTGTCAAAGTTGCATAGTCTGAGACTGAAATAACTAGAACTAAAAGCATGTTCTAGTTAAAGAAATCATAATGAAATAATGGACCTCATTCTACCAAGCTACCAAATGAGAAATAGTTCCCATTTCTAAATTCTTCAGGCTCTATTGGGGTGTAAAAACATTTATTCACTAAATAATAAAAAAAAAATTCTTCCTGAAAGCAAGAAACATGTATAGCTGAGTGTGTGTGCTTGTCCAGGTCTCTAACACCAGCACTCAGGAGGTACGAGAAGTTCAAGGGCAGCCCATGCTACAGTGACCATGACTCTGAAAAATTAGTAAAAATGATTATAATAAGGAGAAAGAAAGAAATGTATGTTTTATGAGCGTCTGTACCACATTTTGTTTGGCACTGAATATGTTTTTTATTATAGAATCTGGGAAGATCTATAAGAACAGATTGTTGAGTGGGGTAAAGTCTTTCAAAGGTGAGTAGCAAGCAGTTTGAGAGTTGATGTCTAGCTTGTGTTTTGGAGTTCTCAACTCATACTTTCTGAATTTACCTTTTCTAAAGGTTAAAATGCCCCCTTTACTTCTACAATGATTGACTTCTTGTTATCTTTGTGAAAAGCCTCACAGTCTCCTGTATTGTTTTCAAAATAAACTGTTAAATTGTCATTTGAATTCTAGATAGATAGATAAAATGATGACAGCAATAACAAGAATTACCGATCAGCTAGAGAAGTGCAGGTGACCCCAGATGAACCACGCCCAGTGTCAGGGATATTAAGCACTGTCTTCCTCTTCAAGGGTCTCATCTTGTGTTCGTGGGCATGGTGTGCACCAGGAGGTCAGAGGACAACTTGTGGGAATTGGTTCTCTCCATCCCCCACATGGGTCCTAGGAGTTGAACTCAGGCTGTCAGGATTGGTGGCATGTGCTTTTACCTGATGAGCTTGGTAGAATGAGGTTCATTCTTTCATTGTGATTTCTTTGACTAGAACATGTTTTTATTGACATTCAACTAAGGAAAACTGGACAAATATATTAAGGCTATAACTAAGGTGTTTCTGCCCCCTCTGAGTTTCCCAGAAATTTCTTCAAAAAGGGGAGAGGAATTTGGGGCTGATTAAAGAACTAGAAGCTCTACATTTGACCCCTGTTGAGAAGATACAGAAAGGATGCTTCTCCAGCTGAAGCAAGGATGCTTCTTTGAAGGAAAGATGCTTCCTGGCGTTCTTAGGCCTTTGGAAGAAGACAGGCAGAGTATTTCTTAAAGAACTTAGTGTGACAATTCGTGATGCTTCACATTTTTAAATTTGAAAATATTATCACTAAGTAAATTGAATGTCACTGTTAAAAAGTGAAGCACTTTGGGGCTGAAGAGATGGCTCAGTCGTTTAAAAGTTCTGGCTGTTCTTCCAGAGAACCCAGGTTCAATTCCCAGCACCCACATGGTAGCTCACAACTGTCCAGTTCCAGGGTATCTGGCACTCTCACATAGACATGCATGTAAGCAAAACACCAATGTACATAAAAAATTTTAAATGAAGCATTAGTAGCCAGGAGCCTCACTGGTCACTTCCCTGGTGGCTCTCTTGTCCCATGGGTCCCATGCTAACCAACACCTATCTTCTCTTTTGGCCCCTTAGTTTACAATTTTAAAATTATTTTGTGTTCATGAGCATGTGTACCTGTGCATGGTTACAATTTCATTTTCTTCTCTATACACTCTGAGCCCCAACTCATGTTCAGCTTCAGAGCATGAGCTCTCTGATGTCATCTCAGGGAGTTTATAGGGACAGGTATGTGTTTTTAAACCACTACAACTTTTTCTATTTTCAATAATCTCTACTTAAAAACTATCTTCAAATAAGAATAAGCCAGGTCTATTGAAATTTTGAAATATCTGTGGAAGCAAATACTACTTGTTTCAAAAGTCCCTCTGCTATGCATTTCATTGTTTTCAATCACAACTTTATAAACTATTATATGGGTTTTACAAATGTAAAGTTATTTAATACAGAGTTCTAAAGGTTCATTCATATTTAAAAGCAGTATTAGTATCTAGAAACGCATTGCATTTTCTTTACTTTGTATTTTAATATAATGCAGCTAATATATTTCTAATATTTAAAACATCTCTCATTTTAATATATCTCTCTTTCTAAGGAGGAAAAGTTAAACAAAGTAAAATAAACAGTACCCTGGAAAACATGGGAATCAAACTTACTGAAAAGGAGCTTGATCTTCTAAAAGAAAACCTACCAGATAACGGTGAGCTTCAGAGTTGCCAACTCCGCCTTCTGTAGAGTACCGCTTGCAAACTGGTTTATTGAACATTTTTTTTGTGTGCCTTGTTGAGTTTTCTTAATATTGTTATTTTAATTTTCAAGCACAAATTTCTGTCTTGGATTTGATTATTAGAATTTATTAAGTATATTACAGTCTAAAGTAAAAGAAAAGAAGAGACAGACAGACAGACAGACAGACAGACAGACAGACAGACCATCAAATTAGGCGTGCAAAACACACAGCAGAAGCCAACTGATGAAGGTAGGCTGAGGTGCCACAGTAGAGTTCCAGGGAGGGGTGAGCATCCTCCAGTAAGGTTTCCATGTAGAGAACAAGTAAGTAGAAAGTAGCATCATCAACTCTAGCCTTGCAAACGTGCACTGGAAATGGACTGACTTCAGGTTGCCTCAGTGGCTTGGTCTGGCTTGGGCTTGCAAGGGTCTCGTGCACAGCAGTGTTCAGCATATATGTGTTTCACCTTTTATCACCCCATTGGAATATTTATGGTTTTTGTAAGCTGCACAAACTTAGTTTCATCTAAAAATATTTCTCTTTTAATCAGCGTTTTTAGTTCATGTATTCTTCGTAATTAATGTTTTAATAGTAGAACACGATAATAATTAGAAAAGCACACAAACCAAGTTATAACAAGTTATAACACTGACATCCTTAGAGTTGCTTCCTGGTTAAGACCAGGGAACAGGGTGCCTTTTACTAACTAATATGTCATGACTTCCTAAGAGCTGATCATTAAAATTGAAAAATGATTTTCAGACAGAATATGGATAATTTTGTAGGTCAAGTAAACTTTATTTGCATATTTTTCTCTTTGACAATGTTTATATCCTAATATCTGTTCTTATAGTAGGTGATGGGAAAGTTAATTTCCAAGACTTGATGAAGGAAGTAAACACTCTCATAGGTAAGACGTGATTTTTCTGAATCCAAGGCTGTCACTTTTATCTGAATAACTATCCTGATTTCTCTAGTCTCTTCTACTTTTGCTTACATTTAACTATCGTTACACTTTAAAAATGTAAAATTATAAATTATGAAGTAGCATTTAATAAAAATATAGACTTCATAATTTGAGTAATAAACTCATTCAGCTTCTGATAATAAAATTATCCAGACAATTAAAATATAAACTGAATCCTTCAATAAATGCTTAACTCTGTGCTATGCTTGATGTTCATTTGAAGTCACCCAATTTACTAGGACAAGGGTAAGAGACCCACCTCCTTCTAATTAGAAGCACTTAGGTGTGGTCTGTCTGCACTTTGGTTCCTTTACTAGTTGATATTAACACTGAATATTCACATTGCTCATTCTTTTATTTATTCATTTTTGTTGTTTTTAACGATTTATTTCTTTTCATTTTATGCCCATTGGTGTTTCCATAGGAGGGTATTGGGTCCCCTGGAACTTGAGTTACAGACAGTTGTGAACTGTCATGTGGGTGCTAGGAATTGAACCCAGGTCTTCTGGAAGTGTAGTCAACACTCTTAACTGCTGAGTCATCTCTCCAGTCCCTCATTTCACCTTTTTAAAGCAGGCACAGATAGCACAGACTAGCCTCAAACTATATGTAGACCAGGCTAGGCTTGAACTTTCCGTCCTCTTGGCTCCATCTACTGAGTGGTGGGATTAGAGGCATGTGCCATGTCACCTGACACAAAATGTATTTATTCATTTATATTTTAGTTATAGTTTCATGTGTATGGGCGTTTTGCCTGCATATGTGTCTGTGCACCCCATGTATGTCTGGTGCCCAGAGTAGTCAGAAGAGGGCATCAAATCTTCTCTAACTGGTATTAAAGACTTGTGTTGTGATCCTCCATATGGGTTCTGGGTATCAAACCCAGGTCATTTGAAAAGAGCAGCCAGTGCTGAGCCATCTCTCTAGACCCACAAATAATTATTTTAAAATATCATCTAGTCTCAGAGTAACATATGAATCTGTCACTTTTTCTTTGTTTTTAAGGAGAAGAAGAAAATATCAAAGAAATAAAAGATATTCTTGACAGCCTAGGAGTGGAGTTCACAGAGGAGGAATTCATAGACCTGATGCAGAACCTCCCTGTTGACGGTGAGTCCTGCTGTAGCCATCAGGGGTTGCTGTAGCCATCAGGGGTACTTAGGTGAAAGTTCACTTATGAGGACTTTACAACCTTATTCTATTCATTCATTCATTCATTCATTCATTCATTCATTCATTTATTGAATATTTTCTTTATTTACATTCGGTTGTGATTGAGAGATCTTATGCTTTCATTAATGTTTTTCTACTAGTAGTTTGATAGTCAGAAACTCATGGGCATTTAATGTACACATTTTACTCATAGTACCATGGCCATCCATGGTCAAAAGTACTAAACATATTACTTTCAGAATTTTTCTTACGTTCCTTTGAAACATTTTTTTTTATCATATTCAAGTGTGTGTGCGCAAAAGTCTCTTTCTATCATGTATCCCCTGAGGACTGAACTTAGGTCATCAATCTCGCTAGCTGGTGCCTTTGCCCTCTGAGTCATCTAACTGGCCTTCCTTATGTTCTTGTGTTGTCTTTAACACGTTAGAATGTCAAACAGGCAAAGAAACATTCTAGGGCAGAAATGTCCTTGGAAAATGTAACTGAGTTTGGTTGAGGATTCTGCCATGTACCAAAAGGAAGAGAGAGCCCAGAATATTTAAGAGACTCACAACTGCTCCAGGAGAATTCCCCTGCACTTCCCAGGGCCTCATACTGTCAAATACCTGCTAATCCATGGGGTTAAACGCTGTTGTCTTCATGAGGACTTTCACATATTTATCAATAGATGTTTCATCCTTTGCAAAATGCCCATCTTGTGATTTTTGCCTTGTATTTCACTAGTTGGAATTTATTTTTCTCACTGTTTTGTGAAAGTTCTTTGTATTCTTTGCCAGAAAGCAAGCAAATGATTTCTGAAAAAAAGCCAGATGGCAAATATTCTAGGCTTTACTGCCTCTATCAAAACTACTCAGCCTTGATGTAAGCCAAAATTATCCATGGTTCATAGGGTTTTTCTTTTTTTAAAAAAATATGGTATAACTATATACCAGTAAAACTGCATTTATAAAGCAGGTGTAAGAAAGGTGGCTTTCTTTGCTTTCCCTTTTTAAATACTAAGGTCTTGGTTATATTTTTAAACTATTCCTTGATGTTGACATGGTTTTACATTTTCATCTTGATATGTATGCCCTTTAAATTTATGTAAATTTCTTTTAGAATTTGAATTTTTATGTATTTTTACTGTAAAGTCATAAAAATATCCTATATTTTCCTCTGAAAGTTTTAAAGTTTACCTTCCATATTTATATCTATATGAATCATCTGTTTAAAAATATGGTAATATACTGCATTAGATCAAACTATTTACCTTGAAGGCTAGAGAGATGGCTCAGTAGCTAAGGGTCCAAAGATTGGCCATAACTCATCCTACGTTGACTTAAACTGTACTTTCTCTTATAGCTGATGGAAATTTCTACCATAATAGATTGATGAACACTATGAAGTCTCTTAAAAGTAAGTGATAAGCAATTAAATCTAATATCAATGTCTTCCATTTATAACATCTTATATTTATTGAACTGCCAGTTCTTCAGTCTGTCGTGTATCTGTGTGTCTCTTGCTCATCAGTTTGCTGCCTGCATCCTAGCACCTAGTCCAGTTGACTCTCCAGTGGATACACACACCGTTTTGTGCTGGACTTCCAAGTCACTGGCGAGGCAGAAAATAAAGTGGAAGCCTGAACAATGAATAAGAAAGAAAATTATTAGCAGTTTAAAAATTTATTCCAAAGCTCGGAAAGTTTATGGAGACATCAGAGAAACAGTGATCAGTTCACTTTTCAAAATCTCCAGTAGGCATTTCTTTCTGTTGTTCTGAGGGTAGATATGAATATCTCTAAAAGCATTTGAAATATGACTGATTCTAAAAAAAAAAAATCTCAAAATAAGTTTTACTTTCACTGTGTTATGACCTTGTGTACTTACGTTGGCCTCTGTGAACCTTGAACCTCACGCTAAGAAACCTGTAATAGCCATGACATAACTGAATTTGTCACATTTTGTCATTGATTTTTTTCTTCACAATCTTTTTCCCCATAAGGAGGGAAGACTTCTGTCAACAAACTGGACACGATGGTGAAAAACATGGGGATGAAACTTTCTGAAACGGAATTTAAAGACATGACCAAGAGCCTGCCAGTGAGCGGTCAGTATATAAAGCTCTGTCAGCCCAGGCATACTGGAACTCGAGGGTTTTTTCTTTCATTTAGATTGTTTTATTGTTGTGGTGGTGGTGGTGGCGGCTTTAGTATTTTTTTATTTGTTAATTAAACATTTTTATTTATATTCCTTTGTCATTTCATACATGGATAAGACATATTTAGATTATATCCACTCTCTATTTTCCCCTTTAGCCTCTCCCAGAGGAGAAAGAAAAAATTGCTGACTTCTTTTTAAAAGAAGACATATCTCAAATAGACAACCTAGAATTATACCTCAGGGGGCTAAAAAGAACTTTAGTCTGAATGTAGAGGATATGAAAAAAGAGTGTAGTGCCGATCAGTGAAAGACAGCCTAGGAGAGCAGAGGGAAGTCAGCAAAGCTAAAGGCTGAGCTTTGGAAAACAGAGTTGACAAGCCTTTAGCTAACCTAATGAAGAACATATAAGAAAGCTAAAGCATTATACACAGTCAGTAAGAAAGGGGAGACATTACAAACATTACCATAGACATACTCAAGTACACAGGAGACCTAGAAGAGAGGGTCAGATCCCGAGATGCACAGCCCAGCTATTAGCGTTCTTGGTGCTGTGAGAGGGCATCCAAGAAAATCGACTCAGTGGAGGAAAACTAGACATAGAAAGGCAGACACTGACTCTCTATGTCTAAGTTGGATCTTTAAGTAGATAACTCATAGACCCAAAAGGAGTCTCCAGATTGGAGTGAGTTGGGGTAAGAGAAGAAGGGAGATATGTTCAAAGGATTCAAAGTTCTGGCTTCATAGGAGCATTGTTGAGTTGTGCATGTTTAATAATGGCAAGCACTTTTGCAATGACAACACCAATGGATATGGTAAAGTGGATGGGGAAAGCCCATGAGCCCTCCATCCTACAAAAAGAGCTATAGGCAATTAAGGAATGCCACAAATGAGTCTTTCCCAGGGGCTAGCACACCAACTGGGTGTGCAATATCAAATGATGAGCCCTGAAAACATATATACAAATAACATTATACAGACTAAGAAGGTCATATTTAAGAACGTATGTTATCTACATGTGTGTGTGGATAGATAGATAGATAGATAGATAGATAGATAGATAGATAGATATAGAGATATATAGTTATAGATATAGATATTGATATTCATGTAATAGTAATTAATGGAAAAAGAGGCCACAAATATGAAGTAGAGGAGGGGGGAGTATATGGAGGGTTCAAGGAGGAAAGAGAAGGAATATATGTTTTAGTATATTATAATCTCAAAAAAATTTAAATTTAAGACAGAAAAATAATAGTGTATATTTTTAAATTGCTGAAAGTGAATGATTAACATTCTCATCACAGAGCAAGCAGATGTGTTAGTGACGTATTTACATGATTAGCTTCCTACAATCTATACTTACTTCAAAACACCGCACTATACTTTATAGGCGTGTTCAATTATTATTTGTCTACTTTTTAAGTAAAAGGGAAGCTAGTCACATTAGTTACTTCTAAAGTGAACAGCGTTGCTAGGAGATGGGGTACAAATCCCTGGACAGTCACATCATAAAATGTTCCTTTTATAACATTTGACTTTTAAAACATGTAAAATTTTGCCTACCCCCAAATAAATTATATTTTAAATTAAAATGTGGGGTATGCATGCAACTTTTTTCCTGCATAATGTCTTCTTACACTGTGACAGCAAAAATGTTCTCAAAATGATTTGCAATTTGAACAGACAATGCTCTAGTAAATAAACTAGTTTGCCTGGTTGCCATGCCTCATTGTCAAAGAAGTACTGAGAATAGATAAACTATATTGGGAATATTTCTGAAATCTACATTAAAACGTTGATATATATCATACTTTCTCTTAGACAGAAAAAAAAACAAAAACAAAAAACAAAACAACAACAACAACAAAAAAACCCCTGCCAATTAGGTGGAGAGGTGGCTCAGTCATTAAGAGGACTTGGTACTCTTGTACCAAGAGGTACAAGATTCTAAACACCCAAAAGGCAGCTCAAAACTGTCCAGAATTTTGGTTCCCAGAGATCCAATGCTCTCTTCTGTCCTCTGTGGATACCAGTGACACACATAACACACAGACACTCATGCAGCCAAAGTGCTCATACACATCAAATAAATCTAAAAACAGTTTTTTAGTTGTCAGTTGTAAACAATCCTAGTAAGCTTGAAGCAATCTTTAGATTTTATCATGTCATCATTGAAGTTTTTATTACTTTGGATGATAAAAAATACATTTTAAAGTTTATATGTCATGTTTAAATGTTTGACCCCTAATTCATGCTTATGAAATATTTAAAATGTGTTAAAATGCTAGAGTATCTAAATACTGTTTACTTTAATGTCATGATTTGTGTTTTCTGAGTCTTGAAATCATGTCCATACATAAATGCTTATTCTTACAGATACTGGAGAAATTGAAATGAAAAAGTTGGTTGATGTAATGAAAGCTTTTACAGGTGGGTAAGTTTAACATAATACTGAAACTCTCATCCTGCGCTGTGTTAAACGGCTTCTATCAGTAGTATATACTAGCTTTTGAATTCTGCATTTTTACTCATTGGTAAGGAGTAATTTGCCTTGGGGCCTGGACTTAGAACTCACTGGGTCAAAAGTTTGTCACTTAAGTGTGAGAAACTGAATTAAATCTCTGTCATCCACATAGAAGTAGGGTATAGAGCATCCATCCACATAGAAGTAGAATATGTCTCTACACCCAAAGTGATGGGGGCAGAGACAAGAAGATCCTGGGGGGCTTGCTGCCAGGAGGGAGGGAGAAGGAGGGAGAGGGAGAGGCAAATGTACCATCCACATACATATTTAAAACAATTTAAAAATTAATTTGCTACTGCTTCTGATACTCCCTCACTAGGTTATCAAGATTTTAGTCCTGAAATGCTATTTGTTTTTTTTTTCTTGGAACCAGTTTTCTCATTTCTGGAGATACTCTATAGTTAGTGAGATTTTGTTTACTATGATATAAATATACACACATTATTATTATTATTATTATCATTAAAATGTACATAAACATATATACTAGAAACATATAGCAAATGGCAAGACAAAATTAAGACAATTTTTTATCTTTTATTTATTAATTTATTGTTTTACACTCCAGATTTTATTCCCCACCCTGTCTACCCTCTAACTGTTTCACATCTATAGCTCCTTCCCATCCCCCTGTCTCCACAATGATGTCCCCACCACCCACCCAAACAGACCTCTAAACTCCCTGGGGCCTCCAATCTCTTGAGGATTAGGTGCATCATCTCTGATTGAACACAGACCCAGCAGTCCTCTGCTGTATGTGTGTTGGGGGCCTCATATCAGCTGGTGTATGCTGTCTGGTTGGTAGTCCAGTGTTTAAGAGATCTCAGGGGTTCAGATTAATTGAGACCGCTGGTCCTCCTACTGGGTCGCCCTCCTCCTCGGCTTCTTTCAGCCTTTCTCTAATTCAACCACAGGGGTCAGCAGTTTCGGTCTGTTGATTGAGTGTGAATATCTACATCTGACTCTTTCAGCTACTTGTTGGGACTTCCACAGGGCAGTCATGCTAGGTCCCTTTCTGTGAGTGCTCCACAGCCTCAGTAATAGTCTCAGGCCTTGGGATAAATTTTGAAGACTCAAAATGTTGTTTCTGTGAGGAACATTAATTTTATTGATTTATTTTTTTCATTTTTTCGGGACAAGATTTCTCTGTGTAGCCCTGGCTGTCCTGGAATACTCAGTATGTAAACCAGGCTAGCCTGGAACTAAGAGATCCTCTGCTCCCCACCTTGCCCCACCACTCCACCCCCAACCCAAGATCCCAACCCTCCACCCCCTATGTGTGCCACCACCAGCCAGCTTGGAACATTAAATCTTGTGTTTTAAATCAAAAGAATTATACTTGTAGAAATGTCTGTTTACTTCTGATTAGGTTCCTAAATTTCTAAGTTATATACACATTTATCCCTGCCATTTTGTCAAGTCTCAAAAATTAAAAAAAAATATATATATATATTATTCAAACCACCAGTCAGGACAATTTTTAAATGTTTCTTCTATTGGTTTTATGTAGATAAGTGTTATACACATTAGACTTTAATTTGTACAACATGCCTTTCAAGCATGGTTAAGTATCCGGCTTACTTAATGACAACACTGCTGTCTTTTCAAAGGTAATAAGATCGATACCAATGATCTCCAATACGTTCTGGGGAACATGGGCATTGATCTCACAGAGAAGACGCTCTTCGATCTGCTGAAGAGCCTGCCTGTGGATGGTAAGCCTCAAACACATTAATGATGTGTCAACCATGGGTATCACTGGACAATGAAGAAGTTTTAAAGTTCCCTACTTAAGTCTCTGTGGAAATCGCTAGAGTATAAATTCAGTTGTAAGTCCTTGGTGCTATTAGAACTATGAAAATGGCTTTGGGTTATATAAACAAGAAAATATGGGGAAAGTAAAGAAGAGTGAGAAACTAGGAAGGAAATAAAAGGAGAAAAATAATGTTTCACAATTGTAGAAGTTTACTAAATGTGTGGGTGTGTTTCACACACTATAGAACAACTAAAAATGGCGACCAATGCCAGACTGTAGATTTATCAGAAAGCAAAAATTTCCCCTTCTCAAAGTCATGTATATTTGAGGGTGGTGTAATGTCAATATTTACAGAAATATAATGTTTCAAATCCATGTAATCATAATGCATGTAATGCTGTCTTTAAAAGTTTTTCTGTTGTGAAATAAAACACTACTATTTATGACATGAATACATACTTAGTTTTTATGATTTTATATTACAAAAAATATATGATAGGTATTATTTTATTATAGATAATGGAATGGTATTCCAGAACAGATTGATGAAAGAAATTAAGTCTCTCAAAGGTAAGTTAGAGAATTAGTAACAGAATTTTCTCAAGAAATCTCATGGTCCAGATAGTAACTCCTTAGATAGGAAATCCCATTTCTTATTTACAACCCACTTTCTTACATTTTGAAGTATATTTGAATTTGACAAATAGTACCCTAGACACTATCTTTGCTTAAACAAACATAAATTTAGAATTTTTCAAGGTTTACTTCAAAAGAATTACTTCATGTATTTTTGCAGCTAAGGTGAAAAGAAAGGTCAAAGATACCGTAGTGTTTGTTTGTTTGTTTGTTTTGTTTTGTTTTTTAATTCAGCAAACAGTGCTGATAATAATTAACTCAAAGCTTCAGAAAACACGAATAAGCTTTACTGTTCAAAACTATGGCTGGGAAAGAGGCCTAAAAAGTCTCAGTGGGCAGAGTGCAGCGTGGGTTTGATTCAACCACAAACCCAGGGAGAAAGGTTCTGATTTTAATGTTTAAATGCTACTAACTCTGTCTGCTCTCTGGAGCACAGAGTCAGACTAGGCTTTTAGTGTTCATATTGTGATATAAGTATGTGAATTGTCAAGTTTTTTAATTTTGAGATGAGCACATGATCATTAAATCAAACAATGTTGTGTAAATGGTTAAAGTAACATTTTAAATTATTTTCATTTTCTGTACATTTCTAATCTAATGTTTTTCAAAGAAGGGAAAGTTGCTGTCGATAATGTAGACACTGTCCTGGAAAATATGGACATTAAACTCACAGAAGCAGAGCTTAAAGACCTAACAGAAGCCCTACCAGTTGATGGTGAGTATTATAAAACTGCTGTGTCTCTTGTTGTGTCTTCACTAATCTAGGTAAAGATTTTTAAAGTTTTATTTTCTCAAAAAGGCATTGGGAAAAGATAAAAAAAAATAGAAATCCTATTATTTCATTAAACCCCAAAGTCACCAATTTCTTCTCCAAGTAGATTAAAATATACCTGGGGTAACACCATGACTACTATCTAACCTCCAAAAAAATGGCTAAGGAACAGAACAGACATTCAGAGAGTGAAACACAAGATTCAAGAGGAATCATGACTTCAAAAAACAGTATCCCTCAACCAGCCCCTTTACCCTGTCACTAAGGAAGTTTGTGGTCCATGTCTCTATTCCAGTCTATGCTGAGCCTCGGGCTTACACAAATATATGCTGACCAGACCTAACCCCTTCAAAACCCAATCTCAACATTTCCACATTGAAATGGATCTCCTTTCCTGCCAAGCTTACTCTATGGTATTTTCTTGATGGCCAGTTGCCACATATTTACGCAAACTTACCTGTATTCTCCTCCTCTTGGCCATTCTTCCCCTCACTCCCAAGGTTGTCTTAAACACTCATGTGTAGTTCCTCAGTTTACCCCTAAGTTCTGTCCTCCTACCACTGACTGTGTTTCAAGCCTATCATCTTCATTGATGGTCTCAGAATAGCAGTATGTCTCTTCTCTCCATGTTGTCTTTTTGCACATTGTTTTCAATTTATGATTTTTTAATTTTATCTTATGTGTATGGGTTGGTTCATGTATGTCATGAGTGACTGGTGCCCACAGAGACCACAAGAGGGTGTTGGATTTCTTGGAATTGGAGTTGTAGAAATTGTGTGAGCTGTTATGTGGGTGCTGGGAATTGAACTTGAGTTCTCTGGAAGAGCAGCCCATGATCTTAACTGCAGAACCATCTCTCCAGCCTCATTTTTAAGACTTATTTGATTTTTAAATTGCGGGTGCGTGTTTGCGTGTGAGCATATTCATATGAACGTAGTACCCAGAGTCCAGAAGAAAGCATCAGGTAGTCTGCATCTGCTTATCCTGAACCTGGATGTTCTTCAAGAGCTGTTAAGTATTCCTTACCCCTGAGTGGTCTGTCCACCACCACTGCTGCTTCCTCTCCCTGGACCTCACCTCCCACTCCCATATTGTTTGCTGAACTGCTGGAATGGTTTATCTAAAATTCAGACCTAATTCAAATAGTAAGTACATTGTTTTTCAGGGCCCTGTCAAGGCCTATCAGAGAATGTGCTTTTGCTTGACAATCTAAACTTTGCAGGATCTTTGTTACCAGGATCATTGACATCCTCTCACAGTCTTAATTATACACATATGCAAGAATTCTTGATCGCTTGGCTTTAATTTTGCTCATGCCATATTTTTTTTTCCTCATATGATGCATTTGCTCATTTCACTTGGGAAACTCTTTTATTCCTTAACTTTAAACCTCCACTCAGACACACAGGTCCTGGTTTTTTATTGTAGCTCACTGGACAGACTCGTTCTTCCACTTGGTAGGTGTTCTTCCCATCTCTCACCAGACATTTGACAAGGATGGTTCATCTTCACTGTCAACTTGATTGTATTTAGGATTACCCAGGAGATGTGTGAGACATGCATGTGACATGTCTGTGTGGATATTTCCAGAGAGGATTAAAAGACACCCCTGAGTGTGTGTGACAACATCCCATAGAATAAAAGGAAGGAGACCCATGTGTCTCCTTTACTCCTTCAGCCACCATGAGGTGAAATGATCCGACCCACCATGCCCTGCACACAGTGATGGACTGAATTTTCATTTCATATTAAGTGTGTAATAAAATAAGTAAGTAATAAAACTTCCAGGTTTTACATGGGGATATCTTTAATGACTATTCTTCTGTTATGTGCTCAATGTCCATTACCACTGAAAGGAAAGAGAAAAAATCATTGCAACAGCAACAACTTCAGAACAAACCAAATATCAGAATATAGATCACAAAAGAAAGCAGTGTGAGGAAGGTGATAAATCAAGGAATAGAAGTCTGACTACATGGTAGTGAATGGCATGTTAATAAACTGGAGAAAAGAAAGAACAACAAGGAATAAAGTATTCTTAAAAAATAAAAACAACACTGAAGATATAATGGAAAGAAATTAATGGATAAATGAAAAAGATGAATGAGATTTTTTTAAAGTCCTGTACTACAAATTTTCAGTTTCATACCTCTCTACCTATCCTCTAAGTTAGTGAAAACAGACAAAATTCCAATCTGTGTTACTATTCTCATGGCATTTATTTTTAGATGCACGGTCATACAAGAGCAGTCTTTTGAAACATCAAAATTATTTTTCTGGGCCACAGATGTGACTGGATGATTAAGCTCGCATAATGATTCTGCTTAGGACCAGAGTTCAGTCCCCAGCACCCCATGGGGTAGCTCACAACTGTCTGCCACTCTGGCTCTAAGAGATCCATTGCCCTCTTCTGGCTTCCATGACCTCCTGAACTCGTGTGCATATATGCCTCGTACAGACACACATATGCATAATTAAAGTATAATACATCCTTTTTAAATGTCTTTTTCTTCTTGCTTTGGCAAGTTTCACTCACAAATTTAACAAAAGAAATAACACTTAAAACATCATGTCAGATCTAAGAATTGTGGGTACCAGCACCCTACCCAACCCTCTATATCTTGTTGCTCTTCTTCCTCATGTGTCAGAAACCTTGTTTCTCAGTCGGGTTCATGGATATCTAGGATAAGCACTACATTTCTTACCTCCACTGAAACTGTGGTAATATGATGTGTTCTGCCTAATAAAAGTAAGAAGCATTGTTTTCTAGAAACATCCTTAACCAGAGAGGCTTCATCTTGTTTTTTTCCTTCTCCTCAAATGTTGGCTAGAGGGGCCATCTTGGATCTGAAATAGAAGTCCACATAAGAATGAGTAGAAGACAGGAAGAAATGCATTTATCAAACAAAATCAAGGAAGCCATTTTCTTAGACTCTGCCAGGTGTGCTGGGTGGTAGCAATTCATCACTAGAGTCTGTTTTAGTTATTACCGGCACAGGCTAAGGAACAACCACTGAAAGGTCAGGTCTCACCTTCAGGGTTATGTTCACTTTACAAGACTTCTTTCTTTGCTTACCAGGATCCATTGGTGGGGATCCCACCCCAGTGTGCTTCACAAACTGTGGAGTCCAGCAAGTTCCCACTCACATCACAAGCCCACCAGTCTACACATACAGCAACAAACGCCCAACATCAGAGGTGTCCCCCAAGTGCTTCAGGAAATGGGGAAGACAAAGTACGGAATTCTAGATGGAGAGAGAGCCCTGAAGAAGCCCTGCACTCTACCTGGGAGTCTCAGTGTTTTAGATTTTGTCTAGCAATAAACCACAGTGCAAAGGGGGAGGAGATTGTAGAGATGAAGAGGTATTACAGAACCAGGGTTACATCTCAGTGCTGCCCAGTACTAAACTGTAGGTGCCCATCCAGGAGACAACACTGTAGGGAAGAAAGCAGCCAGTGATAGTGTCGGAGATCTCTAGTCCATGAGAGTCTGCAGGAACCTGTGGTGCTCCTGGCTCCAGAGGGTGGGACTACCAGTCACCACACCTTCCAAGCTCTCTGCTGCCTAAACTCATGACACTCCCTTCTCACTTTGTGACCACCTCCCACCTACACACTGTGATGGGTGTTCCTGACTTGAGATTGATTCTTGTTTCCTAATCCAAAGAGTATCTGAACCTCAAACAATACCCAACCACAAGATGGCAGCTGGCTATAGGTTTCTGAGATATGGCGAGGAGAAAACGTAATTCTTTCCTGGTGTTATCACACAGGTAGAGACACTACTCCACCAAATCCCACCTCCTGGATTTAGCGCTTTGCAGAACTATGGGCTTCTTCCATGGTTAGAATGCCAGTTCATTTAGCTTCTGGAACACTCACCTGCCCTTGTGGCTGTCCCCCCTCCCCACTACCAACCCCAAAGGAACTGGAATTGGTGCTATAAACTTGCTCTGTCCCTTTTCAGATTTTCCCAGTTTAGCCCCCCTGGTGACTCTTGACTCACAGCCTCACAGCTCTCTCTCTCTCTCTCTCTCTCTCTCTCTTTCTCTCTCTCTCTCTCTCTCTCTCTCTCTGGAATGTAGGGTGCTCTTTGTTATGCGATTCTTCTTAATCACATAGGGAATTCATAATTGCTTCCTAGAGAGGAAAGTCTTTCAGTCCTGGCATCAGTCTAACTTTAGTGGTTTTGTTGTTGGTTGTTGGTTTTGAGTATTTTCTTTCTCTTTTCCTCAAACCCCAACAATGCAACATGCCTGGATCTTTTATATACCTCTGTTCACCAAAGCTCCTTTTTCTCTTTCTTTCAGTTTTACAGCTTATCTTAGATTCCACTTAATTGACTTTAAGTTCACTGTCTTTTCTTCATGTTTGCTCTCTATCTTTTTAATTAGTTACCAGTCTCCACTAAATGTTTCTTTCTTCATTCATTTCTGTTGTGTTTACTGTTCCTTCCAGGAGCGGAGACTCAATTACTCAAAGCCTTTGCTAATTCTTTTGCGTTGCTTGTTTGAGACAGGTTCTCACTAGGTGCCAGAGGAGTATCATCCATACTTATGGCTTTCCTGTAACTGGATGGCAGAAGTAATGACATTCTAAAAAGGCACTGTGGCTCTCAATCTAACTATCAGACTATTGAAACAATAAATCTCCTCCAAAGGGGAATTTCCCCCCAGGAATCTCATGCTGGGAGAAGGGAAACTGGGAGAAGGGAAATGTACAGGTCAGAAGGGGAACTAGTCTCCCTCAGAGAGATTCTACATGGTTCTAACAACTTGTCCTACCACCTTACAGAATGAGACTGAAGCCCAGACACGGACGTGATTCTCTGGACCATACCTTTGCTGGGGCTACTTTGATGTGCTTACCTTCAACGTTCTACTTTAATCTCTCTTCAGGACTCTAAAGAAGAACTTAAGGGTCCTGGATCTTTTTGTCCCTCTTCCCAATGTGGACACACTGAATACATCCCCTTTTCTGCTTCCCTCTCTTAATTCGGTTCTTTAAATTGGTTTGTTAAGGACAGGTGGCTGACCCTGGCTTGGGACAGAGACTGTGATCCCAAATTCATTAGCACTCTTGCCTCAGCCTCCCAACTTCTCAGATTACAGGTGTATGTCACTGCATCTGGTTCTCTGATAAATCTGACATCTCAAGGTTGGCATGATCTACTTACTCAGCAGCAGAAGAAATAATACTCTATGGTCACCACTTGTGACTACAACCATCTTGTTCAGTTTTGTCCTGGGGAACAATGGAAACATAGGTCTGATAACTTGATGATCTATTTTTTTCCTGTATAAATAAAGGGAATCTATTAGGAATGGTTCATCTCTTGTGAACCATTCTGTAGAAATGTACCAAGGCTCTCAGTGATCCTCGTGACTCTTTTAAATACCACACAGCTTCTTAGGGAATGTCTGACTGACTGACAAACTAATATTTGATGACTAAATAAATAAAAGCAATGGAAAAGAAGACTGAGATTTTATCTTTGAAAAGGTGAATATGGTTGCTTCAAAGATAGAGCAGTCATATTTGATTAGTCATTTAAGATTACCATAGTGACTGAAATTTTTCTAAAAATTAATACTGGAAATATTTGAAAAATTAGCAAAGGTGTGGGGGATCCCTGCAGGCATCATAGCTGGAAGTAAAATGATATACAAAAAGGTAAGAAGGAAAACTCAGCTTACCCAACTTAGCCAGGCTGGATCAAACTTCAGGAGTCTGATGAGAGTTAATTGCTGGCATATTTAAACACACTACAATTTATTAAAAAAAAAAAAGTTTCCTGGCACAATATAATCCCAAGAACTAAAGGAGGCAAAATTACATTTAAATTCAACTCAGAGTACATACGATTTCTTCCAACAAGATAGGTTCTAGAGATAGGCTATCTGTATTAGCTTAAGGGCCTAGGAAAGGATCTGGAGTGGACTCAGTCACACAGATAGTATAGAGGTCATTTGGGCTCTTAACCATCTCTGATCCCTATTTTAAAATTTTTAAAAGTCAATGACCATTTCTAAGTTTTTGATTATATAAGGATATTATTTCATATAATATTCTAAGCTTCATATTAGCAAAATATATAAAGAGCTATTTGACAAATTTAAGTCTAGACATGACATAATGATAGTTCTCTGGAGCCTCCAAGGTCCCATGTCATGCCTGAGTGTGCTTTGTAGATAGTTAGGAGAGGCATCCTTACAGTGTGCTTGGTGCACACGTTTCTACTACCTTATGGCAGGTTGGCTACTCCCACAAGTCAAGTTGACACACAAAACCAGCCAGTACATCCATTCACTACTAATTATGCATTAGAATCTTGGAATACTGTATAAAATAATATCTTTGTACTATATAAGATGATGCCTTTAATAGAAGACAGGCTCTTATGAGCCTTCATAAAGTAACTCCCTTACCAGAGTCTGATCATTTACTAGACCAAGGCAATTATACACTAAAAAACAAACAAAATCTATTAAATCAACAATAGTCATTGACCTTTAAAATTTTAAAGTAGGACTTTTTAACTTTAAATTTGGGATTCTGAAATTCAGGACAATTTTAATTATGAGTTTAAAAAGACTTTTCTATGGGGTAACAGAATATTTGGAAGTATCTGAGAACTAACCACAGAAAATCCTGAAGTAGAAATGTTTATATCCTGCTGATACTGTAAATGAAACAAAACTCTGAGCAACATCAAAGCATGACACTTCCACGGAGCAAGAACTTGTCGGAAAGCTTTAGATTTTACTGCATTCTGAAGATAACTGGATGTAACAGATTCAAAAGTTGAACCAAAAATAAATATAGGTGAAACATTAAAACAGTCTAATTCTTATTTACTGCATTTTTGGCTTAACTCTTTTTGGCCTCCAGGGAACTTTGAGAAACACGTATGTTTGCATTTCTGGACCAGTGCATTAACCAGAAAAAAAAGTATTCTGAAAAGCTTTCCTGATTCCAGTTTACTTCTGTTTCCTTTTGAAATCCATTCCAACTCCATTGCTGTTTTTAAAACTTTTGTTATGTTGTACAAATATCCAAGTTTTTAAAAATGAAAGTTTAGTAATTATAAATATAAGAGAGTCTGTGTGGTTTGGATTTTCAATACCTAAAAAGACCTGAGGTTAGAAAAAAAACTCAATTTTTTGATATAAAAAAATAAAATGTCTTATTTTGCTAATACTGTGAGCACATCACTGGGATGGATTTGTAATTTCACAAGGCAACCATCCCTTAAGTATACCTGATCTTAAACAAACTTTGTTTTTAGTTATTTTCTTTAGGTTTAATGTTGACAGCATTTATAGGAGGCCAAAGTTTGTCCTTGTAAATGAATTAAACTTGTACTTAGCACGACTCTAAGCATAGTTCCAAGCACACTAAAGAATTTGATCATTTATAAGTTGACTGACCATGAACTTGTATGCCTTAATTATCTTTAAAGTTTGCAACAAATTAGTGACTTTGATAAGATCTTAATTTTATACTTTTATCCCTGTTAAGTTTGAGCCTTAAAATTTTGTATTGAAAATTCCTTAGGATCAAAATAAAACTTTAAACCTTATAAACAATCTCAAAGACAAAGAGCCTAGACATAACTTTAAGTCAGATTTTGCTATCCTGAAAAAGACCTTAGGAATTTATATATATTTTTTTCACTTATTGAAAATAGATTCTTAAGCCGGGCAGTGGTGGCACACGCCTTTAATCCCAGCACTTAGGAGGCAGAGGCAGGCGGATTTCTGAGTTCGAGGCCAGCCTGGTCTATAGAGTGAGTTCCAGGAGAGCCAGGGCTGCACAGAGAAATGCTGTCTCGAAAACCAAAAAAAGAAAAAAAAAGAGAAAGAAAATGGATTTTTTTTTCATATACTATATTTTGATTACAGTTTCTCCTTTCTCTACTCCTCCAGACATTCCCCACCTCCCCTCCAAACCAAAGCTACTCCATTTCTATCCCTCATTGGGAAAAAAAAATGGGCTTTTAAGAGATAACAACCAAAGAAGAAAAAAATAGAATGTAATAAGATAAAACAATAACCATCACATCAAGGCTGAACCATCACCCAACAGAAAGAGAAGAGTCCCAAGAGGAGGCACAAGAATTAAACACATTCATTCACACACTGAGGAGTCCCATAAAAATACTAAGCTGAAAGTTATACTACATACACAGAGGCTCTAGTGCTGGCCCATGTAGGCTCGATTCTTTCTGCTTCAGTCTTTATGAGTGTATACAAGCTTTGCTCAGTTGATTCAGAGAGCCTTGTTCTCCTGGTATCTTCTATCTGCTCTGGCCCTTACATTCCTTCTGCCTCCTCTTCCAAGGGGGTTCTCTGAACTCTGAGGAGAAGGATTTGATGAAGACAGCCTATTTGACCTGAGTGTTCCAAAATCTCTCTCTGTGTATAATGTTTGGTCTCTGTATTTGTTCCCATCTATTGAAGTAGGAAGCTTCGTTGATGATGGCTGAATAAGGCGCTGTTCTATGAGAATAGCAGAGTATCATTAAGAATCATTTTATTGCTTTTTTTTTTTTTTTTTTTTTTTTTTAGAGCAGTAGTATTTGCTTTTACCCTGCATCTCTGGGCTATCTAGTCTCTGGTTCTTGGTCATCCAAACAGTATTGTGTATGAGCTTTATCTCATGGAGTGAGCCTTAAAGAGTCAAAACATTTAGTTGTCTACTCTCACAAGCCTTAGGCCACCATTACCTTAGCATCTCTTGCAGGCAGGACATATTGTAGATCAAAGATTTTGTGGGTGGGTTGATGTCTTAGTTAGGGTGCCATGACTATGGCAATTCTTATAAAGGAAAATATTTCACTGGGGCTGGATTACAATTCATTCCATTATCATGGCAGGGAGCATGGAGGCACTCAGGCAGACATGGTGCAGAAAAGTAGCTGAGAATTCTGTATCTGAATCAGCAAATAGCAAGAAGAGATGTTAACACTAGGCCTGGCTTGAGTGTCTGAAACATCAAAGCCCACCCTCTAGTGACATATTTTCTCCAGCAAGGATACACCTTCTCTAACAAGGCCACTTCCTAATAGTGCCACTCCCTATGGACCTATGGGGTTCATTTTCATTCAAGCCACCATAGTTGGTGTCTATGTTTCTCTTTTGATAGCCTACAGAGTACCTTCCTGAACCAAAGACACTAAAATGTAAGGGGGAAGGCTCCATGTAGGCTCTAGCTCTACTTCTCCATATTCAGTGAGTTGAGTTGTGTGAATGCTGTCTTCAGCAATGCTCTCCCACCACACACCCCAGAATCAGGTTGTGAATGGCAACTCATTGTCTTGGCAAACAACCTGGTTTATTTGGGGGTTTCCATGAAACCCTCTTGGCCAACCAACCACAGGAGCTCTGTCATAAGTTCCTATCTAGCCCTGCTATAGCAGCACAAAAGCAGATATAGATGAACAAGCAGATGAGTGTGTCTGTCCCAATACATGTTTATGGACATTAAAACTTGAGCAATTTTTATGAGACACAGATGTTTTCTTTGGGGGGGGTTACAATTAACTAAAAATAAAAAGGCAACTCTGAGATTATAAGTGACAAAAATAAAAGGTTCCAGACTGAACGTGGCTACTGGACCTTCATGTGCCAAGCTCTGAATCAGGGGAAAGAATACTGTTTACTGTTAGATAATCCCTCATATCCAAGATTGGTGTATTGACATGTGATGTAGGCCACAACTGTGGAATGCAGACTTTAGAGTACAGGGACATCAAGCTCTATTTTTCTGAATCTGTTCACCTTTAAAATATTTTAATTGAACAAGTGAATGGAATATAGTATGATGATACACACACAACATTTCCATGTCACTATTACTTTGTGTTTAGACTCATCTATTTCTTTTCTAGTAATTAGTAAAATATATTCTAGGTGGTTGTGAGCTACAGGCCCCTTGCTGTTTTTAGAACAATAGAACTTACCTTTGTCTATACGTGAACACTTACTATCTATCCCTTTGCCCTCTATGTATCAGAATCCCTAGTAATCAGTGTTCTTAAATTCCTATTGACTTTTCTAAAACAAAAACAACCTACATTTGAGGATGGGAGTGGGCTGTGGAACTTTTCTTTCTCCTGAGTAATTTCACTTAGAATAGCATCTTTCATTTGGGTCCATCCATTCAGTGAACTAATGAAATATCATTCTTTTTGTGGTTGAATAACACTCCACTGGGCTCAAGCAGTCTATCTTTTTAACCTTACAGCTAATGGCAGGGCTGAACTCACTAAGCTGATGGATGCAGTGAGAACTCTCACAGGTAATAAATTAATATAAATAAAGAGTATACATTATATTCAATTTGTCTTACCAGTTTACCTTTTGTGTGGTAACCTTTTAATCTTACGTTCTAGAACTATGTTTCTATAGTCTTTGGTTTTATAATAAATTTTAGTTTTGTGTATTGGTAGAAAGTTGTTCGGTATTCATGTATGATATAAAATAGTCATATATGGAGGGAAAGGTACATTCTGGATTAAATCACTGAATAAGAGTAAAATCTGATAAAGATGTAGGTGATTTTATTATTTAAAGATGCTCAGAAACGTGACAGAACATGTTTACGTGGATAATAAAGTCCTAGTTCACTAGGAAATTATATGAGCCTGTTTTTTTTCTTGTGTGTTGATAGTCTACACCAGGTTAACTGTGTTGGCTTACTTTTATTAATATAAAATGAGGCATTTCATTAGCATTAAGCAAAAATATCTATTCAGAAATCCAGTTGTGTGTGTGTGTGTATGTGTGTGTGTGTGTGTGTAAGACTGTCCTTACCAAGCAGTAAGATTACTATGGAATAGGTTGAGATGTGATGGTTTTTATAAGTGTTTTAGAAGTAAGCGGTATTTAAACTATTTCATGTTGTGTTTTGAAGGGGAAGAGACTGATGTCAGGGACGTTAAAAATGTTCTGGAAGACATGGGAATCAACCTCACGGAAAAAGAATTATTGAAGCTGCTAAAAAAGTTGCCAGTTGATGGTAAGAATTTCCAATATTAGCATTATGCCTTTAAAAGAACATAGTGCCTTAGAGAGTTCAGGTCAACCATGGTTATGTAGTTAGATCCTGTCCAAAACAAGAAAGTGAGGAGGGAGAGCTTAGTGGTGTGTGTGTGAGAGAGAGAGGAAGGGTGGAGGGGATGAAACTGTTCAGCTTGCTTTCTAAGCTTATATGGCTGGACAGAGCTCCTCCTCCTCAGTGCCTTCCCCCTCCCCGCCCCCGTGGGTTCCAGGGAACAAACTCAGATCTGAGCCATCTCTCTAGTCCCTGTTGGTAGCAAGCTTTAAAATCACCTCTATTTGATTGTAGAAGAAAGAACACGTATCTCGAGATCCTTTGCACAGACCTGTGCCGCAAATGTGATCAGAGAGACTAAACATTAAATTATGATTAAGAAACAGATTTGGACAAGTGTATAATAGAGGCAAAATAGATCAATCACAAGGGCATGAAGACGAAAGCAAGCAACTTAGCCAGAACTGACTGCCACTGTTGCTCGTGGCAGTGGGGATTGGGGGAAGAGTGTACTAAAAACTTCTTGGCTTCTTGATTAGATCATCTTTGATTGACCTCACGTATGTACATAATCAAATAAGTCTTTTTCAAATGATAGCATTCATATTTTCCCTGATGTGACTTGACATGTCCATTTCTTACAGAAGATGGAAAGGTCTATAAAAATAGGCTGGTGAGCAGCCTGACGTCTCTTAAAGGTGAGTGAGAGCCTTGACGAGGTGCAGACAGACCTGAACTCTGCTTCTTTGTTACTATGTCCTGGATGCTGTGGTTACTGTACTCAGATATCTCTTGTGGGTTATTTGCCATTTGCTCTCTCTGCTTTTGCTCTGCCTTAGAGAGATACAGCAAATTCTGGTAAGTGTGTTACTTAGGGCAAAAGCAAATGAAGTAGACTTCATTTGGAGTGTTAGCAAGGGAAATAATAAAGATTGGTTTATGTGGGGCATTTGGCCATTAATAGAAACAATCTAAAGTTTCAACAAAAGGTAAATTGACAAAAACAAAGGAAAAAAAATCACAGAACCTGTCAACTCCACTGCTGAACTGACAATCGGTGCGTGTGACCTAATCCTTTCAGCGTCCATGCTGGGTAGATGCTTGAGGCCAGTTTCACATGGAAAGGTTTCTATTATTAAGTCCACTAGGATTCTCTTTGTTAGTGTTACTGTTTGTTGAGCTGTAGATCTTGGTCCTTCCCCTGAAAAAATAACAATGCATAAAATGTAATAATTTTAAAACATTTGGTTCCTTCAATTTTGCTCATATGTCCCTGTCTTTCACAAGGAGGGACTATTAGTGCCACCAAAGTAGATTCTCTTCTGGGAAGCATGGGTGTGAAACTCGAAGAAGAGGAATTTAAAGACTTGATTCAGAATCTGCAGACGGATGGTAAGCCTGTAACCTCGCTGAGCTTCTCTGGAGCAGAGGGACTTCCCTATCAATACAGTCAGCCTTCCACTCATCAGTCCACCCTTCTGTGGCATGGTGCAATGCTCTTCCCATTCAGTTAAACATGGGGAAAGCTGTAAGACTACTAGCTATACATATATTGTGCACGAGTGTTTTGCTTGCGTGTGTGTTGTGTCTAAGCACTGAGTGTGTGCAGCGTCCACCCTGGATGCTTCTGATAAGAGGGTAGGGTGGGGACAGAGAACAATTAGAACATGCTACAGTAATCTAGAGGAAGGATGAGGCCTGGACAGGGAAACCGGCTTAGAGACAGGCACTTCGAAAGGAAAGCCACAGTCTGAAGGCAAAGCCAATTGTAATAATTTAAGGATTGGATATCAGTCTGGTTTTCTACACCACATCTGAAGTTATCCTGTTAATGTACATATCACAAATCACAACATGAAACACATGTACTCAAAATACTCTTCAAAGCACCCTTGTTTCTCCCAGGGTTAAAGTCAGAGTTCTCATTATGACCCAGAATGTATTACATGATGTGTTTAGTCTTCTGAAGTCTTCTGCTAGCTTCTCATACCCCTTGGCTAAAATAGTTTAGCCCATTCTAAAATAGTTTAGCCCATTCTAAAGACACTTGTCCTTAGACACATGAGCCAGCATGCTGACTTTGCAAGCCTTTCACTCATGTTTCTCTCAGACATCCAAACATCCCACTCCCTCATGTTTAGAACTCTTCAAATGTCACCTTCATGAGACCTCCCTCTCATACGTTCTCTTTAAACTTCAATAGCAGCACATGACATCATTCTCTGCCATTTCTCATATTTACTGTCATTTGCCACCACCTAATATCTCATTCAAACTTCCATTCCATATATTGCTAAGTGCTTATTGTTTAAGAAACAATGCTAAGCGCAGAGCAAATACTCACTACCTGGTGCATTTCATTAAATTTAGTAGGCCTCTACAGTACTCGGCCTCTACAGTACGCGGCCTCCACAGTATGCAGCCTCTATAGTACGCGGTTGATTACTAAGTAATGTAATTACGTATGTTATTCTAAAAAATGTTTATGTAAGCATTTACTAGTAAATAGCAAATTAAATTATAATGAAAATATTAACAATTATTTATATTTATATATTATGTGTATTAGACAATCTCCTTAAATCAGTTAAACCACCAGCATGTGATATGATCCAGTTTTAGATTTTGCTTCAACCATAAATTAAAGAAAAGGGTATACTCTACAGTTTCCAGGCAAGAAAATTAATTCTAAGGGAAGCAAGAAAATTAATTCCAAGGGAAGATTTGAAATTCAATTTGTGTGTGTGTGTATGTGTCTGTATGTGCGTGTGTGTATGTGCGTGCGTGTGTGTGTGTGTGTGTGTGTGTGTGTGTGTGTGTGTATGTATGTGTGTGCACGCGTGCACCTACAATAACTCAAAAGAGAAAATGCAGAGTAACATAATTGTTATAGGAATTTTAGCATGTAAGACAACATTGCCCCTTTCAACCTTGAAAAAATGTTAAGTAAAATTGTAAAGATGATTCTAGAACAAGTCTTAGAAGGTGCTTTCTTTTGCATTTTATATCAAAATTTTAATCTGCATTAATTATTTGTTTCTGTATTATTTTGTAGCTGATGGAAATGTCCCCCTTAAAGCAATAATGGATGAAGTAAAAAACTTTTCTGGTGAGTAAACACTCACCACGAAACCATGGTCCTTGATCTTTAGACTACTTAAATTATCTAGCTGCCTAGTCACTGACTTTAAAGATATGTAGGGTTTCATTACTATTGGGATGGTAGTCACTGCAGTTGGACATTACACGATTCAGGTTCTTAAAATAGACCAATGGATTATGTGTTCATAGCATGTTGCTTCACTGTGTAATTTGTTTCCTAAAAAAAAAAAAAAAAATCAATTGCTGTAGAGTGTTGTTTATTCATAATTGAAGTGTAGGAAGAGTAAATATATAAAATCATCACCCTTGTTACTACAACTACTTACACTTAATCACATCAACCAGATCAAAGCCTGTAAAGGTGGTGAATTTTTTTTTCTAATGTAAGATCAGCTTTTAATAAATAAACAGTAATTATTAGGAAAAAAATTAAAGAATTATTAGTGATATACTTGGCACTGTAATTTCTGGCATCATCAAAAGGAATCAACTTTTTTTTTCATTTTGCGCCTTTAAAATTTTTTATTGGATAATTAATTTATTCACAGTACAGATGTCATCCCTTTCCCTATTTTCCCTTTCTAGAATCCCCTATCCTATACCCCCTCTTCCTTTATGCTTTTATAACATTTGAATTCATGCATGTATTAAGGTCAGTTCTAGGATGAGGGTCTAGCAATACAATAGATGCAAATAGTCAAGGAACAAGCAAGATAATAAACACAAATAGTCAAAGAACAAGCAAGGCATTAAACCCAATTACATGAAAATTCCCATGATCACTGTTTCTAAAGGCTTATCAGGGTGACCAAAATATCTGAGCCTACTTCTCTGTCCTAGCCCAAGGTCATTTTCATGCCTGAAGTTTACTTCCTTGTTCTAGCTTAAAATTTAAATTCCTATCTGAAATTACTTCTTCATTCTAGCCTAATATTTAGATTCCTGCCTGAGATTACTTCTTTGTTGTAGCCTAAGATTTAGATTCCTACCTGAAATTACTTCTTTGTTCTAGCCTAATGTCAGATTCCTACATGAAGCCTACTTCCTTGTCCTTGGCCAATGTTATATTCCTGCCAAGCAGCCCATTTCCTTGTTCTTGGCCAAAGTCAGCTTCTTGCCAAGCAGCCCCAAAGGCTCTTCACATCTCCCCTTTTTTTATTTCGTTAACAAGACTGAGCCTGTCTTAGGTCATTCTGACAAGAATGCCTTCCTTACCCATCATGGAATATGCATTATCAAAAGCAATGCATTTCTGACTTACGTTTGTAAGGCTCTGTGCAGAATCTTACCCATCTTTGGCTTGCCAGCCTGTTAGTTTAATAACTCTGTCTGGGGGTCCATTTTCAGGTTTAAGCCATATACTTTGGCTGCCAACATGTTGATGTTGTTAAAGATAAGCTTTAACACAATAGGCAGGAATAAACGTATTCCCAGGACAAGAAGGGCTAGCCTGATCAAGCTATATATGTCATTCCTGAGGTTTGACCAAAATGGAAATACTGACCTCAGGTCATGGATAGTTTTATCAGCATTATCTGCAGCATCAAAACTCAATAGAGCAGCATTCTTTAAATTTATAATCTTACTATGCAAAGTTAACACACCCAGAGAGGTATTAGTATTATGTCAAATATCCTACAGGTGTTTTAAACTTTCTTCTAGTTATAATGACAATCATTGTGAATTTCAAAAGTAACACTATGCCCATGATATTTGTCATGACACTTGGGAGGGCTCCTAATTCTTGAACCCTGAACCTCCTTCAGATAATTTGAACAGGTTATAGAGCATCATCCATTGTTCCAGATACCTATATAAATCTTTCTGTATACTTAATACATTAGTAACATTTTTTTGCTAGATGGTTAACAAAAATAGTTGTCTTAACTCTTTGTGTCAGTGCTATTGGAGAAGCAGTGGTGCTAGCAATTAATGGAATTAAAGCTGTTATACCAGCAATAATCAAGCCCGCTACCCTCTTGCTTCTGCTTAAAGCCTAACTCACTTCTTTCTAGCACTTTCAAGGTTTTTCAGCGAGTCAAGATTTTCTAGTACTCAGGGCAATAATACAGAAGCTGGTTGATAGACCCCCATAACAGACATGCCAGGTTTCAATACACTAACACAATTGGAAATTATACAGTCAATGCAACTTACAATAAATACTGTAGAAGAGACAAAACCAATTTTAGCTTGACAATTAAAAGAGCCTTAAAACATTCACTAGCCCTTGTTTGAAATCCAGATCCTGTCCCAACTTTATCTCTTCCTATTGTAACATCATAGTGAACTACAGCTAACTTCCAAATATGTCTCTGACAAAGTCTAGATCCAGTCTTCCAAAAGTAGACTGTTATTTCCCATATTGGATTGATTTCTAGACCAGTACATGATTGAGTCCTAATAGCTGGTCACCTTTAAAAAGAATACAAGAGACATTATAATTTTTCTTTTTGATTCTCTATCCCACAAGGTCTAAAAACTTGAGGCAAGACAGCTTGTCCCATCTGTGATATAGTCAAGCAAAGGTAGGTCAGGAATATATGTCCAATACAGCTCCCCAGTCACTCTTGTCAGGGCACTCAGCAAGCTAACAGGTCGGCATCATTCTTTGTCTCAGCAACAGTATGTCTCACCAATCTTTTTAAAGTTCCATGAGCCTCTTTCACAATACCTTGTCCTTGAGGATTATATGAAATCCTGGTAATAAATAAGAGTCTCAACTGCTTGACTACAATTGCCAGACCCATTATCTGTTTTTTTATTGGATATTTTATTATTTACCTTACAATGTAATCTCTTCTTCCATTCCCTCCCAAACCCCTTATCCCACCCCCCTCCTCCTACTTCTATGAAGGTGTGCTCCCACCATCCACCCAGTCTCACCTCCCTGCTTTCGAATTCCCCAACACTAAGGAATCCAAACTTTCAGGGACCAAGGCCCTCCACTTCCACTGATGCCTGACAAGACCACCCTCTACTACCTATCCAGGTGGAGCCATGAGTCCCTCCCTTTGTGTTCTCAGGCTGCAGGTTTAGACCCTGGGAGCTCTGGTTAAATATTTTGGTACTCCTTCTAAGGACCAAAGCACCTACACTTTGGTCTTCCTTCTTCTTGAGCTTCATGTGGTCTATGCGTTGTACTTTAGGTATTGTGAGCTTTTGGGCTAATATCCACTTATCAGAGAGTGCATACCATGTGTGTTCTTTTATGATTTGGTTACCTCACTCAGGATGATATTTCCAGTTCCATTCATTTGCCTAAGAATTTCATGAACTCATTGTTTTTAATAGCTGAGTGGTACTCCATTGTGTAAATGTAGAGGTGGTGAATGTTTAAATCACTCATCTATGGTGCTCTGGTCACTAGACACTTAGGCATATTGGATTCAGTATGCCTTGACTTTGGACTTAAGAAAACATCAATCAGTTCAACTATTTTAACAATTTCTCCATCAGGATTCATTCTTCTTCCTTCCCTACTTCTGCCTCCTCCCCTACTTCTCTTCCTGCTCCCTCTTCTCATTCTCCCCTTTTCCATTTCCAGAAAAAGAGACAATTTCATTCTTTCCTTGCTTAGTCTCAATTTGTAGGTGACTCATTAGATTAGCACGAGAATTGCATCATTTGTAATCATTGAGTCCTTAAATTATCAACTAATTCTCTTTCTTCTTTCTTTCCTTTTTTTTTTTTAAAGGAAACAAGGTTGATGTAAAAGATCTACAAAATTACCTCAAAAACATGGGAATTGAGCTAACAGAGGCAGAATGTTCAGAGCTCAAGAAAACCCTGCCTACCGATGGTGAGCCATGCTATTGCCTCTTTAGCCTCACAAAGAGCTTCATTTATAGTTATTTATAAGCACTTATAAGAACTTTCCATAATATTAATAATTTTATGACACTAATTATTCTAGAACCCCATCGTCTTCATTAGGGTTTTACTGCTGTGAACAGGCATCATGACCAAAGCAACACTTATAAGGACAGCATTTAATTGGGGCTGGCTTACAGGTTCAAAGGTTCAAAGGTTCAATCTAATATTTTTGTATTTTTTTATTAGATATTTTATTTATTTACACTTCAAATGTTATACCTTTTCCCATTTTCCCCTCCTGAAACCTCCATTCCATACTCCTTCCCCTGCTTCAATGAGGATGCTCCCTCACTCACCCACCCACTCCCACCTCCACACCTTGGCATTTCCCTACACTGGGGCATCTAACCTTCACAGGACCAAGGGCCTCTCCTCCCATCGATGCCCAACAAGGCCATCCTGTGCAACATATGCTGCTGGAGCCATGGGTTGCTCCATGTGTATTCCTTGGTTAGTGGTTCAGTCCCTAGGAACTCTGGGGGGGTCTAGTTGGTTGATATTATTGTTCTTCCTATGGGCTTACAAACCCCTTCAGCTTCTTCTGTCCTTTCTCTAATTCCTCTATTGGGGACCCCTTTGGTGATCCTGTGCTCAGTCTGATGATTGGCTATGAGCATCTGCCTCTGCATTTGTCAGGCTCTGGCAGAGCCTCTCAGGAGACAGCTATATTAGGCTCCTGTCAGCATGCATTTTTTGGCATCCACAATAGTGTCTGGGTTTGGTGACTATATATGGGATGGATCAGTAGGGCAGTCTCTGGATGGCCTTTCCTTCAGTCTCTACTTCACATTTTGCCTTCATATTTCTTCCCGTGAGTATATTGTTCCCCCTTTCAAGAAGGACTAAAGTATCCACACTTTGGTCTTCATTCTTCTTGAGCTTCGTGTGGTCTGTGAATTGTATCTTGAGTATTCCAAGTTTTGGAACTAATAACCACTTATCAGTGAGTGCATAACATGTGTGTTCTTTTGTGACTGGGTTACCTCACTCAGAATGATATTTTCTAGTTCCATCTATTTGCCTAAGAATTTCACGAAGTCATTGTTTTTAATAGCTGAGTAGTACTTCATTGTGTAAATATACCACATTTTCTGTATCCATTCCTGTTTAAGGACATCTGGGTTCTTTCCAGCTTCTGGCTGTTATAAATAAGGCTGCTATGAACATAGTAAAACATGTGTCCTTGTTATATGTTGGAGCATCTTTGGGTGTATGCCCAGGAGTGGTATAGCTGGGTCCTCAAGTAATAATACTATGTCCAAATTTCTGAGGAACTGCTAGACTGATTTCCAGAGTGGTTGTACCAGCTTACAATCCCACCAAAAATGGAGGAATGTTCATCTTTTTCCACATCCTCACCAGCATCTGCTGTCGCCTGAGATTTTGATCTTAGCTATTCTGACTGATGTGAGGTGGAATCTCAGGGTTGTTTTGATTTGCATTTCTCTGATGATTAAGGATGTTTAACATTATTAGGTGCTTCTCGGCCATTCTGTATTCCTCGAGAATTCTTTGTTTAGCTCTGTACCCCATGTTTTAGTAAGATTGTTTGGTTCTCTGGAGTTTAGCTTCTTGAGTTTTTTGTACATATTGGATATTAGCCCTCTTTCAGATGTAGGATTGGTAAAGATCTTTTGCCAATCTGTTGGTTGCCATTTTGTTCTATTGATAGTGTCCTTTGCCTTATGAGGTCCCATTGGTCAATTCTTAATCTTAGAACATAAGCTATTGGTGCTCTGTTCAGGAACCTTCCCCCTGTGCCCATGTGTTCGAGGCGCTTCCCCACCTTCTCTTCTATGAGTTTCAGTGCATCTGGTTTTGTGTTCAGGTCTTTTGATCCACTGTAGTTCTCTGGTGGACTTGAGCTTTGTACAAGGAGATAAGAATGGATTGATTTGCATTTTTCTACATGTGGGCTGACAGTTGAACCAGCACCATTTATTGAAAATGCTGTCTTTTTCCACTAGATGGTTTTAGCTCCCTCATCAAAGATGAAGTGACCATAGCTGTGTGGGTTCATTTATGGGTCTTCAAGTCTATGACATTGATCTATGTACCTGTCTCTGTACCAATACCATGTAGTTTTTATCACTATTGCTCTGTAATATACCTTGAGGTCAGGGATGGTGATTCCCCCAGAAGTTCTTTTATTATTGAGAATAGTTTTATCTATCCTGGGTTTTTTGCTATTCCAAATGAATTTGCAAATTGCTCTTTCTAACTCCATGAAGAATTGAGTTGGAGTTTTGATGGAGATTGCATTGAATCTGTAGATTGCTTTTAGCAAAATGACCTTTTTTACTATATAAATCCTGCCCATCCATGCACATGAGTGATATTTCCACCATTTGAAATCTTCGATTTTTTTTTCTTCAGAGGCTTGAAGTTGTTGTCATGCAGATCTTTCACTTGCTTAGAGTCATATCAAGGTATTTTATATTATTTGTGACTATTTTAAAGGGTGTCATTTCCCTAATTTCTTTCTCAGACTGTTTATCCTTTAAGTAGAGAAAGGCTACTGATTTGTTTGAGTTAATTTTATTTCAGTTTTCTTTTTTCAGGATGGGTAGTTCTTTTTTTTTTTTTTTCTCCATTCCATTTTCCCTCTTCCTTGGCCTCACTTGCTCTGCCCCTGCTCTCTCAGGGCCTTGAGTTAATTTTATATCCAGCCACTTTGCTGAAGTTATTTATCAGGTTTAGGAGTTCTGGTGGAATTCTTAGGGTCACATAAATCGACTACCATATCATCTGCAAATAGTGATATTTTGATTCTTCCTTTCCAATTTGGGTCCCTTCGACCTCTTGTTGTCTAATCACTATAGTTAGGACTTCTGAGTAGTATATTAAATAGGTAAGGTGAGGATGAGCAGCCTTGTCTAGTTCCTGATTTTAGTGGGATTGCTAAAAGTTTCTCTCCATTTAGTTTGATGCTGGCTACTGGTTTGCTGTATATTGCTTTTACTATTGTTTATGTATGGGCATTGAATTCCTGATCTTTCCAAGACTTTTACCATGAAGGAATGTTGAATTTTGTCAAATGCTTTCTCAGCATTTAATGAGGTGATCATGTGGTTTTTTCTTTGAGTTTGTTTATATAGTGGATTACATTGATGGATTTCTGTATACTAAACTATTCCTGAATTCCTGGGATGAAGCCTAGTTGATCATGATGTATGATCCTTTTGACGTGTTCTTGGATTTGATTTGTGAGAATTTTTATTGAGTATTTTTGCATCGATATTTATAAGAGAAATTGGTCTGAAGTTCTTTTTCTTTGTTGGGTCTTTGTGTGGTTTAGATATAAGTATAATTGTGGCTTCATAGAATGAATTAGGTAGTGTTCCTTCTGTTTCTATTTTGTGGAATAGTTTGAAGAGAATTGGTATTAGGTCTGTTTGAAGGTCTGATAGAATTCTGCGCTAAACCCATCTGGTCCTGGGCTTTCTTTGGTTGGGAGACTTTTAATGACTGTTTTTATTTCTTTAGGGGTTGTGGGACTGTTTAGATGGTTTATCGGATCCTGATTTAACTTTGGTACCTGGTTTCTGTCTAGAAAATTGTCCATTTCATCCAGATTTTCCAGTTTTGTTGAGTATAGGCTTTTATAGTAGTATCTGATGATTTTTTTTAATTTCCTCAGTTTCTGTTGTTATGTCCCCCTTTTCATTTCCGATTTTATTAATTTGGATACTGTTTCTGTGCCCTCTGGTTAGTCTGGCTAAGGGTTTATTTATCTTGTTGATTTTCTCAAAGAACAAACTCCAGGTTTTGTTGATTCTTTGTATAGTTCTTTTTGTTTCTACTTGGTTGATTTTAGCCCTGATTTTGATTATTTCATGCTACTCCTCTTGGGTGTATTTGCTTCTTTTTGTTCTAGAGCTTTCAGGTGTGCTGTCAAGCTGCTAGCATATGCTTCCTCTTTTTGGAGGCACTCAGAGCTATGAATTTTCCTCTTAGAACTGCTTTCCTTGTGTCCCATAAGATTGGGTATGTTGTGCCTTCATTTTTATTAAATTCTAAAAAGTCTTTAATTTCTTTCTTTATTTCTTCCTTGACCAAGTTATCATTGAGTTGAGCATTGTTCAGCTTCCATGTGTGTGTGGGCTTTCTGTTGTTTTTGAAGACCATTCTTAGTGAATGGTGATCTGATAGGATGCATGAAATTATTTCAGTCTTCTTATATCTGTTGAGGCCTGTTTTATGACTAATTATACGGTCAGTTTTAGAGAAGGTATCATGAGGTGCTGAGAAGAAGGTATATTCTTTTATTTTAGGACTAAATGTTCTATAGGTATCTGTTAAATCCATTTAGTTCATAACTTCTGTTAGTTTCACTGTGTCTGTTTAGTTTCTGTTTCCATGATCTGTCCATTGCTAAGAGTGGGTTGTTGAAGTCTCTCACTATTATTGTGTGAGGTGCAATGTGTTCTTTGAGCTTAAGTTTCTTTTATGAATGTGAGTGCCCTTGCATTTGGAGCATAGATGTTAAGAAGTGACAGTCCGTCTCAGTAGATTTTTTTTTCCTTTGACGAGTATGAAGTATCCTTCCTTATCTTTTTTGATGACTTTTGGTTGAAAGTCGATATTCAATAGTAGAATGGCTACGCCAGCTTGTTTCTTGGGACCATTTGTTTGAATTTTTTCTGCCTTTTACTGTGAGGTAGTGTCTGTCTTTGTCACTGAGGTGCATTTCCTGTATGCAGCAAAATGCTGGGTCCTGTTTATGAATCCAGTCCATTAGTCTGTTTTTTAATTGAGGAATTCAGTCCATTGATATTAAGAGATATAAAGGAAAAGTGATTGCTGCTTCCTGTTATTTTTGTTGTTAGAAGTGGAATTATGTTTGTGTGGCTATCTTATTTTGGGTTTGTTGAAAGAAGATTACTTTCTTGCTTTTTCTAAGTTTCCCTCCTTGTGTTGGAGTTTTCCATCTGTTATTCTTTGTATGGCTAAATTTGTGGAAAGATATTGTGTAAATTTGTTTTTGTCATGGAATATCTTGGTTTCTCCATCTATGTTAATTGAGAGTTTTGCTGGGTATAGTAGTCTAGGCTGACATTTGTGTTCTCTTAAGTCTGTATGACATCTGCCCAGGATCTTCTGGCTTATATAGTTTCTGGTAAGAAGTCTGGTGTAACTCTGATAGGTCTGCCTTTATATGTTACTTGACCTTTTCCCCTTACTGTTTTTAATATTTTTTCTTTTTTTGTGCATTTGGTATTTTGATTATTGTGTGGCAGAAGGAATTTCTTTTCTGGTCCAGTCTATTTGGAGTTCTGTAGGCTTCTTGTGTGTTCATGGGCATCTCTTTCTTTAGGTTAGGGAAGTTTTCTTCTATAATTTTGTTGAAGACATTTACTAGCCCTTTAAGTTGAGAATCTTCACTCTCTTCTAACTTATTATCCTTAGGTTTGGTCTTCTCATTGTGTCCTGGATTTCCTGGATGTTTTGGGTTAGGAAGTTTTGCATTTTGCATTTTTTTGACAGTTGTGCCAATGTTTTCTATGGTATCTTCTGCACCTGAGATTCTCTCTTCTATCTCTTGTATTCTGTTGGTGATCTATGACTCCTGATCTCTTTCCTAGGCTTTCTATCTCCAGGGTTGTCTCCCTTTGTGATTTCTTTATTGTTTCTATTTCCATTTTTATATCCTGCATGGTTTTGTTCAATTTTTTCACCTGTTTGATTGTGTTTTCCTATAATTCTTTAAGGGGCTTTTGTGTTTCCTCTTTAAGGGCTTCTACCTGTTTGCCTATGTTCTCTTGGATTTCTTTAAGGGAATTATTTATGTCCTTCTTAAAGTCCTCTATCATCATCATGAGATGTGATCTTAAATCTGAATCTTGCTTTTCTGGTGTGTTGGGGTATCCAGGACTTGCTATAGTGGAAGAAATTGGTTCTGATGATGCCAGGTAGCCTTGGATTCTGTTGCTTAGGTTCTTGTGCTTGCCTCTTGCCATCTGGTTATCTCTGGTATTAGTTGGTCTTGCTGTCTCTAACTGCATCTTATCCCTCCTGTGAGCCTGTAGATTTATGATCTTAGGTGTGTCTGCAATCCTGGGAGACCATTTCTTTCCAGGCAGGATTTGTGTAAGGAGAGCTATGCCACAGGATTAACTATAGAGTGCAGATAGCAACTAGAAGGACCCTGTCTTCAGCTGCTCTGAGGTTCCTGTGCTCTGTGTGCTCCAGGCAGGTCCCTCTTTGACCCAGTTATTAGAGTGTTGGCCTCACCTGTGGAGTTAGCAGTGACGGAACTCCTAGGAGACCAGCTCTCTCTGGGAGGGATTTGGGTACAGAGATATGCCACAGGGTTAACCCCGGGAGCAGATCAGTTCAATCTATTATTATCAAGGTGGGATCATGGCAGCTTCCAGGCAGGCATGGTGCAGGAGGAGCTGAGAGTTCTACATCTTCATCTGAAAGCCGCTAGAAAAAGACTGGCTTCCAGGCAGCTAGGTCAAGAAAGGGTCTTAAAGCCCACACTCACAGTGACACACTTCCTCCAATAAGATCACAACTACACCAACAAGGCCACACCTACTAATAGTGCCACTCCCTAGGCCAAGCATATTCAAACCACTACATTCAATAGCTCTAATTAGATTATAGGTTATGTAGAAGACACGCAATTATTAATTAAATTTTACCTCTTAAATCATTAAAACCTTTAAAGACAAGTAATTACTACAACTTAATATTTATTATTAAATATTAAAATATTAATATTAATTACTAAATTAATATTAATTATTAATATATTAAATGAGGAAAATTAGATGTGATGAGAGAAAGAAAGGGAAATGAAAAGAGTGAAAAGTCAGTACAAGAACTAGAAAGAAGTCAATGGAACCAATGGCTAAGAGTCCCAAGTCTGAGTCCATAGATCCAAATCCTGGTTTCTTTACCTGTCGCTGTGTTATCTCAGATGAGCTACTTAACTGTTCTATATCCTGAGTTCCACATCTTCAAAATGGGAGTAAGAACTGAAGGAAATGAAGCACCTTGAGAAGTGATGGGTAGAGAGTTAAACACGGTAAACATTGACTGAGCCGCTGTGGTGGGACGCCATGAGGATGGCTGTGGTGACAGCTGTGTTGACAGCTGTGTTGACAGCTGTGGTGACAGCTGTGTTGACAGCTGTGGTGACAGCTGTGTTGACAGCTGTGGTGACACCTGTGGTGACAGCTGTGGTGATGGTGGTAAAGGCAGCCATAGTGATGAAGCTTAGGAGCAGTCTTAACACAATGATAGCTGAGGTGACAAAGCTCACAGAGATCTTTCACTTTCCCAGGATTTGGCATTCCAACTTCTATTTAGAGTAAATGTAAAAGCAGTTTCTAGAGTGTCATAAAACATGTCATCTACATGATTTTCATCTAACATGAATTTACTTTTTCCTCATAGCTGCCGGAAAGGTATATCAGAATAAAGTGCTGAATTCTCTAAAGTCACAGGAAGGTAATGACTTAAATATTAAATTCTCATGTCTGTATTTATATTTTAAATACTAGACATGTCCTAATTACCTATGCTTCCTTACAAATTGGTTTTTATTAACAATTAGCCTTATTTGTATTTCTGCATATAGCTTTGAGTTTTCCCAAACTTTACCAGAAGGGGAAAAAAGTCATTTGAAATTTATTTTTTACATAGCAAAGAATTATTTTATAACTTTGTGTCAAATACTTTTACCTTTCATGAGCAAGAACAGCCTTTACTGCTTCTGAAATCAAGATAATTGCTTCCACCTTAGTTTAAAAGTTGTCCATTCTTCTATGGTCTCGTTTTCTTCTAGTCAGTCTATTAGCATCTGTTAAAGAAGACGGAGCTGTAGTTGGATCTTGAATGCACTGAAACCATCTAACTGTCTCATTTTCGTTTTTTTAAGGAGGGATGGTTAATCTCAGTGACCTGGACAAAGTTCTTAAAAACATGGGAGTTGAACTCACAGAAAAAGAAAGTAAAACTCTAGCAGACAATCTCATAGTTAAAGGTGAGCACTGACTATGTAATACCCCAATACTTTTTAAGTTCAAAGAATTATCTCCCAGTATCTGTTATATGTACCAGAATTAGATGTTCTTGGAAACTATAAAAATTCAATAGAGCCAGGAAAAAAATTAATTATATATCATTATGTTGAGATCTGTTCCCTCTATCCCTTGTATATTCAGGGTTTTTTCATGAAAATAAAATATGTCAGGTTTTCTCAAAGGCCTTTTCTGCTGCCTTGAGTGACCATGTGATCCATGTCTTCGTATTTAGCAATGTGATGAATTTTGTTTATTGATGTGCATATGTTGAACCATGTCTTTATCTCTAAAAAGAAGACAGCTTGGTCATGGTGTGTGATCTTTTTGTGTTTTCTTAAATGAGATTTATAAGTATTTTACTGAAAATTCTTGTTTTTGTGTTTATCAGGGAGATTGTCTTGTCATTCTGTCTTTATCTGGTTTCAGTATTAAAGGAGTACTAGCTTTTTAACAAGTGTTGGAAAGCATTCTTTCCTTTTCTACTTTCTGGTGCTGACTAAAGATTTGCCAATTTTATTGATCTTTTCAAAGAACCAACTTCTATTTTTTCCATTTCATTGTCCTGGTATTTATTCCATTGCTCCCCATCTAAGCCTTGGCCTTAGTTTGATACAGTTCACATCCTGGGGCTTAGGAAAGGCTGAGTCTGAGGTAGTTGGCCACATGAAAGAGAATCAATGATGTTAAATACTGTTACTTATCACTGATTTATAGGTAACAGCAGTGTCTCACACATATCCCCAAAGCCAATTATTACATAGACTGATTACTAATGTCTTATATATTCAATAAATGAAATTATTACCAATATTTCTATTAATAAATAAAATTGTAATAAATAAAATGAAATATTAATAAATGGAATAAATTACCAAATATTTTTAACATTTTCCTTTTTTATATAAACTTTTTAAAAAGTTTTATTTATTTATTTTATGTATGTGAGTATACTTTCACTCTCTCCAGACGTACCAGATGAGGGCATCAGATCCCATCACAGATGGTTGTGAGCCACCATGTGGTTGCTGGGAATTGAACAGGACCTCTGGAAGAGCAGTCAGTGCTCTCCTCTTCCTTGGTACTCTACTGTACCATCTTTTCTGCCCAAGTTGCCAATTTTTTTTGTTTGATTTTTGTTCTTTTTTTAATTTATTTTTTATTGGATATTTTATTTACATTTCAGATGCCATCCCCTTTCCCCATTTCCCCTCCCTTAAAAACCCCTATCCCATGCCCCCTTTTCCTTTTTGCTTATATACAATTTTTTAAATGCTAATCAAAGGCTTTATAAGTTTGGTAATGCTCAATCAGAAGTGTAACCCAGTACCCAACCTAGATATATCAACTATCTTTGACTGGTGGAGACATGTGAACATCTGCCTCCATGTCCCCCCTTGTTTTTTGTTCTTATTGGATATTTTATTTACATTTCAGATGTACCAAATATTTTAATAAGGAACTATATGGAAAACAGTAAAATGTCTTAGTAGTTTTCTCAGATATATAGAAATAAGTATCTAGAAAGCCAAGGTAATAAAAAATATAAAAGAGAGTTATTTTGACCAAAAGATGAAAATTTCCCCTTTGTTATGACTACTGATGGAATGGTATAGCTAATGTAAGTCAAACTTTACACTCTTTCTAAGGTAAAATATGAAAGGCCATACAAGCCAGGTCTTATTTTGCTGGAAGATTTTCCCAAGTCTATTAATTATAAATTATATATAAGATTTGAAAAACCCAACAAAAAGATTGGATTTTGACTGAAGTTATAAATGTGTCATGTACCAAAAAGATGTGCCATCTAATTGATTGTGTCTTTTCTAATAGCTGATGGGAAGATTAGTCTCAGTAAGCTTCTAGACACAGTAAACACAATCAGAGGTAAGTGGTGGTAAGGTACTCAGAATGGACCTAAGAATATAAATAATCCTACTAAATTACATTTATGATTCATTTATTATAGCTATTGTCATTATTCAGATATTTTCTCTTTTATTAATGAGTGGTCTATCTCTAATTTCCTAGAATTGGAATATGGGTTAGCTATATTTCAGTTACTATTTTATGCGAAAATATAATGATGTGTATGAATGTTTTGCCTACGTGTGTGTCTGTATACCACATGAGTGCCTGGTACCCAGGGAGGCCTAAAAAGGGCATCAGATCTCCTGGAGCTAGAGTTATAGGTAATTGTGGGCCACTATGGTAAATGCCAGGGATCAAATCCAGGTCCTCTGCAAGAGCAGCAAGCACTTTAGCCCCTGAGCCATCTTTCCAGCCAGCCTCTCTATGCAAAATTTTGATTGCCTCTTTTTAACAAGTCTTTTATTTTCCTCTTAATTATTTCTCCATAACATATTTAACTACTGAGGTTAAATGGCTTATGATTAATAAATTAAACAAAGCTTCAGTTAAGGATATAGATATTACAAAAATGCTAACATAATTTTACTGGCTAATTTATGAATATAGACTACCTAAAATATTCTGCTCTACAGTGTTTTATTCCATACATCTGTGTTCACTGTCATGCACGTTCCCCATTGATTATGAGAAGATGCTTTTTAGCTGTGTTTATATTAAAGTTTTGCTCTTGGTACAGTAGCTGAGAACAATGCTGAGAATATTTCAGTAATTTTTAAGATTCTTAGATTCTTAAAATTCTTATTATTTATAGGAGAGGTTATCAATATGGATGATTTAGAAGACATCGTGAAAAACATGGGGATAGAACTTACAGATAAGGAATTCTTGAGGCTGATGGAAAACTTACAAGCTGATGGTAAGGGTTTAAACTAGACACAACTGTGGTTTTAGGCAGGGGACAGTTTTTATGCTGAACAGACATTGGCAACATCTAGAAACAGGAGTTTTGTGTTGCATCTGGCAGGGACAGGTGTGGGGTAACACTGGTAACTAGTGGGTTCTCATGGGTTAATAACATCCTTAGAGTAATAAACAAGTTTCAGGAATAAGACAGCCCTGCACTTTAAGAACCAACCAGCCTAGCGTATCCATAGTTCTGCTATTAACACTCCTCAGTGTCACCTTTAGGGAAGCTTAGGTTTGTGTACTTTTGTACAAACACTCCGTCCTGTTCAGCTATGAGAAGAGCATCTCAGCTATGAGGAGAGCATCTCAGCCATGTCAGGCATTTCAGCAGTGGTGTTCTCATTCATCTCTGTTCCAGAAACATGAGATTGGCCGACCATGATCTAAAAACCTCTGAAACCATGAGTCAAAATAAATCTTTCTTCCATTAAGCTGATTTTCTCAGGCTAATCTTACTACAGCAAAAAGTCTGCCGAACACATGCCAGGGAGAAAAAACGTTCAACATTCAAAATTCTATGTCATAAAATGTTTCTGTGCATTGATTTAAATAGAAAACAAAAACTCAGTTAAGAGACATGCTTCTGAGATGATTTTTAAATACTGTTGTAATAATTGATTTCTCCTTTGCCTGAATTGTTTGTTCTTACAGCTGATAGGAATACTTATCAGAAGAGGTTGATGGAGGGTTTAAAGACCATTAAAGGTAAGAGAACTTACGTAAAAACAAACATACAAGAAGGCCTAGTGGTTTGCTTTACTTTCTTCCCTGGACATTCAGACATGAACCACCCTTCTGGTAGGCACAGTGCTTTATCTTTGTCATTAAAATCTTTTGTAGAAGCCCCTGTAATCTGCCATTCTTACTGGGACAAAATATGCACAGCACAGTTTACCATTTTAGATGCGCAGACCAGTAACATTAGGTACATTCATGGTATTGTACAGCCACGACCCATGCTCACCTTCAGAGCCTTTTGTCGTTATGAATAGAAACTCTGGACCTGTTACAGAATCATTACTATTATAGAATAGCAATAGAATCATTACTATTTCCTCCCCCTCCAGATCCTGGTTGCCTCTCTTCCATTTTCTGTGAATTTATCTCTTCTAGGGACCTAGAAGTACCAATAAGTTAACTGCATTTAATTTTATGTCTTAAGTTTGAATTGTAGAGAAATTTTCTCCATTCCTTGGGAAATTCTCAAAAGTTTATCAGAATCCCAATTGAAATCTAAATATTTACAACTTTTAAAATGTAATTGGCAGCAAGTTCAATCGATCTGAAAGTTCAATGAACAATAATCATCTCATTATCCAAATAACAAAAAATGAGGTTGTCTATTTTTGACCCATTTTAAAGTTATTATCTTTTACTTTTACCTGCGTCTCTTTTTAAGAAGGGGAAATCAAGACTGATCAAGTGGACATGTTTCTGAAGAACATAGGTATGGACATCTCAGAGACAGAACTTAAGGATCTAAAACAAAGCCTGCCAGTTTCTGGTAAGTATCTACCAGTTTGCATCAGAATGGCAAAGCTGTTAAAACACAGACTCCAGAGCCAGGCTGCCTGTTTGAGTACTGGCTCTTCTGTTCAATGCTCATGTTATCTTAATGTTCTTTCTGTGACCCACTTTTTTTTGTCTATATAAAAGCATATTAAGAATACCTAATTAACAAAGTTTTGTGAGGACCAAATTATATCAGTTCTATCATTGTTATTAGTATTATCATGGTCTAATCTTGTGTGATTAAGTATGTGAAACTTCAAAATGCTAATAGACATCAAGCCATTTGGAAAAAAAACTCTGAAAAGAACTCAAAACTTAAACTGGGATGACAGCTCACTAGATGAAGTGCCTGCCATACAAGCATGAGGGCTTGAGTTTGGTGTCCAGAACCCACATTTAAAGTTGAGTATTAGAGCTGGAGAGATGACTCTGCTCATCCAGAGGACCTGGGTTCGATTCCTAGCACTCACATGGTGGCTTACAATCATCTGTAACTCCAGTTCCAATGCCCTTTCTAACCTCCGCAGGCACCAGGCATGCAAGTGGTACACTGCCATGCATGCACACAAACACCTGATATGAATTTTTTAATTAAAAAGTTGAGTATTGTAGCATATACTTACTTTTAACTCCAGCACCAGAGAGGCAGAGATAGACTCGCTTGTATCTGGACTCCCTGGACAGCTAGCCTAGTCTAACCTTTAGTGAGCATTAGTCCAGACAAAGGTATTGTCTCAAAAATCAAGGTTGACAGCATCTAAGGAATCACAACCATGGTTGTCATTTGGCCTACATGCAAACACACACACACACACACATACACACACACACACACACACAGAGAGAGAGAGAGAGAGAGAGAGAGAGAGAGAGAGAGAGAGAGAGAGAACGAACTAAAGTAAGAGCAAATCCTTCTCAGGCATTTACATCAAGAGAATAAGTCCTTTTGCTGTGAATTCCATATCTGGCTGAGGAGTCGCTAGAGAGGGCCAAGATGAGGCAAGGAGAAACAAAGCAAGCAGGGACAGTGCAAAGGAAAGTATACTGGGATGCGAGCAATTTAAAGATAAATTAAGATGGTGGAGAAACAAAGACCAGCTCGTGGGGATGAGGATCAACCCTCTCCAGATGGCTTCAGATTTGCAGAGACTATTTCCTCCAGTCAATATAAAACAGAGACAAAGTTTCAAAGAAGTAATAGTACACCACCTATTTGGTTCCTTGTCGTCAATCAAGATAGAAGTAAGACTGAATAGCATGGTGCAGTGAGACTCTCTTTCCCAAGATCTGGAAAAACAAGTATGATTCATATACATTCGTACATACATTAATTTATGTTTTACCAGTTTTAAAGAGGCATTACAACATATTACGGAGACAGAATTGCTTCCCTAAATTAAATTCTTAATTATACCGGATGTTTCCTTTCTATTTATTTTGATCTCTTGAGGACCTCAAACAGGAGCGATATTGTGTAGACATCATTTGTATTTTAAACTTTGTCTTTTACTACCATGTAAATGGTAGGTAGATAGTCATTAAAAACAGACCTCTAAATATCTGGTATGGAAAACCTGTGCCACTAATATGTGACATTGATAAGTTCTATGTATAATTCAAAGCATTGGCAAAGTCCATACAATTTAATTATAACATTGCAGGATTGTGAATATGAGCCAACTGTATGTGAGTGGAACGTTTCTTAAAGTATTCAAATGTAGCGTAAACTTCTTTTAAAATGTTGTTCCCGGGGTCAGGCTGACTAACAGGTTCACTTAAGATTAAACAGCCGAGGAACAACTAAAAACAAAACAGCTCCTTTCCATAGCGTTCTTTCGTGGCTAAAAGTTCCAGTAGCTTCAAGCTGCATTGTCAATTCAGCGGCGCGGTGGAATTAAAACCTTTTACATTTCACGCTAATGAAGAAGAAGCGTGCTGTGATAATTATTATAAATCCTCCTCATTTCGGATCTTTATTCTGATTATTTGTTATCTTGCAGCTAATGGGAAAGTCGACATAAGAGCTATAATAAATGAAGCAAACACTTTCACAGGTCAGTCATGCATTCCAACCCAACTAAAGCCTTCAGACTCTTATAATAATTTGTATTCTGTTGTTTTTCCACACTGCTCTGAAATTAGATCCAATAGGAAAAAAAAATCTTAGATTGCATAAATTTAGTAAAATGTGGCCAAAACAGTACAAATAAAATACCTATGGGACTATGTCTTAGTAAGAAATCCCACATTCTATAGAACCTGTGCTCTGAATCTCTCTGTGAAGTACACGGGCTCAGCAGAGGGCGTTCTGAATTTTATATGATTCATTTAACACTGTCAACAATTAAAACATTAATTAAAGCATGAAACTAGAGGATTATTTGTACTAGCCACCGTATGCATTGATTTTACAGTAAAAAGGCTGGATTTAGTTTTTCTAGAATCTAAAGAGAGCCTGTGTAAAGACGGCTAAAGGAACATGTAAGCATCCTACATTTCCTCCCATGCAGAGCAGCGTGCTCTGCTTCCGTGACTCAGACTAAACTTGGAGATAGCGATCGTGTCCACCTCTCACTCTGTCTGACTTCTTAGGGGAAAAGATCGAAGTTAGCAATCTGAGAAATCTGCTGCGAAAGATGGGGATTGAGTTCACGGACCCAGAGTACATGAGGCTACTGAGGATGCTGCCAGTGGACGGTAAGACTTAAAAAGCCACTGCGTCTCTGGGCTGTAATTTAATAAGCCTGGGAGGGAAATACACACTTTAGAATTCAGTGAAGGTCTATACCATTTAAAGAATATAGTATAAAATAAATGACTTGCAGAAACGATGAGACAGACAGAGACAAAGGTAGCAGCCTACAGTGACAGCTCAGCCCTTCTCTGTGAATAGTGGCAGCAATGGAGTGAGTGACAAGATCAAGCCGGCATGCTATCTGGGTGTGTGCGATAAGATTGATATAAGTTAGGATGGCCAACAAAGCAAATATGGCAAATGAAGAGAGTCGGGAAAACTTTTCACACTGTATTTGCCCTTTCTGTAACTCTGAAATCCCATCTAAATAAAGGTTAGAATAAAGAAATACTGGGGGCGCTGTAGAGGTTTGGTTTGAGGCCCACGGAACTCTTCTATAAACCTGTTATGACGAGAGAATGATTTTACTATAGTCAAGGCACAATCCACGTGATTGCTCAAGTCTCAGGAGTCGCTGTATGCAGACAATATAAGTGAACTGTTTCCGTTCTCTGTTTTTGTCTCCCACCGAGTTTATATTTCATATTCTTCTAAGGGCTAAGGGGACTGTAGCTCCACGGTAGCATGCTTTCCTTGCTCGCAAGAGGCCATAGGTTCAATTCCCAGCACTGCCAATAGATAGATAGATAGATAGATAGATAGATAGATAGATAGATAGACCACTTTTTTTCTGGAACATTAACCAATTCAGATATAGAATCTGGAAAGTATTTTCACGTAATTTGAAAAACATACTGTCTATCCATAGCCATTCTCTCTTTCCTTCCTAACAGGCATCCCTGTGCTCGTCCTCTTCTTGATTCTCATAGCTTGTTAACATTGTTGCTGATATTTTATTTTCCTCCTGAAGATTTTTAAACCTGCCATCTTTAGTCTTCTGTGTAGTGCCTTCCATTTCTATCTTAACGTCTGTCTTTCTTTTCTTTTTGTGTTTGGGACTCTTTAAATGCCCTGTCCCTGAGGATGGGTGATTGGGTCTATTTTCATTTTTCTCTGTTTTAATATTCTATTCTTCTCTCACCAGTGTTCTTGAGTGATGTGAAAAGCTCACGCAAAATTATCTCTTTTTTTTTTTCATGCAGAAAACGGTATGGTGTTTTGGAATAGAGTTCTGAAGGCTGTGAAGTTTCTCAAAGGTGAGTCAAAGCTCATACTAATGCATCTGAAATCCTCAGGCTTTACAAAGTGTGTCTGCTGTTGTTTCTCTCTCCTCTTTGAAGAAGACATCAGACTTAGAATCTTCATAAATTTATTACCAAAAGTAAAAAATAAAAATAAATTTAAAAATTTAGGTAACAAAAGCTTCGTTACCTAAATGTAGAGGGTAAAATTGTAGTGAAAGAATGCAGTCATTTTGTTAGTTCTAGGAATGATATTCATTAGTAGAGAAAAACAGCCCGGGACTCAGACAGTGGGATAAGTATTTCTAATGTTGACTACAAGTATTAGGGAGTGGTGCATCAATGAGCTGACTCCAGCCCAGTGCAATTAAGCCAGAGTCCTCTAAAGACCTTCTCTGTTCTAATAGGTTTGTCACCAGGAAAGAGTTTTTAAAAACAGGTTGCACTTATTTTATGACTCTTGACCTTCCCTGTTTTATTGGAAAATTCAAGTGGAAGTTTGAGAGGATTTTTGTAATATATACTAATCACAGTACAAAAATGCAACATATATGGGTTGTTATATACATTTTTTCTTAAAGTAGTTACACGGTATATGATTTTCATGGTTTGCATCTTTCATTTACTCTCGTTTTCCTTTGTGTCTTTTTTTTCTTCCTCCTTAAGGAGGAAAAGTTGATGTCAAAAGCCTGGGCTCTTTCCTGGAAAACATGGGTATCAAACTTACTGAGCAGGAAGTGGAGGAGCTGGCGGAGAGCCTGCCAGTTGACGGTATGCCTGTTACATAGCACTATCTGTCCCTGAAGAAGGCTTTTAATCTGAGAGCTAAGAATTTTAAAAACTAGATTGAGTTGGTGTTAAGATAAATGTTCAAAATCTTAACATTACAAATAACATTTTCATTACCAGCTAGAAAACCTATAAATACTTAAGTGAGAAAATTAAATAAGATTTTATTTTTGTGTGCTTTTGAAACCTAGGAAACAAAACAAAAGAAGTCCATTAAATCACTGAGTTTTAGATATGCCATTTTAGTTCCTGGGCTTTTGTACAAAATTAAAATTTTAAATTTCAAGCCACTCCCCCCTAGCTAGAAACAAAAATACTCAATTTAAAACAACAAAACATATATATATATATATATATATATATATATATATATATATATATATTATCTAGAAATAAATGTATTTTAAATCCTACCCATGTCACTTAAGAGATTTTACCCACTGTCAAGGTTTTGTTTTGTTTTGTTTTGTTTTGTTTTTTGTTCCAAAGTCAAATAGAGATCTAAGAAGTACAGGGCCACTTTCTAGGTCCTTTTTTCCTGTGTCTATCTCCATGAAGGCCACGGGCTTACTTCAAACAACAGAAGCATGTAAAATATGAAACAGATAGAAAACAATTAACAAAACGACACGGGTAACTCCTTGCCTACCCTATAACTACACTGAGAATGAACAGACTAAATTCTACAATCAAAAGACAGACTATAAGAGTAGATAAATAAAACCCAACCAGTTGATTCAATTGAGTCTATGAACCTGGAGAGACCAAAAGCGAAAGTACAGTGGGGAGAGGATTTCATGCATCAGGAAACCAAAAGAGAACAAGGGTAACCATGTCAGACAGTAAGGAAAAAATAAATAAAACAGCCTTTTTTAAAAGGAACATAAAAACCCAAAATTTATGAGAGGCATCAAAAACCAGTCCTAAAGGGGAAACTTAGAGTAAAGGACTGACATCAACAGAGATCTCAAATAGACAACCTGATGGTACCTCAGGGGCTAGAAAAGGAAAACAAACTAAAGCCAAACACACCAAAAGGTAGAAAACAGGAAAAGTTGAAAGTAGAGAGTTCTCACCGGAGCTTGGGGAAGGAAGTATCTCTGTTGGGCTCTGAGGGAAGAGCCCGTGCCAGCGGCAGTCAGCATGAGCAAGAGAGGCCCCAATACACCACAACAGGGCAAAATGTCCCCAAAAGCCTTCTTCCTGCCAAGAGGAGCACAGGAAGCTCGCCAACGCCTCAGTCACCTTCCCTGAGTTCTGTAAGAAATGCTCCAAGACCATGTCTGCAAAAGAAAAATCAAAGTTTGAAGATCTGGCCAAGAGTGACTAAGCTCGTGATGACCAGCAGAAAGGAGATAAGACAGGAAAGAAAAAAGATTCCAATACTCCAAAAAGACCACCGTCTGCTTTCTCCCTGTTTTGCTCTGAACATCGCCCAAAGATCAAAAATATACACCCAGGTCTGTCTATTGGAAATACAGCAAAGAAACTGGGTCAGATGTGGTCTGCACAATCTGCTGAAGATAAACAACCATACGAGCAGAAAGCAGGTAAACTAAAGGAGAAGTGTGAAACGGATATTGCTGCATACCGTGCAGAGGGCAAAGGAGAAGCAACAAAGAAGGGTCCCGGCAGGCCAACAGGTTCAAAGAGGAGGATGAACCAGAAGATGAGGAAGAGGAGAGAAGGAGGAGGAGGAAGATGGTGAAGATGATGATGAGAAGGATGAGGAGAAAGAATAAATGGCTGTCCTAAAATGTGTGGTGTGTATGTGCTCAGGCAACTATTTTGCCAAGAATGAAATTCAAGCACAGATCAACATTAGCTTCAGTATAAAAACTGTACAGAATTTTGTATAGCTGATGAGATTCTTTGTAGAGAAAATACTTTTAAAAAAAAATAAGTTTGTAGCTTTTTCAGGGGTTACAATGTACAGTTAGATTGAAAGCTTTTGATTTTGAATGTTTTTAAATATTTAATGGTTTCTTTAATTTCTTATGGTAGCAAAACAAACTTCATTGGAATTTATATTACCAGTAAAAATAAAAATAAAAAACTTTTAGGATGTTGCATTGTTTTGTTTCTATTTTTAATTTAATTTGTAATAAAGTAATATGTATTACTTGAAAAAAAGATGGAAGTAGAAATAAAAGAAAGATTAGGAAAACAATAGAAAATGCCAACCAAACTAAGATTTGTTCCCTTTGGCTAGACTAAGGATAAAAGTAAGAATACTAAAGAAAATAAATAAATAAAAATAAAGGGAAGACATTACAGCCAAACCCAGGTGTACAAAAGCTTAGAAGAGAGTGTTGCACAGTTATGCAGCAATGAAGTGAACAGAATAGAAAAATGACAATGTGACAATATATAGACAATTTATCAATTCTGAATCATCAAGAAAGAGAAAATCTGACCAGACCAAAAAAAAGGGGGGGGGGGTGATTGAATATGTCAGTCTATTTTTTCATTCCTACTGCAAAACACTTTAAATGTGTAAAGAAAGGAGATACTTAGCTCGCAGGTTGCATAACACTATTCCCTGTGAGATATTAATGAGCATCTACTAATCCCAGATAAGGAGCCAACCATGGACCAAAGTAATTTCAATATACAGGTAGGAAGAATTAATACTATTATCATGTCCGTATTACTTAAAGCCGTCTACATTCAATGTACTAAATTTCTGGTTTTCACAGATATAGAAAAGCAATCCTAAAATTCATATGAAACAACAAAGACCCAGGGGGCCCATGTCAATCTTTAGTAAGGCAGCACTCTACCCACTTCCAGGTGTACTAGAAACTTATGGGCAAGTCTCTCCACTGTATATCCTTGGCATATGGCTTCTGGACTTACCACATTCATTGCATTTCTCCTTTAAACCTTTTATTCATAGCAAATGGAAAAGTTGATCTCGAAAAGGTGATGGATGAAGCAATAATCTTTACAGGTACGTGAGAGTTGATTTAAATATAGGATCCTAATTTTTATAGTAAAATATTTTTAAGTGTTTTTAATTATGTGTGTGTATATGAATATATGACACATGTATACAGGTACCCACAGAGGTCAAAGGAGGATGCTGCATCCCTGGAGCTGAAATGATAGGCAGTTATGACCCAAATTCAGGTTGTTTAAGAGTAACCATTTCTCCAGCCCCAACATGATTTCCTTCATGTCTTTATTGCTATGCTAATTCTATAACACATATTTGTTTATTTTTTAACCCAATTTAGTCCAGAAATTGGAATGTTTTCTAATGTGTTTTCTTTTTCATTTGTTAGTGTGGTTGGTTTTGTCTGTTTCTGTTTTTTTTGCTTTTGTTTGTTTCCAGACAGGTTTTCTCTATGTAGCCCTGGCTGTCCTGGAACTCACTTTGCAGATAAGGTTGGCCTTGAGCTCACAGAGATCTGACCACCTCTGCCTTCTGAGTGCTGGGGTTAAAGGCGTGCAGCAGCACACCTAGCTTTAGTGTGTTTTCTAGTAATTTATTTTATTTTCCTTAATATAATATAGCCAAATTCAACAATAAACTGAAATGAATCTTTAAAAGAGGACTCTAGTACACATTCATAGGCTTAGGATAAGCCATTTGCAACCTTCTAGTTGAATGGAGAAATACCTGCTCATCATTGCCATTCTGGGTGCCATTGGTAGTGCCTGTTCTTAAAGAAACACACAACAAGATGGGATTGAATATGAAAAAGGTATTATGAATAGACACGATCATGTAAAGAGAGACATCTGAGAAAGGCTGGAAGCTATGAAGTCTGATTCCAAGTGGAGCACTGAGAGACAGAGACAGAGACAGAGACAGAGACAGAGAGAGGGGGAGAGAGGGGGAGAGGGGGAGAAAAGGGGAGAGGGGGAGAGAGGGGAAGGAAAGAGGGAGAGAGGTAGAGAAGAGGGAGAGGGGAAAGGGAGAGGAGAGGGGGAGGAGAGGGAGAGAAGAGGGGAGAAGAAGGGGAGAAGGGGAGAGGGGAGGGGGAGGGGGAGGGAAGGAGAGAGGAAGAGAGGGAGGAGGGGGAGAGGGGGAGGGGAGCGGGAGGAATGGAGGGAAGGAGAGAGGGAGAGAGGGAAGAGAGAGGGGGAGAGGGAAAGAGGGAGGAGAGAGGGAGAGAGGGAGGAGAGAGGGAGAGAGGGAGGAGAGAGGGAGAGAGGGAGAGAGGAGAGGGTGAGAGGGAGAGGATGAGAGGGAAAGGGTGAGAGGGAAAGGGTGAGAGGGAGAGGGTGAGAGGGAGAGGGTGAGAGGGAGAAGGAGAGGGAGAGAGAGAGAGAGAAAGAGAGAGAGAGAGAGAGAGA
>JANHMN010000002.1:16722427-16733255 GCA_030674055.1 Rhabdomys pumilio | reverse complement strand
GAGAGAGAGAGAGAGAGAGAGAGAGAGAGAGAGAGAGAGAGAGAGAGTGCAGGAATGGATAGAAGTGTCCTTTCAGAATTCCTAGACTGCTCTATGGCCCTACCACCTTGAGCTTACCCAGCTGATGTTACTTGATGTCAGAAGCTAAGCAGGGTCAATCCTGCTTAGTATTTGGATGGGAGAGTTCTTAGACCAAAAGCCATCCAGTCTTTAGAAGGACCGTCAGGTTTTGCAGCAACCCTCCAGGATAGACAGCCACCTCTTATAGAAACGGGTTTCCTTTCTATCTTTGTTGCTCTCAGTCATTGATCTCAAGAAGCCTAAGAGAGAAGAAACAAATATGAGGATGGATTTCAAAGCCGTAGCTGGGGCCAACTTATGTTCTCAGTGGGTCCTACTGACGTGTTCTCACGACCAGCATTGAGAGTAAGCTCTCTTATCATGATGGCATCTACAAACAAATCATGTTTCTTCGAAGGATGTCCTTTCTAGATACTCAGTGACTTCCCACCCTGCACTTAGATTGTATAGTTTAATTATCTGTGATTGTGCAAAATTCCACGTGTGTCACTATTTTAATCTTTATTATTAAGGAGAAAAAATTGATATGGATGAGGTAAAAAATGTTCTGGTGAACATGGGACTAGAGTACAAAGATCAAGAATTCTCCAAGCTGATGAAAAATCTGCCATTTGATGGTAAGCCTCTCAAATATTAATGTGATAAGAAGGCTTTAGATTTCTCTATGACAAAACTATCCTCATTTCATTACACTAAATAGAAAGATCATCTCTGAAAAAATTAAAAACTAAGATTCTCCATGTACCCTGACATGAATTCTCTCTACACCAGCTTCTATTTTAAATCTGGATATTCCTCTTTATTATGCTGCCTATAGCAAGAGGGACATGAGAGTAATGCAGGATTCCTGGAAAGAGAAAAGGATAGTTTACAAGTGAGCAAATGCAGGGCTGGGGGAGAGTAAAAGAGGGTGTGTGTGATATAGAACCTGACTTCTAAATTTCCACAATTGTCTCTCATGTTTTTATACACTTATTTATTGTGTATGTGCACACACATGCATATGTATAATGGACATTTATGTGTGTGGGTGTGCCTGTGCCATGGTACATGTGTGGAAGTCATGTGCAACTTGGAAAAGTAGGTTCTCTCCTACCACCACGTGGACCCAGGGGGTAAGACTGGAGTTCTGAGACTCAACAGCAAGCTCCTTTACCCCTCCTTGGCTATCACATTTTTTATAAGAAGGGAGATCTTGAGAGAAGATCCTAAATGCCTGTTTTCCTGAGCAAACACTAATGATCAGCCACCCTTCTGTAACTTAAATTCTGTATTTCTTACAGAAGATGGAAAGATCTATCGAAACAGGTTGCTGGAGAACTTGAAGTCCTTGAAAGGTGAGTGACAGTAAGTTTTGGAGAAAGTCTGTGCCTGCCAGCAGAGCTCATGTATCCATTTATGTTACAGCCTTTACTGCAGCTGCTGAGCCTCTGTCTTAGGCCTAAGGAAAAAGACCCCCACTTTCTCAAGATTTTGTTTCTTTCTTTGAACAAAAGAAATAGAAAAGAATTTATCATTTATGGAGAAAACATTAGTAGCAGATTTAGTAAGGAGAAAACAGAAACTAAACTTGGAATTCAGCTATCTAAAATCAACCCCAGATATTGTTCAGAAACAAGAAATAGTTATTTCCAGAACTAGAATTTCCTCAGTATTTATTTTTATTAAAATGAAATTCCATATATTTATTATGTACATACTGCTTTAAAGTATAAATGACTAAATTTGGCTAAATTATTATAACACATTACTTCATATAGTGTCATCTGTGCAGGAGACAGTAACATTCATGCTCCTGGCTTCATCTCTGTTGCTGAGATAAAACACCCTAACAGAAAGCAACTTTAGGAAGGAAAGAGTTTCTTTGGCTTACAATCCCAAACCGTAGTTTATTACTGGATTTAACACCTCCACTATCTAAACCTTAAGAATGTTTATAAGCAGAATGTGACAGTTTAAAATCATGTTAATATAAATAAAATAGGGTTGTTTTTTGCCTATGTTAGACATTACTAATACTAATAGATAACTGAAGAGAGTCTATAAATAGGCATTAAAAAATGCATGACCCCCCCTTCCCAAAAGAATTTATATGCAATCTTTCTGAGTGAGTTTGTAGCAGTTTCTGTGTGAGTTTGCAGCAGGCTCTATCGCTCCAAAGGCTGCAGGAAACTATCTTGGAAGCTTTGTACCTTCCTTCACGGACCTCTCTTTCCTCAGGTGGGATGGTCAGTACCAGCAATCTGAAAACTGTGATGGATAACCTAGGAATCAAACTCAAGGACAGCGAATTTAAGGATCTGATTCAAAGTCTCCCTGTTGGTGGTGAGTAGGGCTTTCAAGTGTCCTACTTATACCGGGAGAGGACTTTTTTTTTTTAAAGAAAAGAAAAACCTTAACAATAAAAGTCCTAGGGTAAGGGGCTTTAGGAATGGTGGCCTCATAGGATGTAATCAAAAGGTTATACATATGGGGAAAGTATATGAGCAAACAGTTAGCAAAGTTAGTGTTGAAGCCTTGTGTCTGAATGTATGGCATTTTTAATCTCCACCCGTATTATGATCAGTAGTAGACAGTCTTCTACACATTAAATAACAAAATATAGGATCTTGAGATAAGGGTACTTCTGAATTTCTTTCCATCACTAACAAGAGTTTGGGATACTAGAACTGTGAATGAAATTTATATTATTGAAATGGGACTTTTCTACTTTTAAGATTTTCTTAGCCGGGCGGTGGTGGCGCACGCCTTTAATCCCAGCACTTGGGAGGCAGAGGCAGGCGGATTTCTGAGTTCGAGGCCAGCCTGGTCTACAGAGTGAGTTCCAGGACAGCCAGGGCTATACAGAGAAACCTTGTCTCAAAAAAAAAAAATTTCTTAATGATGTTCATGAAAGCAATGAAATTGGATAACAGGACATGTTGCCTACATATTCCTATTTTTAAAAATGTATTATTTTATGTGTATGAATTTTTTGCCTGCATGTGTGTCTCTATACCACATACATACAGTGCCCATAAAGACCAGAAGTGGGAACTGGGTCTCCTGGAACTGGAGTAACAGATATTTGGATGCTGAGAATCAAACCTGGGTCCTTTAGAAGATCAGTAAGAGCTCTTAACCACTGAATCATCTCTCCAGACTCCACCAGTGTATTTCTTAAATAAATATGTAAAGCACTTAGAAAAGAACCTTTGCAAATGACAAATAATGGTTTATCATCTTCATTCTCATTCTTTATTCCAGCTAACAACAAGATTTCTCTAGATACATTGATGAAAAAGTTGAAATCTTTTACAGGTGAGGAAATACTTTCTCATCGTGTAAATACTTATGTTAAATTTATTTAAATTCAATATCACTGGAAAAAAAGAGAAATTATCTAGGGATTCTAATCAGTAGCACCTCATTTTTCCATGGAATTTCTGGAATCACAAAACATTAAAATGTTTCATAATGCGATAAACACACCTAATGCCCCTCGGACTAACTTCAGATGTTAAAGTGTTTTGTACTAGACTATAATACTTTCAGTTTTCATTAATGTACCTTAATCACAAATGGCTTAAAACAGTCTAAAACCTTATAGAATATGGTATAGTAAATTAAAAGTAGGAATAATGGAATAATTCATTTTCACTGAAAAAAGCAAACAACTCTTACCACGCAAATATTTCTGAAGAGCAACTTGTAAAAATCAATTTTATCTTAGTTTACTCATGAGATTTCATTGTAAAAGTTACCTTTCTTAATGTTAGTAAAACAAACACACAAACAAAACATCTCTAATTTATGTGAAGCCAATAAATAGCATGAAACATACCCATTGACTCTGCAACTCACAATAATTCACTATTTAAGTAATTTAACCACAGTATTTGAGGTTCATGTGTCCTCAACTCCCTCTTTGAAAGGAGACAAGGTCGATTCCAGTGACTTGAGAAACATCTTAAAAAATCTGGGGATTGAACTCACAGAGAAGGAACAAGAAAGGCTGCTGAAAACACTGCCTATTGATGGTGAGCCAGCTGGGAGACTCATGAAGTTTTCTTTTGTTTCTTTATCTTTGTCTGTAGGTCTGTATGAAAGTCTCTAATTCTACTTCTGTTTACTTTCCTCTAAAAGTACAAAAAGGAAGGAAATGGAGGAAGGAAGGAAGGAAGGAAGGAAGGAAGGAAGGAAGGAAGGAAGGAAGAAAAGAAGGAAGGAGAAAAAAGAAAGAGGGAGGGAGGAAAGAAGGGAGGGAGGCAGAGGGGGTATTGTTATAGATAATCTTGCCCAGTTGTCTTTGATACTTTATATTGTAAGTTCAAGAAGCCTTGAGACAAAAGATGACATCAACCATAAAGCATGTTATCTTTAGGCCACTAATTTGTTTACATCATGAAATGAGAAAAGACCAAAGAAGAGAGAAATATATCAATGGCAAAATAAAGCAACATTTAGCATATGGAGTCCCTCAGGTTCTAGAGTAGAGAGGCTCGTCCCAACGAGGAAGCTTCCCACTCCACAGCTTTACTGTCTCAAATTAAGTAGCATGCAAAGTTGGGACAATTCTTTTAATTTTAATGATTATTGTGTATGACGTATGTACTATGGGTGTGTGCAGAGGCCTAGGATAAACTTATGAAGTCAGCTCTCTCCCACCTCTACATAGGTGCTGAGTTAGAATTCAAGTTGCCAGACTTGTAGAGCAAACACCTTTGTCAGCTGAGCCATCTCACCAGTCCAAGACAAGTCTCTAAAATGTTGATTATTAGATCATTTGTATTATGCTACTTTAATTATGTAAGGTTAGTTTCCCATGAAATGAACTATGGTTTTTCCTCAGATGCTGGGAAGATCCATTACAATAGGTTGCTAAAAGGTCTGAAGTCCTTACATGGTAAGTCACTTAATTAAAAGACCCATATCTGACACTTACCGTTCATTAAATCAGTAATTGTGAATCCTTGCTTTAGTATAACTCCTTGTTTCTTTACACTAACACACTTTCTTTGCACTAACATACACTAAGACACATATGTCGTGCACACAATAATCATAAAAATTAAAAAACTCTATTTCTATCTACCTTACAACCAACAGCATATATTTTATCTTAAAGCAGTGGGTCTCAACCTTCCTAATGCCACAACCCTTTAATACAGTTCCTCATGCTGTGGTAACCACCAACCATAAGATGGTTGCTACTTTATAACTTTAATTTGCTACTGTTGTAAATTGTAATGTCTGATGATATGCAGCCCAGTGAAAGGGTCATTATGCCCAGAGGGATCACAACCCATGGGTTAAGAACTGCTGTCTTAGAGAGAGCGGTCTATAGCACCTTGCATGTTTGGTTTTTTTACCTTTTTTCAGCACCCCTCATGGTGTAACTGAGACAAAAATTTATTTTGAACTATTTTATTGACTTTCTGTGTGTACTTTGACAAGTATATTTGGGGTTTCAAGGTATAAATACATTTTATTTTTTACTATTTTATTTTAATGGAATTTATAGTCATTGTATTACTTAGAATTTGATTAGGGAAGCATAATTACTAGGAGCAACATATGTCAAGAGTTTTATTACAATATTAAGCCATGAAATCATGAGATCTACTGAAGGATTCTGAGGGCTGATACCTCTGCTCCTGATTATGAGCCCGAAATCATTTCACTTGTGACTTTCATGCAAAATATACCGTGGAACTGTACAGTAAAGGAATCTGTAGAAATGGGACAAGAATATTATGCTTCTAAGATGGCTGTCCCACTGCCCTAGGAAGCAGCCAGACAGCCCCATGCAAACACTCTCTGCATCAGTAGACACAGTAGACATAAGAAGAAAGCTGCACAGAGTGTAGCGACCTGCAACTTCATTTCTGCTCTGTAATTATGCAGGTTTCTCTTTGATAAATACTACCTCAAGGTTATACAGAAAGACTGTGGGTGTGACTCAGATTATAGCTTAGCATGTGTGAGGTCCTGGGTTCAAGTCACATCACAGAAAGAAAAATTAAAAAACATGTACAGAAAAATGGGATTCTTGGAAACATAATTTCAACTTAGTAAGTTGATGCCATTAAAACCACTTTAGCCCGTAAAGATGCTAATAATGAGTTTATATATGGAAGGTGTTGGTAAAATACACCTTTTTTATTCCCGTGTTATCTTTTTTCTAAGAGGGAAAGGTTCAAGTAAATAACCTGGACAATGTCCTGAAAAGTCTGGGAATCACACTCAGTGAAGAGGAATTTTCAAAGCTGTCCAAAGACCTTCCTGTGGACGGTAAGTGCCACAAATAGCCCCAAGATATCTTCTTATCTTTGTGTTGCATCTAATCTATTTTTAAATAGATGCAATTGGTGACAGATACATATTAGAAAAATTGGAGGAGTTAATAGTAAAGTAAGAGTAAATCTGGATCTTTATTATAATTAAACAAAATCAGCATTATCAGTTGGTTTCTATAAGAATTGCTAAAATGCTTTTAATCCCAGCACTCAGGAGGCTGAGACAGGCAGATCTCTGTGAATTTGAGGCTATCCTAGTCTATAGAGTGAGTTCCAAGCTAGCCTGGAATACACAGAGCTACAATCCTCTCTTACACACACACACACACACACACACACACACACACACACAGAGAGAGAGACAGAGAGAGAGAGACAGAGAGAGAGATGCTCACACATGTGCATACAAATTATAGTAGTATGAAAATCTGTAGAGAAGTCAATACCTATTCTTCCACTCATTCCTTCTCCTGTTGGTGAAATCTGAAGTTCTGATGGTTCTGATGGTGGTGCAAGATACCTTCTAGTTCCTTCTGCTCCTCTGACATCATTGTTGGATCTATGTGGTAGGAGCCGTAAAGTCATGCCATGCTACAAGTCTCACGTGGGAAGTTTATTCAGGGAGGTGGGAGGAGATAGAGAGGCTGTATAGTGGAGGTAGAGGGAAAAGGGGGTGTGGAAAAGAGGAATAGGGCCTTTTATCAGGGGATGTAGTACATCTACAGGTGACTGGGATCAGTAACGACTCTTCTCCATGTATCATCCCTAACTTGGGGAAGAGAAGCAACAGCGTGCAAACTCCTGATCAACTGGAAGGTAGGCAATGGTAGATTGGAGTACCACAAAGAATTGAAGTGTTATGGACTGTAGGGTATTAGGGCAGAGATGAGGTATTGAAAGTTATGGTTTTGTTGCAGTCTGGGGAAATTAATGCCTCTATGTAACATGTACCAGATGCCTTAAAACAGTTTGCCATGTCAAAGAGGGTGATATAAAAAACTGCCAGGGTCAGGGCAGTTGGTGAAAGGTGAAGTAAGGTTATTTGACAGAGTCACTAAAGAAGCTGTAAGTGGCAGTTGTAAGCTAATCCTAGGAGGAACACCCACACAGCCAGAAATCTCCAAAATGGCCAGGTTGGGTGACATTAAGGAGCCAATAGGCAAAGGTCAGAATCTGAAGCAGGAGATGAAATGACAACTTTGTATTATTTGAGAGGGAGAGTGTCAAAGAATTAATGACCTTGGAGGAGAGCTTAATTATCCCTTCTACTTCTCCTGTTTCCAGAGGTTGGGTAATCTCTCTGGATATTAATCATGCTTATCGGGAGTCCAGGGTTGGAGTGGCTGTAGAGTTCACCAACAATGCCTATTTTTCACCTGGGATTCCATGGACCCCAGATATGGAAGAAGAAGGTCTTGCAGTGTAGATAGAGGAGATAATTTTTCTTTGTATTGGCAAATGTAATTGGTAAGACCAGTATGGGGAGCCTCTATATCTGTCTGGCCATTCTTTATAGTAACTTTGTATCTGATCAAAGAGGAAGCAAACAAAAAGGTCACAATATACAGCAGGAAAGGTGGATATATGGATGATGGGAATTTTAATAGGCTCCTGGCATTCAGCTATACTACTTTCCAACCCTATTTAGAGACAGTTATGAATGAGGACTTTTTGATCTTAGAATCTCCATACATAAGGGTTACCCTGGATTAAAATAAACAAGAGGAAGAGAGGGAAAAAAGGTCTATATCTTAGCAGTAGGGTCAAGCACTGGTGCCAGAGTGAAGCTTTATTCTTCTGATACTAGGGACCAGGTGGTTGGTCTCAGCATCCTCTGAAGCTTACGAGATCAGGGTCCTGTTGGTGCGGCTATGTAAGAAGGGAAGTTATTCTGAGGTGGAGAGATAAAAGGCTTGAGGTGAGATAGGTAAATCCCATGAGGAAATCTCTCAAGCTTAGCAGCTATAGGAGTCATAAGAATCACTTTGAAGGGCCCTTGCCATTTAGAGGAAAGGGATGAGGGACAACCAGAGGGGAGAGAAGGACCTGATGTTCAATGTTGATAGGGAGTAGACAGGAGTTAGTGTGTGGCCATGGTAGATGGTGGTCAGTAAGGTTCCATAGGAGGGAGCAGAGATGTCAGAGTAAAGAGGTGAGTAGGTTATCAGGGAGGGGAGAGGGTTTGGGTGAAAAACAAGGAGTTAGAACTGGTCCATATATGAGCTCAAAGAGTGAGATGTTGAGGTGAAGTTCCTGTGATAGTTTGAAAATGGTGTTTTTAAAGGAACCGTTAGTCTGTTCTATCTTTCCTGAGGATGGAGCTGATATAGGATATGAAAATACCAAGGGATGTTGAGGACTTTCAGTAGGGTTTGGGAAACCTGGGAGGTGAATTCAGAATCATTGTCTGACTCGAGGGGAGTCTGGGATTCCAAACCAAGGATGATCTCATGGAGGAGAAGATCAGAGACTGTTTGAGCCCTTTTGTGGGTGGTGGGAAATGCCTCCACCCACCCAGAGGTATCCACCAAGACCAGTTAGTCCCAAATAGGTGACATAAATGGTGGACAGTTAGACCTTAGAAGATGAGATTGTAGCCCCACTGGACAAGAAATTTAAAAGAGCAGAGGTGTTAGTTTGGCCAATCTGTAGGGATGGACTGTAGAGGAGAATGCCATCTACATACTATATAAGCTTAGATTCAGGGAGACATAAAGAGAGTAGATTAGAACCCAGGGCCTGGCCAAATAGTTGTGGGCTGTCCTGGAACCCCAGCACAGTCCAAGTAAATTGAATAGAGAAGTAGGTGTCAGGGTCAGTCCAAGTAAAAGCAAAGATGTTTTGTGACTGGGTGTTGAGGGGGATAGAGAAGAATGTGTCCTTGAGATCCAGGCCTAAGAAATGGGAGGTCCCTGAGAGGATAGTAGAAAGAAGTACATAAGGTTTAGCCAGAGGAGGAGAGGGAGCTGGGAAAACTGTTAGTTGGGGACAGCAAGGAGGAAGCTCATTAGCAGATAAAGGGAGTGGAGGTTTCTTCTGGTTGAGAGTTCATAGCAAGAAGGAGCTGAGGGGGAGAACAGGAAGAACAGAGAGAAGCTTTGGAGCAAAGATAAGAGAAAGCCTGAACATAGGAAACCTCCTTCCATTTACCAGATCACTGGCAATACTTGTAAAAATCCCTCATAATAATGGGATCAAAATACCATTAGGCAGCCATTTAGAGTCTAATCGATATCATGGCCAAGTCTGGCTGCAAAAATATATGAGTTTAGACATCTTTAAATCAGGTGCTTGGTATAAGGGTTCTGAGGTTCTCCAAGAGGCATCTCAACAAGAAGTTTGGAAGTATAGTCAAAGATCCAGGAAAGGAGTCATGCCTGAGTCAAGACCACATGTAGGAATAGAACCTAGTTGGTACAAACGGACCAGCCAGGTCACCATGAAGCTGGGCAGGGACCATGGCAAGGTGCCCAAAGAGACATGGTTCACCTAGTACCAGGATTTATGAGAAAAAAAGGAACCATGCCTAGAGAAGAATGAAGTCTCACCCAAGGGTAAAGGTTTGTGGTGAGAGCATCGGTGAGAAGAGCTGGCCGTAGTTGTAAAGACCATGGCAGGGTTTCCTCTACTCTCCAGGACACCAGAGGGGTACAGGATGCTCAAACATCACTCCCTCAGATCCAGGTTTATGTGTTTATGCTGACCAGGAAGAGGAAACTCACCAATTGGTTGGTGTTAAATACAGAAGTCCAGCGATCAGGTAGCAGGAAAGACTGGAGCGTCACAGCATGTGGCCTCACCCCACAGTGGAGTGCACAGCACTGGGATCTGCAATCTGAGTCATGGTACCAAATGTTGGATTTATGTGGACGGATCCTTAAAGTCACACCATGCAATGGATCTCACATGGGAGGCTTAGTCAGGAATGGGGCAGAGGGTACAGTAGAGGAAAAGGGGGAGGGGAGAGGAGGAAAGGGGCCTTTTATTAGGGCATGCACAGCAGGAGGACATGCAACAGCAGACAGTGGGCATGCATCACCTCTCAGCAACTAGTGATGATGTGTCCTGCTGGCTGTGGCAGTGGCTGACTGCTAACAATCAAAACTTATCCTGCTTTCTTCTTCAGCTGTAGTTCCACATCATGATGTTCCTTGATTTTCCTCTTCATGCAACTGTTGTAGCCTTTTATGGGCTGCTTTATTGTGTTCTATTATCTACCACCCTTTCAAACCTTATTCCACTCCAATCCCTTCCAGATCCCCAACACTAGGTAGAAGGGAAAAGTTAGAGGAGAAATGGGGCAAAGACCTCTTTAGACCACTTCCTACTGATTAAGGGCATCAAGTTCCTTGGGGCAAGTCTTATCTTCATTGTCAGAATATCTCCAACCAGCAATCCAGCAATCCAACAATCCAATAATCTAGCAATCCAGCAATCCAGCAATCCAGCAATCCAGCAATCCAGCAATC
>JANHMN010000002.1:16711542-16722417 GCA_030674055.1 Rhabdomys pumilio | reverse complement strand
CCAGCAATCCAGCAATCCAGCAATCCAGCAATCCAGCAATCCAGCAACAGTAGCAAAGGCAGCACAGGGACCAGCAGCACCAGGGGCAGCAGCAGCCACTCCAGGCCTTCTTGGGGTTCTTGCACTAATAACTTTTCAAGAGTTCCCAGGATTCCAAACATAAGCTATCTACTACTGGCAAAAATCATGCCCCTCCTAGAGCACAAGACAATCATAATTAGTGATGGTGGATAATCTGAAGTAGCACTATATCCCACACCTGGGATAAAATAAAAAGCATATCTACATAACAAAAGTAGATTTTTTTAAGAAGACAAAATTCTTACCACAAACTTCCATATAAAATCTCATCTGTTTTTCTGCATCTCTTCCCATTTGTACCAATACATCCAGACGTTAGCTCTTGTGGAAAGGAAGCTAGAACATAGGAGTCTAGGTTGGTGACCCCCCTGTTTCAGCTCTTTATTAATACATGAAGTTACTGGAACACTGGTCAAAATACAGTAGAATCTTCGAAGTTGCTGACAATGGCTTCCAAAACACCATGGAGCATATACTTGTCCCAACCCAGTTTCCTTGGTATTAGTGACCTTCCCATTTAATGGAGGTCACATTAATACCTTGAGGTCCAAAAATTTAAGAAGTAAATGGAAATTCAAGTGGTAGAGAATTTTATTGGATTCCTTTTCACCAGAACTATATCCTAAGTTTCTTTTTCTATGTTGATGATATTAATCTCATGGTGCCTTTTCTTGTAGCTAGTGGGAAGGCTGATCTGAAGAAGGTGATGGATGTAATTAAAACTACTACAGGTAAGGGGGCAGCTGTGAATCTAAAGTGCTTAGTGTATGTAGTAATTGTTTCCATTTTTTTTCTTTTGAGTGTTTGTTTGTTCATTTGTTTGTTTTTCAAAGACAGGATTTCTGTGTATAACCCTGGCTGCCCTGGAACTCATTCTGTAGACTAGGCTGGCCTCAGACTAACAGAGTTCGGCCTGCCTCTGCCTCCCTAGTGCTGAAGTTAAAGGCATGTGACACCTCTGACGAAGCCAGCTCAGTCAGTCAACAGGGTCTCAAGGGAGGGAGAGAGAATTAAAAAAAGAAAAGACAATTAGACTATAACATGACCCCAGCCAGTGCTGAAGTGGGTTTATTTTTCTCCAGTCTGTTTATATACCATTCTAGGTACATGCAAAGAATAGGATCAGTTCTAGGTCAAAGACAAAGTAGTCAAGGAACAATCAAGGTGTACATGGCATAAAGAGAGTAGTTAACAAAGGAGGCATAAACAAAGGCCCCAGGATTACTGTATTCAAGGACTTAATAAACTTGCATCAAGATACAAAGAACACATTCCTCAGCTGTATTTGTCTTGAGCCTTGTCCTAGCCTGATGTCAAATTCTTGCCTGAGCCTACTCCCTTGTCCTAGCCCAATGTATGTATTCTTGCTAATATGCTTAAAGTGGCACCAAGAGCTCTCCACACACCACCTAGCAGTGATTATATTTTAATCCTCCTTTAAGAGTCATGTTAATTAATGGCATTTGCTTCATTTGTTAAATGTGTAAAGCCAATCAGAAGCATTTTACTTGTTTTCTGATATTTTTATTTCTATATAATTTTCTCTTTTTATTTCATAGCACCCAAATCTCTATATTAGTAAGATGATAGCTGCCATAAACCTTTGATAAATTCTTCAGATAACTTATAACTTCTAATAATGAGTCTAGAAGATATCACTTTAGTGTATACAACTATTTGCATGTGTTATAGTTGAAGAGAGAGATGCATAGTGTGGATATCTCTACATTCAGAGTTGCCTTGACACCTTTTAAAATAATTAACTATGTGTATGTCTATACATGTGAGTGTGTGTGTGTGTGTGTGTGTGTGTGTTTCTAAGTTCAGGTACCTAGGGAGGTTAGGGGCATTGTATACCCCTGGAGCTGAGTTACAGGTGGTTGTAAGCTACCCAGCATGGGTGCCATCAATCAAAGTCTGTGTCTCTGCAAAACCAGAAACTGCCGGGCCATCTTTCTAGCCCCATCTGCTTTCTTTTATGAGCCATTAGCGATCCTATTCATTTGGTTATAATAGTAGGTATCCTTGTGGAAATGTTTGACCTCAGCGCCTGTTCATACAATGTAGACATAGATTATATCCCTATTTAGAATCCTTAGGTGAAACTTTAAATTCATATATATAATGATGCATGTTGATTTTTAGGAGGAGAAGTGGATAGTAAGCATGTGAAAAGTGTTCTATCAAAAATGGGAATAGAGCTTACAGACAATGAACTCTCAAAACTGATGGAAAATTTGTCTTTTGATGGTGAGTATTTCAAATACTAAGATGACTTAAAACTGTTTTTGGCTTTTTAAGATTAAAAAAAATTATGTCAGAAATTATCCCCATTTTCTAAGATTGAAGAAATTTAAACCTATATCTAAAAATTAAAATATTAACTTATTCTCAGGGGAAATTCCCTCAAATTTCTATGCAGCTTTCAACTTTTAGTTTGGGAATACATATCCCCACCATGTTGAACTATGCCATCCAAAGGAAGGAGTTATGACGTCCAATAAAAGTAGTATATGATGTTAGCCTTACCACATAGATACCTATAGGTGATTGTGGAGTTAAAGAAGGGAAAGGGTAATGATTACCTACAAGTGGATAAAACAGGAGAGATGGAAAAAACACACACATCCTCACACATGCAAACATGCACACACACATATATGCAACATACATACACATATACATGCACACATGCATGCATACCCATGAATATACATGTGCACACACATACAGATGTACATATACACAACAAGCATACACACATGCATATACATGCACACACACATACACACATGCATACAGGCACATGTGCACATACACATGCAAGTTGTACATAAACTGAATTTCCCAGTGACTCTACCATGTTCTAAACTTTATTTAATATTATCTCAACTTAATTAAGTCCTTTCTAGGGCAAATAATAAAAATCTTAGTTTTACAGAAATAATTTTAGTGAATTACAAGTATTTCTCTGTTACCTGAAACTTGTCCCTTTTTTTGGTAGATGATAACAAGATCTTTAAGAACAGGTTACTAGAATCTGTGAAGTCTCTGCAAGGTGAGTGCTAAACCTGGTGAGGATGCAAATGAGGTTGTGAGCCTCATATATGTAGCCAACATGACAATGAGTGCTGGATGCTGACATCTCTGAAGACCAATTGCGAATATGCCCCCTGTGTTCCATCTTTTTTTTGTTTTTTGTAATTATACATGGCTGCCTTTTATCATAACAGTTTGAGGTTATACAACTAGGAGTTTAATACACCCATTTTGTTTAGTGTTGTTTTTATTTGTGAGCTGTGCTCATTTTTTTTAGTAGTCTGATTTGCTTTTTTATTTTGCTTTGTTTTTTATAATGACCCCCTCATTGTTTTAGGCTTGCTTTCTGGAAACAACGGAAACAAAGTAGACCTAGTAATAATCACTCACCATCCATGCCTTATTTCCCATGAGCTCTTCAATGATGCTGTGACTTAATATTGACTGACATATTACCTCTTGGGATACTCTGATTCCACAGGAATTTGATAAACTGAGCAAAGTTTAATTTCTGGGATATTTTGGCACCTTTCTTTAAGTGCATAAATTTGCAAAATCAGCAAGTGTTGCAAAGAGCTGTTTCACTCCTTGAGTGATGGCTTTTACTCCTTGAGTGATGGCTTTGTTGAACACCAACTGCTTAACACTCTTTCTTTCAGATTATTGCTCGTATGAGTCTAACCAGAGTCCTGGGATGACCGAGTCTTGTGGCTTTTTGTTTTGGGGTTGTTTTTGTTTTGTTTTGCTTTGCTTTGCTTTGCTTTGCTTTGTTTTATTTTAAGAAGTGAGTTGGTTTTAAGTGGAAGCAAGAGAGTAGCGGGCTTGATTATTTCTGGTCTAACAACTTTAATTTCATTAATTGCTAGCACCACTGCTTCTGCAATAGCATTGATAGAAGGAGTTAAGACAACTATTTTTGTTAACCATCTAGCAAAAAAAGTGTTACTAATATATTGAGTATACAAAAGGATTTATATAGGTATCTGGAACAATGGATGATGCTCTATAACCCGTTCAAATTATCTGAAGGAGGTTCAGGGTTCAAGAATTAGGAGCCATCCCAAGTGTCATGACAAATATCATGGGAGTAGTGTTACTTCTGAAATTTACAATGATTGTCATTATCATTAGAAAAAAGTTTAAAGATACCTGTAGATTATTTGGCATAATCCTGTGTTCCATCTTGCAAGAAGAGGTTCCACACAGGAAAGGAAATAACACATTTCAAATTTGCATATTAAAAAATTATAGAAATGATTACCAGTAATGCAAAGAATTTGATCAGCAGCAAACAAATGTAAAATTGGGATTTCGGTCATTAACAGTCAGCACTATGTATTGTTCAAATTAATGTTTTCCTTTCATTATCAAAATGCCCTGAACACTTTTTGCCAATTTTAAACTTTGGTTTGTGTAGGTTTCTCAAATCAAGATTCAAAGAAAGTAGCATGCATTCTAACTTGATAACTGACTTTGAATGGTTTTAGTGGGTCAGTAATGATTCCAGAACTAAGCTTTGTGAGTAATCACACATTACTCACAAAATTCGTAATGTGGTATATGTATCAAAGAAATCTAAGAAGTCTTCTTTAGGTGATATTTAATTTTCTCTATGCCATCTTTAGTTGGTAAAGTCGACGTCAACAACCTGAACACAGTTCTGGACAATATGGGAGTCAAACTTTTAAATGCGGAACTTAGAGATCTGAAACAAAACATGCGTGTTGGAGGTGAGTATCTGATCAGATATCAAATGTCTCCATCCCTTTGTGTCACTATAATATACTTGCATAGATGTAGGGACAAGTTCCTAGGTCTGTGTGGATGTGGCACCTGTCAATAATAAATCTGAGGGACTATGGCTTAGGCAGAAAATAGGAGATGGAACATCAAGAGGCAGAAAGGATTCTGGGATGGAGCCGGGCAGATTTGCCTGAAAAGATGTGAGCAGACAGACACATGGTACCTGAGCACAGGTAACCAGCTACATGGCAGAATGTAGATTAAAATAAATGAGATATTTTAAATTAGATCTAGTCAGAGAAGAGTCTAACTATATGGCCAAGGTGTATGTAAATATATTTTGAGTCTGAATCTTACTTCTGGGTCCCTGGGTCTGGGAAGTAGAACCAGACCCAACTTCTATACATAGACTGTATAATTTATAAAGAGGTGGACCTTATTTTCTCAGTTTGGGAGACTGTGAAGTCCTAGATTAAGACACCTGCATCCAAGGGTGCCTTTTTGCTGTGTCATTACATAGTAAAACCCTCATAGACCAATCTCTTTAAAACTCTTGTTTCCAGACTACGGAGAAGCTCTGTGGGTAAAGCATTGGCCATTCAGGCATGGCCCTTCATTCAAATCTCCAGATTCTGTAAGAGAAGGATACAGTAGCATGTGTCTGTCATCCCAGCACACCTACAGTGATCTACAGTGACATGGGAGGCAGAGACAGGAGAATCCCCAGAAGCTCAAGGGCCAGGCAGCCTGGCATAGACAGCAGCAAAACCAGTTAGAGATCCTGTCTCCAATAGTGTAGGCAAGGCCCAACATCACTGACTACTCCATGTGCGTCAATAGCACGTGCACACACAAGCACACACATGCCACCAAAATTTTCTAATTCCACCTTTAAATACTATTAAAATGGCAAATAAATTCTATATGAATTTTAAAGAGGACATATATTCAAATAATAGTAGCATAGTTTACTTCAAGAACCTGTGTGTGTGTGTATGTGTGTGTGTGTGTGTGTGCACGCATGCGTATGTGTTATGTGCACACATGTATGTGTGTGTGTTGTGTGCATGCATGTGAGTGTATGTGTTGTGTGTGTACATGAGTGTGTGTGTGTGTGCATGTGTGTGGTGTGTGTGCGTGCGTGTGCATGTGCATGCATGTGTATGTGTTGTGTGTGTGCATGTGCATGTGTGTGGTGTGTGTGCATGCGTGTGCGTGTGTGTGTGCATGTTGTGTGCATGCATGTATGTGTTGTGTGCATGCATGGGTGTGTGCATGTGCATGTGTGTGTTTAATCATTTTCCTAAGGAGAAGGAAGAACCCAAGAAGAGCTGCCCAGTAAGAGGTACTATTCTGTATCATTGATCAAAGCAACTGATTTCATTTTAGGGTATGAGCATCTAATTTCTATTTAAAAAATAAAACATTAACCTTTGGTTGATGAGATTTTTGCTCTCATGAGTACCATATAGTACAAAAGCCTTCCACATTTTGACTATGAGCTCAAACTCTCAGAATAGACTACATCCTAGTCCTTTTTCCTCTCAATCTAGACAAATTTAAGACACTATGAGCCAGTTATGACGTCATTAAAATTTTTTAAGACTTTAATATTTTAAGTGACAGGAAGTTGGGTGAATGATTTACAAAGTGTTCTCTTGAGTGTGTGTTCACTGTGGAGTGGCAGCATGCAGCTGATAACTTGTGCGGAGCATCATTTTTGTGTGAGGCATACATGTAAATGCTACTCTTAATAAATGTTCAAAACCTAACGCACCTACATCACCTGCTACACAACAGATCTTTGGGCCACTCTTTCTATGTAGCTGAGTTCTTTATCATCTGACTAACGTCTCCCCAACTTCATCCCTAGTCTAGGCCCTATTAACCAGCCCTACTTCTTATTTCTCAAAGTTCACCTGTCTTACACCCCACGTGTATGTAAAACCATTCAGTGTTTTTCTTTCTGTGCTTGGCTCTTCGCTTTCTCCTTCCTTCCCAATGTGCATAACTCTAATTTATTTTTCTTGTCTGCTCTTACGACCACACCAGGACTACTTTAATTAAGAGTGATGAAAGTACATATAGGTGATAAATCTTGGTGGAAAAGCTTTCATTTCTCCATTGGTTGCAATATTAAATTGTAAGATGTTCAGGAATATCCTTGAATATATTAAGGATCATGGGGTCTTTTTTTAAAATCTATTTTGTTATACTGTCTATTGATAGAAGAATGTGATGATTATCCTTCTACCATAGCAACAAAATACCTGGCACATGTTATTTATGAAGTAGATGTCTGTATGGCTTAAGAGTTTTGAAAATTCAGAGTCTGATAATGGCATAACATCACCTCTCATCTGTGTCACCACATAGAACTTATGGTAAAGGTGACTGTGTGTGTGGAAGCAAACAACTAATTGTAACTTGAACTAGGAGCAGAAAGAGAGGACGGTGCCAAATCCAGACTTACAGACAATCTACTAATGTGCACTACCAATGAGTCCCAGAAGAGCAACCTTCTGGGGTAGTACCTCAGAAGACTGTGCTATCTGTGGTTAGTAACAGCGCTGTAGAAGACCTGATTATCACTTCCCCTCTGAACTCCACACTAATTACTACTAGGGAGCTGGAGTGACATGCAGAATGCTTTCTCCCTTTCCCTGTACATCCAGACTGAAGTCATGTGCCCCATGGAATATCTACTGCACCTTTGCTGTACACCAGGGCTCCCCTTTAGAGCAGTCAAAAATGTAGTACAGGTCCTTTTTGAAGAAGACACAGGAAACAGTATTAAGCTTCTTAAGTTGATCACCTTGCTGATGTCACTTGGAATCTTCCTTTTCGAATCTTGTTAAGGGAGTAAGTTAAGTCTAGTGTTAACCTAGACGTATGTTCAGTAGCACATACTGAAGTATGTGAACAATGGAGATGATGCCCAAAAACTAGTGATACGAGTTACCCCTTACATTTGCAGACGGTCCCTCAGTCTCTGTTACATTATAATGTCTTTTAATCTTCTCCTATAGTTGATGAGAAAATTTCACTACAATCACTGATGGAAAAACTGAAAGATTTTTCAGGTGAGTGGGAAGGTTATACAATTAGGGCTGCGCTATCCTCAGTAATGTTTCATATTCAGTAACATTTCTCAATACTCAGTGTTTGGCTTATTATCTGGTATTTTTATAACTTGTTGACAGTATTTGACTCTACAGCTCTGTACTTTAAATTTTTCTGTAGTTTTGGAATGGAATTCTATAATCTGTTGTTTATAATGCTACAATTTGCTACAATGGCACTTTGAAAACACAGTAGAGAAAGGCACAGTAAACCTGAGTCAAATCTTCAAATAATCAAGTCAATGTCCTTGTTATATCCATTGTAATTCTCTTTTAAAAATCAAAATGGTTTTTTTGGCCTAAGCATAGTATCTCGTATCTCTAACCAAGCATTCTGGAGACTGAGGCAGGACTGAGTTCCAAGCCAGTCTCAGCTGTATAACTTTGAGGCTGGTATGGAATGCAGAGGGACTCTGTCTCTAAAGTAAAGAAGCAAATAAATAAATGTAAAAAATATTTTTGAAGAAAGTTTTATATAAGCATTTTTTATAAATTAAATTAGGCCTGATGAGATGACTCAGTAAGTAAAGGTGCATGATGCCATGCCCAATAAAGAAAAGGTTCAGGTCCTAGGACCCACATGGTGGAAAGAGAGAAGTGACTCCTCCAAGTTCTCCTCTGGCCTCCACACCTGCACCTTGGCATGTGTATACCATACATGTATACATGTCTATATGTGTCCATACACACACACACACACACACACACACACACACACACACACACACACACTAAAAAATAAATGTAATAAATTCACTTTATCAGATTTTATTCTGGATGTTATTATTTACTCACTGTAAAAGTAGCTTATTTATATCATGAATATAAATTTAGCCTAACAAGTTTATTGTTCCAATAGTTTTAAAATGATTTCTTTTTACTTTCATCTTTGACCTGAAAATGGGGATACTTTTAATTATAAGGAAACTTTTTGTTAACTGTCATGAGCATAGCCTGAACTGCGGTCCTTAGCCAGTCTCTTTTGACAGGTGAGAAGATTGAGGCCAGTGAGGTCCCGAGTGTCCTGAAGAACCTGGATATCGAGCTCACAGACCAGGAGATAGAGGAGCTGATGAAAAACTTGCCCCTCGATGGTAAGTCAGTGGGAGCTTCTTGTGAGATTGAATTTCATTTAATTGTTGCAAAGAATTAAAGAATAATTTTAAAGACTAGAGATACATATGAAAATTATCAGTGTCAGTGTTTGTTTAAAAAACCAGGCAGCCCTTGATACATATTTTCTGTTCCTGCCGCCACACAATTAAGGAGCTCACATATAAATAAATAAATAAATAAATAAATAAATAAATAAATAAATAAATACCTAAGGGAAAAATGAAAGAAACTAAAAATAACATCAGAATTTAAAAGAAAGAAAAGGTGCATTTATGTGTTGACATAATAGACTTATTACAGAGACACATTTGGCATATTGAGAAAGATGATTAATTTCATTGTTAGAGATGAAAAGTTCAGGTAGAATATTGTTAAACTCTATTGAGAATAACTCATATAAATAATAATGGATTGATAAATAGTCCAATGAAAGGTAAGGTAGAGCTGGAGAGCTAGCACACTGATTCTAAACACTGGCTGCCCTTCCAGGGGACCTGGGCTCAGTTCCCAGCACCCACATGGTGGCTCACAACTGTCTGTAACTTCAGTTTTAAAGGATTTAACACCCCCTCTCACCTCTTCAGACACCAGGCATGCAGATGGTGAACAGACATTTGAGTAGACAAAACATCCACATGTATATAATAAAAATATATGTATGATCTAATGGTGTTCCCTATGGCTACAGATGTATTCATCACAATCGTTCATTTTGAAGTATTTCTGTTATCCCCACACAGAAATGCCACACCCAGTGCCAGTCATTCCTCATTCCCCAATCCTTCTACATTAATAGGACAGCCACTAACCCATCTTCATCAATTTGCCTATTGTAAACAGTTCCTATAAATGGGATTGTATAATGTCTTATTATGTACCAATACTTTGTTACTGAATAATCTTGCATAATAGAAATATCACATTTTATTTGTTATTTATCCGTTCACTGGTAAATGAGTATTTAATTACTTCCAAGTTTGGGCATGTATGGATAGTCCTGCAATTATTCACATACAAGTTTTTGTGTTGATGTATGTTTTAACTTTTCTAGGACATTTTTAGAAGCAAAATTGCTGGGCCATATAATAACTTTTTATTTAATGGTTAAATAAAACCAGGCTAGGGGTTGAAGAAATGACTTAGTAGTTAAGGCTTCCTTTCGAGAAAATGGGAGTTTAGTTCCCAGCATCCACATCATGTATGTAACTGTGAGATTTTCCACCCACACCCCAGTTCCCAAATAATGACTCAGAGGCTAATTAATTTTTAACAAAATAAATAAATGCTTGTGGCTTTTGCTAGGCTTGCTCCCTGACCCACTCTTAACTTATTTAACCCATTTAAACTACTCTATGTGGGCCACATGACTGGTTATCTCTCCTCAGTTTCATACATCTGACTTCCTCAGAGTCTGGGTGGCAAATCCCCCACCTCTGACTATTTCCCATAGTTCCAATCTTCCTACCAGAACTCCCACCTTGTAGTTCCTGTTTTTTGCTAATAAGACATCAGCTTTTTATTGACAGATGATGTTTTCACACAGTACACAAGAGATTATTCCTATGATGTGGTCCAAATCATGTGTAACTCCATCTCCATGAGATCTGAGTCCTTCTTACCTTCATATACACACATACACACATACACATGCGCACACACATATACAGAGAGAGAAACAGAGAGACAGAGAGAGAGAAGGAGGGAGGGAAGGAGAGAGACAGAGAGAGGAGAGAGAGAGAGAGAGAGAGAGAGAGAGAGAGAGAGAGAGAGAGAG
>JANHMN010000002.1:16683067-16711532 GCA_030674055.1 Rhabdomys pumilio | reverse complement strand
GAGAGAGAGAGAGAGAGAGAGAGAGAGAGAGAGAGAGAGAGAGAGAGAGAGAGAAAGAGATGGGTGAGAGAGAGAGAGGTTAAATAAATATTAAAATAAATCTTTAAAAGTAAGGCAGACTATCTTCCAAAGTGGCTGTACTACTTTACACTCCCAGCAGCAGAGTATAAGTATTGTAGTAATTTTAGGGGGGTGGGTTCTGCCCCATTCTATCTCATTTAGCTCCTGGATAAATGACAGTGAGACATCAGAGTTTATGAACAAGCTGCTGGCATTGTACTGGGCAAGTTCTGAACTATTCTAACCCGGCTAGGCTATCAATAACCAGATAAATGCCCTGTTACTTGCCAGTTGAGTCTTGCTTTGTTCCATATGTGTCCTAGGGGTGAGCTTCTCTAGACCACATGCTCATGGTCCCTCCTCATGGTCCCTCTTGCCTCATGGCAACCCCCTCTTCCATTCTCATTCTCATTCTCTCTCTGCTCTCCCTCATGGTCATTCTTGAGACAACCTATTCAATTATAAGTACTGCTTTCCTATTCTCTTTGCCAAGTCATAGACTCCAGCCGTTAGTCACCCATCAGAGATTATTGGGGAGCATTCTTTATAGCACATTGGTCAATATAATTCCCACGTCTAAAATGCAACCTGATTTTGTGGCACAGAGCCCAGCATCTGAATACACACTGCACAAGACCAACATCAACATGTTCCCCTTTTTAGTCCAATAAAAGGCTCTTTCTCTTACAATAATAAACTCTATACAATAAGAACAATTATGAAACAACCTTTGAATGATGTTGGCATCCTTATTAAAAGTGAACTGATTGTAAGCATGAAGAATCGCTTCTATGGGTTGTCTTCCATTGTCTCTATGTTATCCAGGAGCCCCATAGCTCTGATTGTTGTTACTTTGTAGTGAGTCTTCAGGTTTTAAAGCGTGAGCCCTTCCACCTTTGTCCTTCATTTTCAAGGTTATTTGGGCCCTTTTACCAAATGCATCTTAGTATCAACCCTTCGGTTTACACAAACAAATTAGTGTGGGATTTGATAGATCACACTGAATCTTTAGATCCGTTCGAGAGAGAACACCAGGTTCATAATAGTAAGTAATAATTGCAATGAACCTTGGACACAGTTGATTTGAGTCTTTGAAAATTTCATTCTATCGTGCTTATAATTTTCACAGTGTAAATGTTCTCTTTTGGGAAATTTATTCTAAAACATTTTATTCTATGGATGCTATTATACTTGGAATTGCTTTCACTTAATTATATTCAAAACATAATCGATGTTTACAAACAAATTAACAGTTTTGAATGTTTGGAGTTTTTATTGCTAATTTCATACTATTTTGCTAGTCTCAAATTTATCATAACATAATTTGTGGCTTTTCTTACAGAGTCTAAAAAGTTGTACAATAACAGGCTGATGAAGAATATGAGGGATCTCAAAAGTAAGGACCCCCAGGACAAGGCATAGTATCCAAATTCTCCAGACCTCATGCAATCCAGTGACTGGGTTCCCTAAGATACACAGTTGTAACTCATTGAGCATACATTTTATCTACTGTTATAATATAGTTTGGGTGATATACAGCCTATTGTATTTTTATATTTATTCCATTTTTTTCTCTAATATAAAAAGAACAAAACAAAGACCTGTCCATGATTAAAGTGCACCATGGAGCCACAGAGATAGAGCTAACACAAATACAAAATGACCTGGCTCCTTGTGCAATGGAGTAAAGTTGGTATCAATAGTCCACTTTTCTAGACCCTATAACAGTGTTTATCAGTAAGAATCCATTTATCAGTAGGAATAATTAAAAACAGTACATTTGGCTTCCATGTTCTGTTAAGACATTCGAAAGGACAGATCTATTTGGGGCCTCAGCATTACCAAAATGTAATGTTACAAAACCATAAGATTTTAGAATTTTTAAACCTCTTATTTAGTTTTAGAAATACAATTATTTAAGTTTAGTGCAGATAAAACCCCTTTCTTATTTTACTATCATGTGACTTTTTTCCAATGTTGCTTTACTGTCTTTTTTCTAAGTGGGGAAGATCAAAAAGGACAACCTTCATACTTCTCTGGAAAACATGGGGATCAAACTCTCAATGGAGGAATTTGCTGAAGTGACAGAAAACCTAGAAACTGATGGTGAGCAATAGGATGGATTTAAATCATCTGTTGACTTTTTCTCCTATATGATGAAATATTTAAAATTATAATCAACACTGAGTAAATATTTAAAAATTTAGAGGATGTCCCAATGTTAAGGTAAGAGTATACAATTTAAAAAATAACCAAAAATTAATATATTTCTGTGTGGATTACAAGAATGACTAGAGCTAGCAGAATTAGTAAGAAGGAAGAATTAGGAAGGGCGGGTCATACAGTGCAGTGGTTCAGCACTTGTCTAACATTCATAATGCCCTGCATTTAATCCTCTGTAAAGAGAAAAGGAAAGGAGGGGGGAGGGAAGAGGAAAGAAAGGAAGGAAACTGAGAGGGAAGGGAGATGAAGAGGGGGAGGAAGAGGAGGAGGAAGAGGAATAGAAATGAGGCAGGGAAGGAAGGGAAGGGAGGAAAGAATGAAGGAAGCTAGACAAGGAGAAAAGAAAGGGAGAAAAGAGTGAAGAGAAAGAGTAAGAAGTGTAGTGTTGGAGAAACAATAAAGCAAGCTGGGATGAAGTATGTGACAGAAGCTCCAGACCCAGAGTCGGGTCAGGGTCAGGGTCGGGGTCAGGGTCAGGGTCAGGGTTAGTGTATCTTATTTGTTCTTCTGCTTATGGCTATCTGCTGTCTATCATCACTCTTTTTGGTAAATGCACCACATAAGCTAAGCAGTGGTCTAACTGTAAAGTCCTATGTGCATGGCCCTGTCGTTTTAGCTGTTATCCTGCATATTCCTGAGGGATTCTTTGTTATTGAAGTCATCCCTTCTTCTGCTTCATGTCTGGATGGCCTACTCTGACTGTCTCCATTCCTGTCTTCCTTTCTCTGTGCTTGGACAACTCCTCTTTTCACCTATGTGAAAGCTTAAGCTCTCATGGTTACATCAGGTCAATATTGGTTGTTTTTTACTTTTTAAAAGGATACTAAGTTTACTACAGAAATATTTTATAATGTATATCATGTACTCTGACTATAGTCACCCCTTTATTACCCTATCTCCTTGTGTTTGTGTGTATGTGTGTTGTCTCTAATTTCTGCCTAGAAAGACACATTTGTCTGAGTCTAGTTTATTTCACTTAGTATAATTAGCCCCAGTTCCATCCACTTTGCTGCTCTTTTGTCTGAATTAAAACTCCATTGTGCAGGTAAAACCACCTTTCCTTTATTCATTTATTAATTAGTAGTCTCCCAGGCTGATTCCCAAGTTATCCATTATGAATAACTAACTCTGCAGTAAACACTGTTCACAGATAGCTCTGTGGCGCACTGACTTGGATGCCCTCTGGCTTACATTCAGCAGTAGTATAACTAGGTCATTTGATAGCTTCAGTTTTAGTACTTTGAGAAACATCCATAATTTTTATACCACCAACAGTTTATAAGTGGTCCTTGCTCACCCTTCCCCACATTCTCTTCTGTAAAAGTATCTTTTATTCACCAATGAAATTGTCATCTTGGATGCTTACTGCTGAATAAGCTGACCCTTCTAGTCTTTTTGAACTCTGGCTGGCAGGTTCAACTCAGCTGTTCAGTCTCAAACTCCTCTCCACAACCAGGTTTCTCTCAGCTTCTTACCAAATTGCTCTGCTTGGCTTGACCTCAAACTAACTCTGGCAATTTGTTCTAATCTTCTGGCTCCTTCTTATTCTCTGGCTTCAACTGTCTCTGCTGATCTTTACTGAACTGCATGAACTCACAAACTCAACTCCACTTCACTGTACTCACTGTATTGACTCCCAACTGACTCTCCCTGCACTGCTCTTAAATAACTTCTCTTTCCTATGCTGTTTTAGTTAAAGTTGGAGTTATCCTATCTCTGACTCATTCTGTCAAATCTTTCTCTGATTCATCACTTTGTCTGCCCCTCAATTAGACATTACTTTCAAACATGGCTGCTTCCTTCTACAAACTAATTTTACCTTAAAGGTATGTGCTAAGAGTGTGTTCGTATTCCAGTCAGAGGAATTAAAAGTGTGTGCCATGTCTGCATTCCAGCCAATCACACTGGCCTAGATCTTTGGATGCAGTCCCTTGCCAGAGCAGTCATGTTGCTAGATTAAAATTCTTCTACACTCTCCAGAGTTTCTTGATGATAGCCATTCTGAGTGAATGACAGAAAATCTCAGTAACAATTTCATTTGTAATACTCTGATGGCTAAAGATGCTGAATACTTTTATATGTATCAACTTATAATTTGTGCTTCTGTTGGACCCGAAAGTCTCAACTCTGGGATAGGCAGTGCACAGAGACACAGAGACCGAGATTGATGCAATCAGCAAGAGGAATCTTTATTCTGGTGCATCAGGGTCACTTCACTCTTACAGGAAGAAGGACCCGAATTTCTGAAACACACACCTTTTATATTTTAGCATAGGCAGACTTTAGCAACAGCAAAGCTTGCTTAAACCTAATTGGACACTTTGCTTAGCCTTTAAACTTATTGGCCACACTCATTCAAGCAATTATTTCTGGTGGGCTACGTTTATCCAGGGCTGTGAAGGACACAGCTGATTATTAATCAGTACATTCTGTGGTTTTTCTCTGAATTTTTTTTAACTCTCTCTCCCTGCTATCAGGATGGCTTGACCAGCAGGGTGGTTTGTCTCTAATTCGCCCTTTCTGCTCTGTTCCCTTGGTTGTTATGGCGAGAGTTTGTCAGGGTGGTCTCACACTTCCTTTGAGAACTGTCTATTCTGCTCATTTGGCCAACTATTAGGTGTTCATTTGCTCTTCTGGTGTTTGCTTTGTAAATTCTCTGTGCAATCAGGATGTAGATGAACGGCTGGCAATGATTTTCTTCACTCTAAAGGCCAACTCTTGTTCACTGCTTCCTCTACTGGGCAGAATCTTTCTAATCCAGTCAAATTCCACTGGTCAAGTCTTGCTATGGTCCTACTGAGTATGCTATCCCCTATGACTATATCTTGAAGTGTTATCCTGTAGTGGTTTCAAATATATAGATGTTACATTAGCACTGTGACCCATTTTAAGTTGGTTGTTTTATAGTGAGAATAGTAGGGGTCTACTTTGTCCTCTGTGTGTGGCTATACAGTGCCCAGAACATTTATCAAAATGGCTGTCATTTCTCCAGTGTATAGTTTTATACATTTGTCAAAATCTGGAAGTGGGGGTAGCTGTGTGGGTTTGTTTGTGGGCCCTCTCTTCTGTTCCAGTTTTCTTTTTTTTTTCCAGTTTTCTATATATCTGTTTATCTGCTAATAGATAACTGTTTTGTTGCTATAGCTCTGTAGCATAAATTAAAATCAGCATTGCTTTTTTTCTTAAGATTATTTATCTATTTGGGTTCTTTTGTGTGTTCATATGGATTTTAGGATTATTACTCTGTTTCTGTGAATAATTTCATTGGGACTTTAACAGTAATTACATAGAGTATGTAGGTCACTTTCAGTGATGTAGTATTTTTCATAATTTTAGTTCTGCTCCTACATAAGATGTAAGAGGACTTTCAATAAGCCAGTCTCTTCGGGGCTTTTTTTCACTGTTGTATGGTTTTCATTGTGAAGATCTTTCACCTCATTGGTGGGATTCCTGTACATTTGGAAAGAGAGTGGATTGGGATGGTGGGTAGTATGATTTTCCTGATTTTTTCTCAGAAATGTTTATTATTGGCTTATACAAAAGCTGCTTATTTTCATGTGATGGTTTTGTAGCCTGTACTTTGCTAAGAATGTTTATCAGATCTGAGTCTTCTGGGGTTGCTTTAGAGACCTGTAAGTATAATTTAAATATAGTTCTTAGCATCTGCAAGACAAAGTAATGGATTCTCTTTCTTTCCTTTTAATATTCCCTTTATTTCTCTCTGTAGCCTTATTGCTGCCCCTCCCTATTATTTAAGTAGAAATGTCTCTCAGGGCTCAAGTGAAATTGGGTTTGAACTGGAGCTGGGCAGTTCCTCTCAGATGGCCTGGAGATGAAACCCAGGGGCAGAGTACCTGCCAGATTCTGAGGCCCTAGGCTTCATCTCCAAGACTCAAAATTAATTAAATAGTTCAAATTAGAATGATTATAGGGTGTCTGAAATATTGGGAAGGATTGGACACACATGCTATGGCACATGCATGGACATCAGAGGACAGTTTGTAGGAAGTCAGTTCTCTTCTTCCCCCATGTGGGTCCTGGAGGTAGAACTTAGATCTTCAGGATTGGTAGCAAGTGCCTTCACCTGAGCCTCCTCACTGGCCCCTGATTACAAATGTTTAAAGGAGAATGAACAAGTTTCTGACAAATATTCTTAATATGGCATAATTCTCTAAAAATCAATAAAAGCTTAAGAAGTGTCAGAATTACAATGTGAGTTGAATGTAGCTGGATTTCATTATTTATCCATAACCTGCATCTGTTTTCTGAGCTCACACTCTTGATTGCATGTTTCTGTTGAACACTTACAGCAAAGGGGAATGCTGACCTGCAGAAGGTGATGGAAAAGGTGAAAGCTGTTACAGGTGAGCAAGAAGCTGGCCACCCAAGGCTTTTTATTGGTTCTATTATAAGGCTTCACCATTGGCCTCAATTGCGGTGGTGATTCTACTGCTTTGCTTCATTGTATAAACCTTACTTAAATTGGACTCTAAAATTAGACTCTTGGTAGTAACATTTTAGTGTTATATCTTGGTAGAGATATATTTATTTTCTAAACTAATTTTCACAGATGTCTTCTCTTGGTTAGCACAAGATCTTCACAACTGAAGCTGAATATGGTTGCAAATTCTTGTAATCTCAGCACTTGGGAGGCAGAGGCAGGAAGATTATAGATTTGATGCCAACCTGTACTACATGGCAAGACACTGTCTCAAAAGGAAAAAATGACTCTAACCCCCCACCCCCGAATTTCTGGGTTTTGAAAGTGTATGGGTCCTCCTAATTAGAAGATAGATACTTCTTTCCTTTCCCATAAACTATGCAGAAACTTCATTAGGGGAAAACTGCCTTGCAAGACTCCTTTCCTTCCTAGCTACTATGCACACAGTCACATGTCAGCTTCAACCAACCGGGAAAGTGCTAGCTCAGCTAAGTAGGGAAGTGATTATTCCTGGAAGGAACTACAGAACTAGCCAGTGTGTGCTGGTGAGAACTGGAACACATCTAGGAGAGGAACTTCAGAATGCTGTAGCAAAGTGGTGTGCCCCTTGTGAGGAAGTTTACTGACACGAAGACATGCTCCTGTAGCTCAGGTTTGAGTGCAAGGTGTGCAGTGAAACTTACTGTTAGGATGGCTCCTAGATGCTGAAAAAACAATGTTCCTTGTTAAATTACTTAGAAATTTCAGAAATGCTTTAGAGGTATATGGGGACAAAACAAAAAATTTAAAGAAATTGAGTGTGGAGTCTGTTAACTAAGACCCAAAAGAGACATTGATGAGGTGACTATATTGACTTGACCAAGACAGCAAGTCTACCTATAAAATGTCCTGTTTTCAGTCTCAGATCCCATTTCCTGGCAGAGCTAGGACTTTGATGGGAAGACTTGATTAGACTGCAGGCTCAACTTTCTCTGACCTCCTCTTGCTTTTCTAGTCTTATCTTGATCCCAGCTCCAGCATGGTTTTCTTAGCAAACACGAAATATTGACCCCTCCAAGGCTGCCATTGAGGCTTTTAAACTCCGCTCCACCACATCTCAAGTAGCTAAGCATCAGCCATCAAATGCTACATTTACAATTACCATTTCCTCAAAGCTCTCACAGGTATAAATGCGTGTGAGCAGAGCCGTCTTAAGTCACAAAAGGGATGTTATCAGGCCTATCCGAATCTAGGCGACGGGTGTTTGTGTTACAGGCCAAATCACACTCAAACTGGCACACTTGAAGTGATAGGTAAGAATCAGAAGTTTGTTCACAGCATAGGAATTACAGACTAAGAAATGTCTGTCTGTCCTCTGTCCACCTGAGAATCCTATGGGATAGTCAGGAAACAAGGGATGAAAAGAATGCAATAGTTATGTAATAAGAGAAGGTAGGAAGGAAGAAAATGGAAGAATAGGAGAAGAACATAGTAACTATTTCATGTCGATGACATACCAACTTGTACAGATTCTTTTCCAAATTAATCTAAAATTTTCCTCTGACTTGAGTATTAACTGAGCAAATATTTAAAGCAAATTATTAAAAACTTGTCCTTTTTTTACTACCCTCCTGAGTTAACATACCATTTTTGTGACCTATAATTGAGGCAATTCATAAGTTTCCAGACAGTCTAATAGGAATTTGGGTTTTTTAATGGTTACTTATACTAATATACACGAGTTCCATGGTATATTTTTCATGCTATAAAAATCAAAGTGTGTGGAGCTAGAGAGATGGTTCAGTAGTTAAGGACGTTAATCATTCTTTTAGAGAACCCATGTTCAATTTCCAGTACAAACATGATGGGTCACAACTGACTGTAACTCAGTTCCAAGGGACCAGACACCCTCACACAGACATACATAAAGGCAAAACACCAATGCACAAAAAATAAAACTAAATTTAAAAAGCAAATGTGGATAACCAATATAGATTGATACATGTCAAAAAATTGCAGAATAAAATACAGATGAAATACTTGATAAGTGGCATAAAGTAAAAGTATCTTAGATACCCAACTTATTTTAAACCATATATAATACTACATTCCTTATATATTTTATTCAATAAAGTGTTGCTTCTATGTGAAAAGCAAAATCTAGATTCAGAGCATTTCTTTCAATATGAAACAAAATGAATTTCATGAGCATTTGAGACCTACTGTTGGGCTTCAGCCCATCTCTAATATCTTAATGCAGTTTATAAATATGTGAGATTTGTGGAGATGTAAGATCAGGTTCATAGCTTCCCTCGGATTTTCAAAGGGAGGAGGATGTCTCTAAGAACAAATCCCTTTGGAGATTTTGAGTTAATTTTCTTCTCATGGTCCTGTCCTTTTCTGAACAGAGAATGTCAATGTAAAAAATCTGGAGAACGTTCTAGGCAACATGGGTATCAAGCTGACCACCAAAGAAATGGACGATCTGTTAAAAAACCTGCCCATCGGTGGTGAGTTATTGGATACCATTGACTTTATTTATGATCATGATCTTGCTATCGAACTCGGGAAAGCCTGGAACTTGCTGCGTATCTTACTTGTGTTTCTACTGCTGTGATAAAATGATGTGACCAAAAGCAATTTGGGAAAGGAAAGGGTTTACTTCATCTTATAGCTTATAGTCTATAACAAAGGGAAGTCAGGACAGGGACCATGGAAGGAGAGGCCGTGAAGGAATGCCACTGACTGGCTTGCTCCTCATGATCCGCTCTGCCCACTTTCTTATGTCACCCAGGATGAATTGGCCAAGACTGGGCCTCCCACATCAACCATTAATGAAGAAAATGCCCTACAGACTCACCGATAGGGAATCTGATGGAGGCATTTTCTCAGTCGAGGTTCCTCTTCCTAGAAACTCAAGCTTATGTCAAGTTGACAAAACTAACCAGAATTTTATGCAACCCAGGCAGCCCAAGAACTCTTGAAACTCCTGCCACCACCTCCCAAGTACAGGGAGTACAGCCATGTGCCTAGGTCCGCTGACACGTGAACCTTCGGTTTTATAGTCATTTAGCTTTAGAAATAAATGAGCTTTTTCTAGGGAAAAATAATAGTACCAGGGAAGACAGTGCCAGAGCCAAAGCACTTGAGAAGTAGGTCCTGAGCACTAGTGACATAGTCAGAAAAACTTTCTAAATTTGGGAGCAGGAAAACTGGCCTCTAGGAAATCTTTACTTCTGAATCTTATCTTTTCATTATCAAATATAAGATTTGCTCTTTAACATGGCAAAAAATACAGTTTTTTGGAACAAGTTTATTTTCTACTTAAATTTTTCTATATTTCTTGCTTTTTATATATTACGAATAAATATGTTGAGTGACTAAATGCTTAACAGGACCACCCCACCCCCTGCCTTGCGCACTGTAATTTATAGGGACGTGGCTTCACATTATTATTTTAAGAGAAGGGAAAGTGCTCTAAAGTTATTTGGTATCATATTTTGAGCTTCAAGTTATGTTTCTTTGTTACAGCTGATAATAAAGTGTCTCTGAAAATGTTGCAAGAAGAAGTAAAAGCTTTTACTGGTAAGAATTTGTCATGAATTATTTTTAAATAAATTATGTTTCACACTCCATCTTTTAATAATATTTTCTGAGGTGTGATAATAGCTTATATGTGCATGTATTTATAATATTCCTCTTGATAAAATATTTACATGACTGGCCCACAGATTTATTTACTTATTTTATAAAGTAAAGCAATAAATGCCTATTTTTTAATAACATTCTACTTTCTTTAACTACTTTTTTTCAATAAACTGGTATCCTTGTTTACCAACGTCAGAACTAGATAGATAATAAGAGAATAAAGCATTTTGAAGGGTGTAAATAAATACCTTACAAACAATATAAAGTTCTAACAAATTAGGGGAGATATATCATATTTTTAATTGTGTATTTTATTATGCACAAGCTATTATTAATTTAGCTAAAGAAAAAATTACCTAGTCATTCTGTGCTCTCTGGTGCCATTTCCATTGGTAGGGTCATGTGATCTACAAATACTAAGAAATAGATTTCGTCTTAAACTCATGGCAAAAATATTTTTATTGAGAGATTTCATATCTCTTTCTCTTTCATACTTGTATTAGGAGATTGGCAACTGAAGCACATTAGTAGGTGATTAAAAGTAATTTGATTATTCCCTAATATTTTATTTACGAATATCCATCTTTTTAAAGGAGAAAAAGTTGACCCCAGTGACATAAAAAGTATACTTAAAAATATGGGGATTGAGCTTTCAGACAAGGAGCTGAGGAAACTCCTGAAAACATTGCCCACTGATGGTAAGTTGTGCTACATGTCTCCTCCTGTATAAGTCATGCCACGAGTCTCATTCGAAGTAGCAGATACCTTCCAGGGACCTTGGCTCAGTGAGTCTTTACAAAAATTCCGTAAGTTACTGCAAAGGCACTTTTGACTTGATAGTAAATTGTCATTAATTGTTATTACCTCCTCAGACACCATTTGAGAGTCATTAACACACTGTCACTTGAAGACTAGAGCAGCAACAGAATCAAAAGGCAGTGTGTTTTATATATCTTTTTTAAATAATTTATTTTCCTTCTAGGTGCTTTGGTGTTTTCCTTGCATGTATGTCTGTGAGAGAGTGTCACATCCTCTGGACCTGGAGTTGCAGACAGTTGTGAGCTGCCATGTGGGTGCTGGGAATTGAACCTGGGTCCTCTGGAAGAATAGCTAGTGCTCTTAACCACTGAGCCATCTCGCTAGCTCCTATATATTTTATTGTATTGCAGCAGGGAATGATGAAATTCTTAAATGACTATAAAGCCAAACAAGAGATAGGCTTATGAGAATGGAAAATATTTGCATTTCAAGTTAGTGTGGTGTGACTTTGAAAGGCCAATGTTGATGGCACCTCATTGAGCTGCATCCTATTACAGTCATGTAATTTGTCACGCTTTGATGATGCTCCGTGTCGATGTTCTAGAGAGCTGAATTCTGCCTCTCTTTACAGATGATGGGAAGGTGTTTCAAAACAGATTGCTAAAAAATGTGAAGAATGATAAACGTGAGTAGGGCCAGGGAGATGGCATTTGAACTGCCCTCTGCCGTTGAATTTGCATTAGTGCAGTGTAAAGACTTATTCTGCTTCTTGGAGAATATTTTTTCCTAATAATAGTTTGTACTTGACAAGGAAGCTTTCTGCTGCCTTGTGTTTTACAAACTTTCCTGACAAAAAGGTTTTATGAGTGGAAATGCATAGAGAAAGCAGTGGTAACCACCACTTATCATCGCTTATGGCGATGATCCCGGCACTCTGGAGGCTGAAGCACAAGAATCACTGGAAGTTTAATGTCAGCCTGGATTATACATTGAGTTCCAGGCTGTTCAGATTACATAGAGATACTCTGTCTCAGAACAAAAGAAGTCTGGAGGTCAGTGAAGGAAAGAAAATATAAGACAAAAGGAGCCCAGCAAGATGTCTCAGTGGTGGGTAAAGGTGTCTGCTGCCAAGCCTAAAAACCTGAGTTCAAGGTTCAGGAAACACATAACGGAAAGAGGGAAGTGGCTTCCATACATTGTCCTCTGACCTCCACCATAGTAAACATATCTATGTGGGTGATACACAAACACACACGCACAGGCACACATACACACACATACACAGACAGACACACACACATACACACACTAAATAAATAACTCTTGAACCTTGAGTGGGTATATTAGAAGGAGAAGAGAAAGAGGAAGAAGACACCAGAAAGGAAAGAGGGAAAAAGATAACCAGAAAAATAACCTGAAACAATTTAGGAAACAAATCTTTTTTGTGTGTGAACTTTATTGACTGGCACTCTTACATAACCTCTGCCCTTGCTCACATTCTCGTGTGTAAATACTTTTAATAAATAAATAGATTAAAAATGTAACCCTGCTGTTAACCTTTTGGATTGGATTTTTTAAAAGGCCTATTATATATAGTTTTGTTCTTTTGTTTTTAAATATTGGCACTTACACTAGACTATGGAAACATTATCTTTTTCAACACACATTAAGTGGCAAAGTACGTTAGTTAAACATCATAACATGTGTGCACTTTAGAACACTTAAGAACCACTCCAATCTCTCCGCCTTCTTTCTGCTTCACCAGGAGGGAAAGTTGACGTGCATAATCTGGGTGCTGCTTTAGAAGCCCTGAACATCAAGCTCACAGAAGAGGAGTTTGAGTTGGCGAAGGACGCTCTGAAAGATGGTGAGTGCTACAAGAAGTCTGCCTTTAAATAGAAGTTGAGTTTGCAGGATTAACTATCACTGCTTGGAGGTCCAACTCACTTTTAGCCCAAAAGAGATTTTGAATAGCTTTCAGAAGAACTTCTAATGAAACAAATGAGACATGTCATTTTTTTTATTCATTTAAAACCCATAATCATTTAAAAACCATAATCTGATGGCTCAGTGGGTAAAGGCACTTGTCTCTAACACTGAAGATGTAAGTTCAGCCTCTGGGACCCACATAGTAGAAGGAGAGAATGAATCTCACAGTTGTCCCTTGACTTCCACATGTACACCATGGTACATGCACAGCACCAGCAGACATGCTAACAATAGATAGACAGACGGACAGATAGATAGATTAGATAAGATAGGTAGGTTAGATAAGGTAGGTAGATTAGATAGGTAGGTAGGTAGGTAGGTAGGTAGGTAGGTAGGTATATTAGAATGATTAGATGGATAGATAATTTTTTAAAATTACAATCCTTCAGTTTTTCTCTCTTTACATCCCAGAGTAGGCTTGGATGCCAGTGATGGAGTAAGAGTTAATGTTTGGCTTTACAGAAACAGCATCTGCAGCCTGATTTTTCTGACTGACCCCTAGCTCACAGATAGTGATACAATGTATCCAGTTTGTTCCACCGGTCTTCATTCTACCATTCGTGGGTTTTGAAATTTCCCTCCCTCCCATCCAACCTCTCTTCCTTTCTAGTCCATTTCTATTTTTAAGTTTTGTCACTGTAACAGATAAATTACAAAGCAACTTTATGCTGCTAATCTTCAGCAGTGCACTAACTGAGTGTGATGGCGCACACCTGTAACCACAGAACCTAGGAATTTGTTTCCAGGTGGAGAACTGTGAGTTCGAGGTCAGGCTGGGCTACCTTTGGCTTCCCTTTCTCAGAAAACAAAAACGGAGGGATGGAGAAGTAGCACGGTAGTCTAGAGCACCTGTAGCTCTCAGGGAGGTCCCAGGTTCAATTCCAGACACCCACATGGCTCCTCACAGCCATCCATAACTTCAGTTCTAGGGAGTTCAACACCCTCTTCCAGCCTATGCCATCACCAGGCATGCATGTGGTCCACATATATGCATGCTGGAAAAAACACTCATAGATATAAAACAGTAAAAAAAAAAAAAAAAAAAAAAAAAAAAAAAAAAAAAAAAAAAAAAAACAAAAAAAAAAAAAACAAACAAACAAACAAAAAAAAAACCAACAACAGTCCTAGGGCTACAGATATGGCTGAGTGAGTAAAGAGCATGCTGGAAAAACATGAAGCCCTGAGCTTAGATCTATAGCACCACAAAAAAAACCAGCCACAGCAGCAGCTTGCTTCTGTGTCCAATAGGGTGAAAAGGACAAAGGAAGCCCCATGGCATCAACTGACTATTAGTTATTATTAGTAATTATTAGTTACTATAAATAATTAATAATATTGCTACTGATAAATTATCAATATTAATTAATAATAACTCAATTAATCAACAGTAATGATTTGATTAATATTATTGATGATTATTAATAGTAGTATGCTTGTTATTATTAATAATTGGTTACTATTAGATTCCTAGTTATTATTAGTAATGATGATAACAACTCTTAAGAGTAAGCATACACATAGCATCCATTTTAGACCCATGAGCATTCTAAGAGGCAGTTCACTAACTCATCACTGCTCACTGCTCACTGCTCACTACTCACTGCTCACTGCTCACTGCTCACTGCTTGTTCCTCACTGCTCACTACTCACTGCTCACTACTCACTGCTCACTGCTCACTGCTCACTGCTCACTGCTCACTACTCACTGCTCACTGCTCATTACTAAAGGACTCTGGCAGCTGGCGTGAGAAGAAGGGAAAGGAGAAGCACCTATTCCTCATACACTTGTATACTTTTTAAATTTTTATACAAAGTGTGTATTACACTTTTAACTTGATTATTTTAACTTAAAATGGATACAAATGATACAGTGAGCTCATGACTCTCCTCACACCAAGCAGCTGGCTCGAGCAGTCAGTAAATTGACCACTGGAGTCATCCTTGCTTCTTCCTACCAAACAGTCCTGCTTAGCATCAGCCTCTTGTTTCTGTGAGCACGTGATGATACAAAATAACAGTCTTTGCAAATACTGAAAAAGTCATGACTTCCAGAAGTAAAGGCAGAAAACTACTCAGTTCTGAGCAAAGCCAATTAAAATATGTCCATGACATACTTTTATAAATAATTGAAGAATAAAAATATGGAACTTTGAAACAAACAAGTAATATGCAAAAAGTAAGTAAGTAAGTAAGTAAGTAAATAAATAAATAAATAAATAAATAAATAAATGTAGAATTTTGCCAGAAAGTCACAAGCCAACACTTGCAGAAGTCAATATTTGTTAACTTTTGTGCCAAATTAAGGGGAAAGCATTGGCTCAGACCCCCCAGACCAAGTCCTTAGCACAAAGGATATTTATTTGCCCTAGAGGGACAGCAGGAAATAGGCGACAAGAACAGGAGACAGTGGATGAGAGAGAAGGTGAAGGGAACAAGGAGAGGGAGGAGGAGCATTTGTCCTAGAGGACAAAAGTGGCTCCGGAGTGAAAGGAGACTGACCTGGCCCATAGGCAAATGGCAGTTTATAAAGGTACAAGGGAAAAGCCTGTGTTAGGATGAGGTGTTTTATTTTAATTGGGCATGTTAATTACGTGAGCCACAGGGGACTTTTGATTGCTGGACTTCAATACTTGGATAGCTGGGCCTTGAAAAGTCAGTCTCAGGAGGAGGACATGGACAAATAAGGGAATAGACCTTGGTGGCTAACTTTAGGATGTAATCTGACAGTTTCAGCAGGAAAGAGGGGATGAGAGAAAGGAGCAAGGCTTGTCAGAGCTATGTTTGCCAGTTTGAGCTGGCTACAGGCCCTTCACTAAGGATCACAGCTAGAGTTATAACTTGAATTGTGTGAAATAAGTTTACTTCACAGTTTGCCTTTCGTTAAAACATTTTTAGAGTATCTTTATTTATTGTCTACTGCTAAATGTCAGTTTTCAATTTAGTTAGGTTTATTTTGTTGGTTATCTGGTACACAGTTAATCTCAGGTATAAAGGATCTCCGAGATGTACAGTTTCTGAATCTATATTTTTGTTCCCCTCTGCTTAACTAATCAGGACAAAAGCAAATTGACGTGAGAAAACTGGTGGATAAAATAGAATCTATTACAGGTAAGTGGAAAGTTAGCAAAGGGGTGTGTCTGTAATTTCTTTTGTAGTAAAATGATTTTATTCTTGGACTAGACATTTTTGAGAGAATACCAAGTAATAAAAAAACACTCAATCTGCATCTGTAGGAGGGGAGGCACTGGGTCCTATGGAGGGGGATGCTAGAGCGGTGAGGTGGGAGTGGGTGAGGAGCACCTTCATAAAGGCAAAGGGGAGGGGGGAGAGGACAGAGGGGATGGGGATTGTGGAGGGGTAACTGAGAAGGGGAACATCATTTGAAATGTAAACAAAATGATTAATAATAAGTATATATTCAATCTTATACAAAAATTATATAATATTTTAAGATGTAATGATTTTAAGAGAGAGCTTGGGCCTTTTAAAATCTGAAGTTAAAATGTATGCTCCAGTGAGAGAGTAATTTGTGTTTTAAGGTCACTTAAGTCAAAGTAAAAGAAAAAAATTGATAGCACACCCGGCCTAGAAAAGGCCAGAGTCTCCTCAGTGTGTTCTCTTTTTGCATGTTTTTAATTGTTATGGAACTCCATATATGTACACAATATAGTTTGATACATATATAATTTGATACCCACCACTCCTCCCATTGATCAATTCCTCCCAGCTTGATATCCTCTATCTGTGCTGCCTGTGTACTTGAGGGAAGAGGGCCATGCATCTGAGTATAGTAGACTGCCCAGGACTCTCCCTTCCCCAGCACCCAGAGCTATCAGAAGCTCCTCAGCTAGGAGTGGGGGCTCATGGCCCCTGCCTGCATGCTGGAATGTTCACTGGTTTGGTCTTGGGGAGGCAACTGCAGCTGCCCTAATTCCATGAGTCCAGCTATCCTGTCAGCCTTCCAACCCTCCCATCTACTTCACATGGAAGAAAAAATAAGAGACACTGGCCTTTGTGACACTGTCTTAGTTCATTAAGGATCCCCAGTTCCATTCATGTTCCCGAAAGTAACACAATGTTATTCTCTAGGGCAGAAGTAAATGCCCTTTTTCTCCATCACATCTTACTATAGTTTGTACCACATGTCTTAAGTTAGTGAGATGGCTCTTTTGCTCCATTCTGCTCGCCACACATCTGTTTGTGCCACTGCCCAGGCTATTTTATCCGATTATACTTCTGTAGTAGTTTCAGATCAGATTAAGATATCTCCTGCGTTGCTATTTTTACTCAAGAATGCTCTGGTATCAGGGGTCTTTGTCTTATCTATATGAATTTTAAGATTTTTTTTCTAGTTTTCTGTAAAAAAAAAAACATCGTAATAATTTTAACAGGAATCTGTACATCCTTTAGTGACAGGGCCACTCCAGTGACATCAGTGCTGCTAATCTATACACGTGGGAGCTCTTTCCATCTTCTGGAGCCTTCTATGGTTTCCTTATTCGCTGTCTTGTTTTTGTTATAAATGTTCACATATAATGACATTTATACGTGGGTGCTTGATTTTGAGGCTAATATAAGATTCTGAAAGGAATGTCAAATTTTATCAAAGGTATTTTTCTGCATCTATTTAGCTGACCACATGATGTCTGCCCGTCTTCTATGTGTATGCCATAGTATGTTCTGCAGCTCACATATGTTGAACCATCCCGGCACCCCTGGAATTAAATAAACTTGAATACGGTTTATGATCTTTTACTGAGTTATTGAAAGTATTGCATCGAGGATTTTATATCTGTTCATCAAGGAAACTGGTACATAACTTTCTTTTTGATGTTAGCATTATCACGCTTTTTTTCTGGTATGAGAATCGGCGTATAATTGTATTCATGGGGTGAGCTTGGAAATGTTCAGTTTTATTTTCCCAGATAGTTTTTATTTTATTTTTATTTCTATTTTCTAGGGTAATTTAAGGAGTCATTATTCTGGTACTTCTTTAAGGATTGCGCTCCGGAGCGAATCCTTGTGGACGTGGAGTTTCCTTGTAAGGAAACTGACTGCTTCAGCCACATTGCTTGCTCTCTGTTGATCTACATGGGTTATTTACATTCACAGCTCAACTTTGGTCTATCACATGCACCTAGAAACTCCCCCTGTCCTAAGTTTTCCCACTTACTCCACTGCAGTTCTTCTCAGTATTCCCTAATGATTATCAAGAGTCCACGAGTAGTTTTGTTATGTATCTATTTTATCTCTAATTTTATTAATTTGGACCTTTTTTCTCTATGTGTTTTGGTCATTTTTTAATTAGAGTTTTTAAATCTTGTTTACTTCTTCAAAGAACCAACTATTTGCTCCATTGTCCATGTATTGTTTTGTTGTTGTTGTTGTTTTGTTTTGTTTTGTTTTGGGTTTTTGTCTTTATTAGTATCTGCCTGGCCTTCATTTGTTCATCCTATCTCCCAGTGTGGGGATAGATGTTTGTCTGGATGATCTATTTATTAACGATAATGAGGTGTTGGACTCCTCCAGTATTATTGTATGCTGACTGTTGGTCCTATGTCAGTATTATTTCCTTTATGAAATCCATAATGTACTTACTACCATTATATCTTCTTGGGGGATTATTAGAATGTGGTGAACTTTTTTTTTTCTAACTTTGGCTTGAAGTCTGTGTCGGATGTGAGCGTTGCTTTTAGAGCCTATCATTTAGTACATTTCAGGCTGTATCGTTACCTAGCGTGTGCTTCTTCCAGAAAGTGACTGCTCTTATACTTCTGGCCCTTCAGACCCTTTGCATCTTTTAATCAAAGACTTAAGAGCACTTACATCTAGGGTGCTGTGATGGTTTGTATACGCTCAGCCCAGGGAGTGGCACTATTAGAAGGTGTGGCCCTGTTGGAGTAGGTGTGTCACTGTGGGCGTGGGCTTTTACACCTTAGTCCTAGCTGCCTAGAAGCCAGTATCCTCAGCTCCTCCTGCACCATGCCTGCCTCCATGCTGCCATGTTCCCACACTGGTGATAATGGACTGAACCTCTGAACCTGTAAGCCAGCCCCAATTAAATATTGTCTTTATAAGGGTTGCCTTGGTCATGGTGTCTGTTCACAGCTAAGACAGGTACTGTTGAGAAGCTTCTGCTAATTCCTGTGATTTTATTGAGTATTCTTTTGTGATTGGTTGGTGTTACTCTTTGTTTTTCTGTTTCTCTTTTGTTCATCTTAAAGATTTGCTGGTCACTGAGGTTGAATATATCTGATTAATTCTCATTTATTCATCTCTTCTGTCCATGAAATTTATTCTTTCCCAAGATTTTAGGACTGTGGTTCTCCCCGCTTCCCAAATAACTATTGTTTGTTTTACAAGGCTAGTCCTTTTTTGGGTATTGAACTAGTCTCTGTCCACTGTTTACTCTTGCACACTAGGCCTTTCCACACCACTGAACCCTCCCTGAATCCATACACTTGATGTTTTGTTTGGTACATAAAAAAATAAGATGAGTGGATAACCCTAAGTCATCATCTTCCCTCTTTATTGTCAGACTGTCTTGACCCACCAGCTCCCAGTAATGGCACAGAGGCTTATTAATATTTGTGAAAGCTTAGACACTATAGCATAGGCTATTTCCCAAATAGCTTATATAACTTAATTAACCCATTTATTCTAGTCCATGCTTGCCAAGTGGCCCATTACCTCTCACTAAGTCCCAGTACATCCAACTTCTTCCCATGTCTGGCTGGTAAATCCCTCAGCTCTCAATTCTTCCCATAGTTTCTATCTCTGCCCAGAAGTCTCACCTTTTCTCTCCTGCCTCAGCTATAGGATGTCAGCTCTTTATTAAACCTATCAGAAGGTGAGGGCAGTATATTTTTACAAAATGCTAAAGTAGGTGACAATCCAATAAAAATAACAATACCAAAGTCTAGCCTGTACTCAAATCTCTGCTGGCACAGAAACCAACATTTGAATAATACAAAGACAACGTCTACATGGTGCACAAAAATTATCCCAACACCTCATTTCAACAGTTTTTAATTTTACTGAATTTTATATTGATTTTCTTTATGCTATATTTGTTTCTTTATGATATTTATTTCCTTCTGCTAATGTTTGTTTTGTTTCTTTTTTTTTTTTTAGTTCCTTGAGATATAACATTAGATTGTTTATTTGAAATCTTTCTTCTTTCTTAATGTAGACATTTATTGCTATAAATTTCCCTGAGGCATCCTTTTGTTGCAACCCATAAGTTTGGCTATACTGTACATCCACTTGCAAGAGACCGACAGGTATATTCAAATCATACCGTTAATATGTGAAATGGCTTTGGTCCAATTTCTTACACCTTAACTTTGGCTTGCCAATATTTTGACAGGTTCTATATAGGTTCATACTTTTAGCAAGCCCTATAATCTTATGAGGAGTTTTTATAAATCAATCAAATGCATTTAGTAAAAAAAAAAATTTCCTATTACAGTAATAACAATAAAAAGATAAAGTTGTCTTACCTGCTGGGAAACTCTCACAAGCAGAAATTATGACAATCTATTTAGAAATACTTTGCTATTCTTGTCTTTGTTACCAAAGAGTCACAGCCAACACTTCCATTTTCTGCCAGAACTAGACAATCCCAGATAAGACTTACCTACCTTTATTATGCATTGAGTGCAAGATCTCATGTCATCTGTAATAATTAAGTAGTTCTTTCATGTGTTACAATTTTTTTCATTTTTTATTGGTTATTTTATTTATTTACATTTCAAATGTTATTCCCTTTCCCAGTTTCCCCTCCACAAGCCCCCTATCCCCTCATCCCACCCCTGCCTCTATGAGGGTGCTCCCCACCCACCCATTCACTCCTGCCTCAGCTCCCTAGCTTTCCCCTACCCTGGGTCATTGAGCCTCCACAGGATGGAGGGGCTCTCCTCCAGTGATGCCCGACAAGGCCATCCTCTGCTACATATCCAGTTGGAGCCATGGGTCCCTCCATGTATACTCTTTGGTTGGTGGTTTAGTCCCTGGGAGCTGTAGGGGGGTCTGTTTGGTTAATATTATTCTTCCTATGGGGTTGCAAACCCCTTCTGCTTCTTCAGTCCTTGCCCTAACTTCTCCATTGGGGTTCCTGTGCTCAGTCCAATGGTTGGCTGCAAGTATCCCCATCTGTATTGGTCAGACACTGGCAGAGCATCACAGGGGAGAGCTATACCAGGATCCTGTCAGCAAGTGCTTCTTGGCATTAGCAGTAGTGTCTGGGTTTGGTGTCTGCAGATGGGATGGATCCCTAGGTGAGGCAGTCTCTGGATGGCCTTTCCTTCAGTCTCTGTTCCACTCTTTGTCTCTGTATTTCCTTTTGACAGGAGGAATTCTGGATTAATATTTTTGAGGTGGTTGGACCACCCCATCCCTCAACCAGGGACCCTGCCTCTCCATTGGGTTTGGTCTCTACAAGTTCTGTCTTCCCTTTGTTGATTATTTTGGCTAATGTCCCCCTTGTTGGGTTCTGGGACCCCCCCCCAGTTCCCCTTCCCCACTTCTACACACCTCCTTTCAAAATCCTGACTCTTTGTACTTCTCCCCCATCTCCTCTCATATCTGAACTGGCCCCCTTTTCCCCTCCTCCTCCTCTCTCCCTCCCAGATCCCTCTCTCCCTCTACTTCCCCCTTCTGAGTAGGAATGTAGCATCCACACTTTGGTGTGGTCTTCTTTCTTCTTGGCTTTCATATGGTCTATGAATTGTATCATGGGTATTCTGAGCTTTTTGCCTAGGGTCCACTTATCAGTGAGTGCATACCATGTGTGTTCTTTTGTGACTGGGTTATCTCACTCAGGATGATATTTTCAAGTGCCATCCATCTGCCTGTGGATTTCATGAATTCATTGTTTTAAATAACTGAGTAGTACTACGTAGTGCAAATGTACCACATTTTCTGTATCCACTCCTCTGTTGAGGGACACCTGGGTTCTTTCTAGCTTCTGGCTATTATATATAAGGCTGCTATGAACATAATGGACCATGTGTCCTTGTTATATGTTGGAACATCTTTTGGATATAATACCAGGAGTGGTATAGCTGCATCCTCAGATAGAACTATTTTCAATTTTCTTAGGAACTGCAAGACTGATTTCCAGAATGGTTGTATCAGCTTACAATCCTACCAGCAATGGAGGAATCTTTCTCTTTCTCTACATCCTCACCAGCATCTGCTATCACCTGAGTTTTTGATCTTAGCCATTCTGACTGGTGTAAGGTGGAATCTCAGGGTTGTTTTGATTTGCATTTCCCTGATGACTAAGGGTGTTGAACAACTCTTTAAATGTTTCTCAGCCATTCAAGATTCCTCAGCTGAGAATTCTTTGTTTAGCCCTGTATCCCATTCTTAATAGGGTTATTTGGTTGTCTGGAGTCTAACTTCTTGAGTTCTTTGTATATATTGGATATTAGCCCTCTATCAGATGTAGGAATAGTAAAGATTTTTTTTCCCAATCTGTGGGTTGCTGTTTAGTTCTATTGACAGTGTCCTTCACCTTAGAGAAGCTTTTAAATTTTATGAGGTCCCATTTGATCTTAGAGCATAAGCCATTGGAGTTCTGTTCAGGAAATTTTCCCCTGTGCCAATGAGTTCAAGGCTCTTTCCCACTTTTTCTTCTATTAGATTCAGAGTATCTGGTTTTATGCGGAGGTCCTTGAACCACTTGGACTTGAGCTTTGTACAAGGGGATAAGAATGGATCGATTTGCATTCTTCTACATGCCGACCTCCAGTTGAACCAGCACCATTTGTTGGAAATGCTGTCTTTTTCCCACTGGATGGTTTTGGCTCCTTTGTCAAAGATGAAGTGACCAAAGGTGTGTGGGTTTTTATCTGTAGGAAACGAAGTTGATGTCACTAATGTGGACAAAGTTCTCAAAGACATGGGAATAGAGCTGCCAGACTCAGAGCTCTCTAAACTAATGAACAGCGTGCCAGTTGATGGTAAGTACTTTGGCCAAAATGTAGCCCACAGGAGGGGCTTATTGTTAAACTGTGGAAATGTCTACAAATGTCTGTCTGCTTGCTTGCCAAATAATAATGAGTGACCTGTTTATATAGTCTTAAATAATCCCACAGCCTGGCCAGCCCCATAGAAACATCCAAAACCCGATACACAAAACTGACTGAGTGCCATGGTGCTTCCACAAATGGACAAGCCCACGTGACTTCATATGATAGATCATACTCAAGCTTTAGACAGCTGAAAATATTATATAAAACTACTCTCAGCCTAGGAATATAAGCTAAATAAAAATATAAGTTTTATTTTTAAATTTGCATCCATCCTCGTGGCATCTCACTGTGTATACTGAAGTATCCCCAAATCAAGAAAAGGCCACAGGACTTTGGTTTCCAGACATCTGGATAAGGGATACTAATCTATATGCCTTAAAAGAATATGAATGACTTTTAATCCTTAGTTAGAAAACTGATGATTGGGGCTGGAGAGATGGCTCAGAGATTAAGAGCACTGACTGCTCTTCCAGAGGTCCTGAGTTCAGTTCCCAAGAACCTCATGGTGGCTCACAACCATCTGTAATGGGATCTGATACCCTCTTCTGGTGTGTGTCTGAAGACAGCAACAGTGTACCCATATACATAAAATAAATAAATAAAATTTTTAAAAAAGGAAAAAAAGAAAACTGAAAATTGCACTATTATGTAATAATACACTATACACTATTAGATAATTATAATATTGTATAACTTAGGCTGTATTTTTATTTTTATTCCACTGAACCATCTGAAACTTAGCCAACAGTATGTGAGAAAAAAGGAAGGTAGAGGGTGGTCTACTAGGAAACTGAAAAAGTACCACAAAAGAAAAAAAATATGTGCTGTGGCATGCCAATAAAGTTAGAACATTCCGCACAGTCCACACAGTTTCATTATAGGTGAATCAGAAAATCCCTGAGCACTTTACAAAGAAAGCCTTTCTAAAATGATTGGGTTTTGAAGCTCGGTGTTGCCCTCCTGTGATCTGAACAGGTTCTTTTTCCTACAGAGGGAAAGGTCTTTATGCGAAGATTGCTGGATGGTCTGACCGCCATTAAAGGTAAGAGGGGCACAGAGTCAAGCGAGATGATTCTGAGACTACTCTGCTTGCATCTACTCCATTTCCTTCTGATTAAACCGTGAAGGCTCCACTTAATACTCAGATTACCACATATATCCATACTATATTTTATAATGTATATTATACTACATATTTTATATACATATTATTATATCCAACTACATTTACCCAGTAATTTCTTTTTGTGTAACTTGGAAAGATTGTCTGTGCCCTCATGCAGTTTTTTCAAGCTTTGACAGAGGAAGAAATATAAAAATCTAGGTTTCACAGTGATTAAAAAAATAGGGAGAATTACCATACCTTGAGTTAACTGAGGCAGAGGCAGAGGCTATTAATCTGACATGCATGCCAAAAGTGAAAGAGCAAAAATATTATGAAGGCTCTGTGAAAGGTGAAAGTGGAGGGACAGAAGAGTGATGAGTCCCCTGGGAAGCTGGGCGGGGAGACCCACCGTCACACACCATGACCACAGTCTCTGACAGATCCACACGCCATCTGACTACCACTGATATTTTCACTTACTTAAAAGTAAGTAAAATTCTAAGTAGGATGCTTCCTAATGGGACTTAAATCCCAGCATCCTTAATATACTAAAAGTTAATTATAAGTACAACAAAAGCACAGCAAAATTAATTAGAGACAATGGGCAGATTGTCACCTTGCTGTAACTTTGTCACCCCCAGCTTTTCACAATTCACAGCGATTAGGTGGATAAGCTCTCTCTCTCTGTTAGATTCTGCCAGGAACTGTTCTCATTAATCCATGCTTTTTAAATAAAAATGACAGGCCATAGTCCTCAGGAATTGTAAGTTTTCTCCACACTTGAGAGACACTAACTTTTGTTTGTCTTTCTTTCCACAAAAAGGGAAGGTCAATTCCAGTAGAATGGACACACTTCTGGAAAACATGGGGCTGAATCTCACTCAAAAGGAGTCTGACGATCTCAAAAGAAACCTGAAATTTGATGGTGAGAATTTTGACTATTAGCAAGCGCTCAGAAAAAGCTAATCATAAAAGCTTATTTTAATATGTACTTACTTGGCATCAAAAAGGCATTCTGAAAACTTGGGCCCAAAGGAAGAGCACACCCTCTCTCTGGCCAGCCTCAAGCACATTTTTAGTGGATCTTAAGTGCCCCCTGACATGAACCCCACTTCCTCTAACCTAGCTCATTTTTACTCTTTTTTCATTTTGTTTTTGAGACAGAGTCACTGTGTAGACCAGGCTATCCTGGAACTTACAGAGATCCACCTGCCTCTGCCTCCCAGTGCTGGGATTAAAGGTGTACACCAGGACATCTGGCCTCAATCTTTTCTCATGTAAGGTAGAGAGATTGGCGATACTCAAATTTCAATCCCCTCCTTGGGCCAGCTTCTGAGAGGATGGCCTCAGTGTTTATTCCCTTAGTCTAGCTGAAGTAAACCCATTCTGCAAGCAGCCTTCTAGCTCAGTGCTCATGCACAGGGCAACCGTCTGCTTTTTTGTAATTAGAAATTCATTAGGTGGGGAATCGGATGTGACTGGGTAGGTTTGGCTTCTTATGGCCTGTAACATCTGGAGCTGGATTTGGAGCCATCTAAAGTTCATCCATCACGTACAGGAGTTAGTGCTAGGCATTGGATTGGGATTGGGACAGGCTCTGCTTCTCTCCCAGCGGAGCCTCTTGGGCTTTTCCTGCAGCGGGTAGTTTGCGCTTCCCCCACAGCTTGGGGGCTGAGAGCCATGTTAATGCACTCTAACAGACTGGGGGACAAAAACTGCATCCTTTTACGACGACGTGACCACGTGACTGCAAAGTTGAATAGCTCTGCTCTCACCAAATGCTAGCATCAGAGGAGCTGCAAGACTGTACTCCGGTCGGTCGTGCAGCTTCTTGGTGAGGAATGGATCGGCCCCATCTCAATGGTTGCATGTGTCACGAGAGAGGGGTGTTACACACTTTACTATCACGTGTGAAGCTGTCGCAGAGATTATACATTCAGTGTGTGTGTGTGTATGTGCTTCTTTTCCTTCAGGTAAATGGCTCAGAATGGAAATACTGTCATAGTCTTCAGTTTTATAAAAAGTTGACAGATGTTTTCCAAACACGGAGATTCCATTCTCACAACGCTGAAGAGTTCTATTTATCCTCACCTCCTTATCAGCATTTGGTGTTAGCTTGGGGGTGGGGTGGGGGACGGTGATACTGGGGAGCAAAGCCAGGTTCACCTCTGTGCTAGGTGAAGAAGACTTTACTACTGAGCTAACTTCCCCAGTCCCTACTCTCAGGGTATGGACATTTAGTCATCCTATCCCAAAAGGCCTTTAATTTAAATCTCTCTAATTAATAAGGATACTGAGTACTTTTTAAAGTACTTATTTTTGTGCCCCCTTTTCTCCCTGTACTTGTTTTCATTTAAAAAATAAATTTAAAATTAATATTTTTAGCTAAGACCTGAAAAACTACCATCAATATACATGATACACATGCATAGAAAGTATTAAAAGTAAAGACATTTTCTCAACTGTCCTATTTGTAAACACCAGAAAACTAAATCAGGTTGCAAAGTACATTTAGGTCAGTGGTTCTCTGTTGGGAGCCAACTTTAAGCAGAAAGCGGCTAGAAAGCAGCTATCAGCTTTGCAGCCATCTTGAGCCATATACCCTGACATGAGACTTGGTTTTCAACAGCCTACAACAGCTGAGCACACTCTGATATCCCACATAGCTTGTTTTGCTGTTTAGTGCCCCCAGCTGCAAGGAGCACGTGGTATCCACGCCTACAAGGCATGCGGTGCACGTGTTGTCCACGTGCTATCTACGCCATATATGCCTGTAAGGCGCACGTGCTGTCCACTCCTGTAAGGCTTACGTCATATCCACACCTGCCAGGCATGTGATATCCACGTGCCTACAAGGCACGTGGCAAAAGCCTATAAATACCCAGGATTTCCTTGGTGTGTGTGTGTGTGTGTGTGTGTGTGTGTGTGTGTGTGTGTGTGTGTGTTTATGTATGTATGTATGTATGTGGTGTAGTAGTAGTAGGTGTAGTGGTGTGTGTATGGTGGAGACAGTAAAGAAGACTTTACTACAGATCCTCTGGCTTGTCTCTATTCTTCGTGGCTCTTCCCCTTCTTTCCCCCACTCTCTCTCTCTTGCTAAACCCTGACCCGTGGACCAGAGCAGCAGCGCAGGCCGGGACGTTTTTGGCCCCCAAGCCAGGCAGAGTACGGGGCTTTTACAGTTCTCAAACTGTAGGTTGCAACCCTTTGGGGAATCGCATATCAGATATTTTGCATCTTAGATATCTGTATTACAGTTCATAACAATAGCAAAATTACAGTTATGAAATAGCAATGAAAATAATTTTATGGTTGGGAGTGACCACAACATAAGGTACTGTCTAAAAGGGTCACAGCGTCAGGAAGGTTGAGAACCACTGGCTTGGGGTGTGATCATTTATGTGTGTGTATTCTTGATTGGTAAATAGCGGTAATTGTTACAGTTTTGTTCAAAGTTTAAAATTCTCTGTGAATACTAGCTTATTTAATAAGGTTTCTGTTCAAACCGCTTAGTTTGCTATAGATGGCTATCTTAGTCTGTACTTATGATTTCCTCGTATGTGCGTCAGGCCGGTCCCATCACAGGCAGGAGTTTGTTCTTTGCTACCGTTTGGACTTCCATTTTATATCTTTATCCTCATGAAGGACACAGCAAAAGCCTGAGTTCCCTTGAGCAAATTTGCAGTTGAGCAAACTGCCTCCTTAGCTAAACATCATGTTCACGGCGTCGGTGTCATCCTCTTGTCCGACCTGTTGTGTCTTACAGAAAACAGTAAAGCCGAAGTAAAAAGGGTGATAAGCGAAGCCAAAGCCTTCACAGGTAGGACGTCACTAAGATGTTTTTACTTTAAGACGCCATTGTGCTGGGATCAGATTCTCCCCCCATTGCATCATAAGTTTATTGTTCATTCTTAAGACATTTATAATGAATTTTTTTTGCTTACATCTTTGGCTTTGATTTGGAGTTCAGCCATACAAAGAGATAGTGATAGTTAATAAGCAAATTATATTTTTTGTGGTTTCTGACAAAAGCATGCTTAATATCACTAGTGTTTTAGTGGAGGCCTCAAATCAGCTAATCATGAACGGAGAGGTAAGCAGCATTGCATTTATATACCCTTCCTGTCTCCCTCCCTCCTTCCCTCCTTCCCTTCCTTCTTCCCTTCCTGTCTCCCTCCCTCCCTGCCTGTCTCCCTCCCTCCCTGTCTGTCTGTCTCCCTC
>JANHMN010000002.1:16625334-16683057 GCA_030674055.1 Rhabdomys pumilio | reverse complement strand
CTCCCTCCCTGCCTGTCTCCCTCCCTCCCTGTCTGTCTGTCTCCCTCCCTGCCTGTCTCCCTCCCTCCCTCCCTGCCTGCCTCCCTCCATCTTTTTTTATTGTCTTGAGACAGAATCTTGCTATGTACCCCAGGGTGACCTTGAACTTACTGTGTTCAAGGCGATCTTGGCCTTGAGATCTTTGTGCCTTGGCCTCCCACATGCTGGACTCACAGGCACAAGCATCCATACCAGTTCTGGTTTCTTGTCCCCCCTCTCCCATCCTATCCCTCTTCTGCCAAGGCTTATCCTCTACCTCCCCACAGCCACTCTCATTTGCTGCCTCACCCACCTCTAAACCATGTGAGCTTTTAGGTTAATTGGCTCTTGTTTAGAATCTATATAAGTATCAATGAGATGATGATGGTGATGATGGTGATGGTGATGATGGTGATGATGATGGTATTACAGAGGATTAAAGTGAGCCCAGCTGCTTTAGTCATAGTCACATCTTGCAGCAATCAAGGAAGACCAGGAAGGCCTGACTTAGTGGCCCATTCTAGATCGGGATTTTCTTCTGGGTTGGGATGCCTTATTGCCAAGAGGCTCAGAAAGGCCATGATTCCCTTTTAATCAAGAAGTATGTTTGCCTTACTTGGGAATGTGTGAGAAGGTGAAAGTGAGGATGAATGGTGGGCCAGCATTTTCATCATTTCAGGCACAAAAATTTCCATTGATCAACCATTTTTCCTTTTCTTTCAAAGGGCAGAAAGTTGATACAAATAAACTTCAAAGTATTTTGGGAAGCTATGGTATTAAACTCAACTCTAATGAAGCAGAAAAATTGCTGAAGACGTTACCGGTGGATGGTAAGCATCGTGAGTAGCATCTGGACTGGTTAGGGAGCTTGATTTTCTGTCTACGTAAAGAAATCCCTAAACTAAAAATGTTTGAAAACTATTAAAACCTGATGATGATGATAACAAATAAAATCTCATTAGATTTTACTTGAAGAAATCATCAAATCTTTCAGCTATCAATGCGCTACCAAAGTTCTTCACTGGATTTGTTTCTTAAGGGGAGGGGGCAGAGTAGGAGAAATGGAGGGAGGGCAAGGAAGTAGAGGTGGGGAAGGAAACAACAAGAACAGAGGGGCAAAAAGATAAATAATGTGGCTGCATGGCTCTGCAGAAATAAAATATGAACTTTACCAAAAAGGTGCTTTTTAATATGTTGAGGAAGACTGAATTTTTTTAATCACGAGTGGGCATGTGTGTCAGACACATATGCACACATGTGTGCATGGAAGCCAGAGGACAACCTCAGATGCTATCCTTAGTCTCTCAGTGGTCTAGAGCTCACCCGTATAGCCCGTAGAGCCAAGCTATCTCACAGGTTCAAGATTCAACATGATTCTAGTGTTTGAAGGCAAGCGCCTTCTTACCAACTGACTCCCACCCTAGGCCACAAAAAGATGGATTTCTTATCTTCATTATTAAAGGAAATAAAACTAAAGACAAATCAGGAGGACACAAAGTATATTCAAACCCAGAATTCAAAGACAAACACACAGTATTTTCATGGATTTGTGCTTCATGCTTTTAAGGCATGAAATGATTGATTAGTTGATGGGTAATATTTGTTTGTACTGTCTCATTTGTAACTTTTCATGGTGTTAATATGTGTGCTGACCATAGAAAACCTTGGCGATGCAAATGAGCAAAGTGGTAGCCAGTCCTTCCTCAAATGTGTGCCTACTGTCCAAATTTGGAAACATGTATTCCAGCACCCTGTCTGTAAATATGTCTTTTTTTTTTTTTTAAACTTCATGCCCTTACAGATAAATCTGTACAAACAGCCTAAAGTCTCAAGAGTCTTAGTTGTGAAATGGAAGTTATTTTGCTTATGTATCAAATTTCCTTCCAGAGAAGTTATAATTTCAACCCTCACAAGCGGCAGTTAAGGACACTATTTTCCTCATTTATAATAGAGGGACAAAGAGGGATTTTAGACAGCTCCTTACTGTTTGAGTTTGACTCATGTACCACTGAAACCAAGCGTTTTGGTTTGTGTATTCTCTGTGTATATCTGAATGCGCTTTAGGTAAAGATTTTTAATTTCCTTTTCCTCTGAAGTAGAAGTTGTGTACTGTCTCGTGACTCTGACTTCCAATCCACTCTTCTGTTACAGATGATGCAAAGGTTTTCCAGAAAAGGTTGTTGAAGGGTGTGTTGTCTATGGATGGTAAGGAGCAAAATCAAAAGGCCTTTCGGCCATTATTTGTGCTGTGAAATAAAGCACCCTTCTTTATGTGTTACTGTGTCCTCACTTATGCTAATATATAACCCGCATCTTCCAAGTACTTTCCTGCGTTGGAACTGTTTAGGCTTCTTTCAACAGTCCCACGTTCAGGCCCCAAGGAGAAACTGTTCTATTAACTAGAACAAAAAGAAATGAAGGGAAAAGTCTCTCACCTAAAGATTTAGGCCATAAGTAGAGACCAATCACTTGCAGGCATGTGCAACAAAAATAATTCTTGTTCTGCAAACTGTCAGTCAGCGTGAGTTCTCCTTAAGATGGTTTTGATCTTATGCTTGTGTCCAGCATAAGAACTGAGGGGAATTTCATTCTCCTGCTTACTGAACAACACTGGAAGTTTGGTATTTATCTTAAAATAGTAATAATAATGTCAGGAAACTAGTGATTTTTAAATTATAATAAAATGTATGACTGTCATTACAGAAAAGACATGCTAGAACAGTATAGTGTCACAATCCAATTTAGACTTGTTCCATCTTAAGGCATTTGTTTCCTGTCCTCTGCTTAGAAGCCACTGTTGATGTCGACAAACTGGATACGTTTTTGGAAAACATGGGGATTGAGATGACCGAGAACGAATTCATGGATCTAACAGACACACTGCAGGGAACCGGTGAGTACTGTGAGCAGCTCGGGGATGGACGGGATGCAGGACCAACTCTCTGTGTTCTCCAGGCTTGAAAACAAGAATTTCTCTAGCCAGATGTTTCAAAGGCTTAGAAAAAATCTATATCTGAAGTTAAGAAAAAAAATTGCTATTTATTTATTTATTTATTTATTGCTATTAATCTAAAATCCAGTAATCCAGTTCCTTCCCCTATGTATAAAAAACAAATGCTTCACAAGATCAAGCCAAGTTTTTTTAAGTCAGAGGATGATGGGGGAGAAGAAACCAGAGTGAATGGTTTGAAGGAAGAGAACCAGTTCCCTGTTTCTCACAGGGAGTCCGGTTCCCACACCTGCCACTTCGTTGAAAGATTCTGTTTGGTAGTGTCCTGCAGGATCCCTGTAGCCAAATACGAAGTACTCAACCCTGAAGTACTCAACCCTGACATCTTTAAGACTTCTTTATTACCACCTGATATTCTCGGGTGTGTATCGTCCCAGAATTGTCTCTCTCTCTCTCTGACTTCCTCGAGGATCATGTGTTCTTTCCCTCAAAAACAATGAGTTAAGTGTTTTTAATGGAATTGTATAGAACACAATAGAAAATTTCAGACATATACCACATAGGTTACATAAATTGGTATGTTCAGAGTTCTTAGTGTTGCTTACAATAAAAAGACAATTTAAATACCATCCTAGGTTATAGTAATAAACAATTCTAACCTAGGTCTACTGTCTATTCCACTCCCTTCTTTCTCCTGGATGAGTTATTTACTTACTGCAGTATGTTTAAAATGTCACTTCTTTTTTTACCTCAAACCTAGACTTACAAGTTTCTGTCTAGGAGAGTAAAGTTTTTATTTGTGAGTAAGATAAATAATTGGTCTGATAATTTCTGGTCAGGAATCATGGAATGAGATATTTACCTTAAAACTTTTACTTCAGTGGGAAAAAAATGGACTAAGACCATGCAGACATTTTCTTTGGAGGATCTTTTGCATAAATATACCCATTTATCATTCCCATTTTAACTTGGTTTTAAGGAGGGCAATGTATATTTTAAAGTTCATCTGAAATTTGCAGTCAGGATCTATCTGGATTTTAATTCTTCCTCCAATTGTCTCAGAATTGTCCATACTAATTCAATACAATGTTTTATCCGTTTGCCTTTAACCAAAACTTTATAAATCTTCAAATTCTTTTTTCATGGAGAAAAACTCTCTTTTCCACTTTTAGTTTGTCAGTTTATATAATGATTTAAAATGTCAATTTAGTAAAGGGTGAAGCTACTGAGCAGCAAGCCTAGAAACGAACTCCACAGTCCAGTCTGTAAGAATACTGTATTCATCAAAGTTCTCTAGAGGGTCAGAACTTAAAAGAATGAATATATATTACAATATACATAAAGGGAATTTATTAGAATGGCTCACAGGCTGTGGTCCAGGTGGTCCAGGCTGTCTTCCAATGGAAGGTCCGAGAAACCAGTCCACGAGGTTGGAGGATTCTGCTGGTCTTCAATATATAATGGAATCCTGAAGAAGTGGTCTCTAACACCAGTGAAGACTTGCTGGAGAGAGCACACAAGCAAAGAGACCAAGCTTTCTTCCATGTTCTTTATATAGGCTGTCAGCTGAAGATTTTAGTTAACTCCAGATGTAGTCAAGTTGGCCATCAAGAATAGCCATCACAAATACAAAGGCATGAGTTTATTAAAAATGCATCTTATGTTTATTAACTCATAGCAGCTCTAGCTGCCTGCCCAAGATCAAGACAGCCAATATCCTAGCATGGAGAGGAATGGGATTATGAGATGAGGAGCTATTGACAACTGATGGATGCTAAGTGAGAGTCAGTTTTAAGGCTTTAGCCCCTGGTAGACCAACCATACATATATGGGCAGAACAAATTAGACTCAATGGTTTATTTTTTTTTAAGGACAGGAGCTTGAAAGGGTTGTGGGTGAATTCTAAAGAGCTGAAGGAGTAGGTTAATATGATCTGAATATATTGTATACATATATGAAATTCTGAAAGAATTTGTAAAATATTATATTAGAAAACTGTAACTTGCTGGGAGCCAAACCCAGGAAATTACCTGCTGTTCTGGAAAACCTGTACAAGGTTAAGAAAGGACGTTTGCAGGTCTCAGGTCCCAGGAACTTAAAGAATGTCTGGTATTTCCTGGGAGCTTTTACAACAGTGGGATGGTCTTAGACACTGAGGATTCAGTAGTGGGATAGCCCTAAGCAATGACCCTCGCCTAAACTTCCTGTTTTGCTGTGTCTTTATAACCTGCCTCCTGAAATTAAAGTTGGAGAGTTTGATCAGAACCCTAGACTTGCTCTCTTCCTTTGTGTCTCTTGTCCCTTCATTCTTTCGCCCCCTTCCCTAGGGTCCCGTCAAATCCCCTGTGGGCAGGGGCAGTAACTTACTAGCTGTCACAGTTCAACATGCAGTCAGCAGTAATCTAAATATAAGATTCACAGTGAACTTGAAAATGATGGGGAATAAATAGATAGTTCAGTCATTACTTACTTGCCACACAAGAATGAGGTTCTAATTTCAATCTCCAGAATCCGCATTAAAACAAAACAAAACAAAACAAAACAAAACAAAACAAAACAAAAGCAGGCATCATGGTACACAATCACCAGAGAGACAGACAGGTGGTGCTCAAGAATCTCTGGCCAACCACCCTAGCCTAATATGCAAGCCTCAGATTCAGTGAGAGACCCTGTCTACAGAAGAACAAGGTAGGCATCTACTAAGGAACAGTACCTGAGGGTGACCTCTGACCTCCACATATCCACACATGCATGTGCATCTGCACATACACAAGCACCTGAGTGATAGCACACCCACACGCCACATACACACACATGTAGATACTGATAGACAAAGAAGTAAAAATAAGGTTGACATCACCAAACTGGTCAAATGAACATAGTTAAAAGACCTCCTATATTTAAAAAGTCCCTATTAATGTACAGATTTTTCACCAGCAATCCAAACAGCATGTAAAAGTAAATTTATTCACCCTTAATTCTTGATTTTTTTCTATTTCTATGCCACAATAACTTCCCACACCCACTCAATATTCAACATATTTAGGTGTTCCTGCCCTGTCATACTTTCCACAAGAACAAATTATCATTCTTTATTATCTTTATTGTTCTACCCTTAGCTCAGAGCCACATCGTTCCAGCTGAGACTACTTATACAGCCTCTGGAATGGTCTGGTGACTATATTATTGCCTTAAATTAATCCTGAATGAGATAGCCAGGATGACTTAGTTAAGATGTAAATATGGCCTCATTATTCCTCAGTTAGAACCCCTTCGAGGGACTGGAGAGGATCCAGGTTCTGTTCTCCGTACCCACATGGTAATTTATGACTATCTGTAACTCCAGTTCTAGCTAGTTCAGTGCCTGCTTCTGGCCTCCACAGACTCAGGCATGCACTATGGTGCACAGACATACATATGAGCAAAACACTGTGCACGTAATTTTTAAGGAAAAATTAAACCTCTTCAAATAAGAGAGAAATGGAGGAATGAAATATATTATATACATATTAAAATGTCAAAATGAATCCTATTATTCTGTAAAATTAACATATGCACTTTTTAAAAACTTAAAACCTTCAAAGACCCCCCTTATAGCTTATAGACATTGTGGTAGTTAAAATATGCTTGGCATAAAGTGGAACTGTTAGGAGGCGTGGCCTTGTTAGAGGAAGTGTGTTAGTCTTGGGGGTGGGCTTTGGAGGTCCCTTCCTATGCTCAGGCTCTACCCATTATAGAAGAAACAATTTTCTTCCTGGCTGCCACTGATCAAGATGCAGAATTCTCAGCTCCTCTCCAACACTACATCTGTCTTGATGCTGCCATGTTTCCTGCCATGCTGGTAATGGGCAGACCCTCTGAAACTGGAAGCCAGCACCCAATTAAATGTTTACCTTTATAAGAGTTGCCTTGGTTATGGTATCTCTTCACAGCAATGGAAACCCTAAGTCAGAAATTGGTACCAGGGACTGAGGTATTGCTGAGATAGGCCTGACCATGTTATTGTTTGGAAGAATGTTGATTTGGGGACTTTGGAAAGCAGTGGAATTCTTTAAGTGGTGTGTAATGAGCCATCCTAGTAGTTATATGGAAGATGGTGGTGCTAAGGGTGATTTAAACTGTGGGAGCCTGCTGGCTCAAGAGATTTCAGAGAAGAATTTTAGTATATAGCCTAGAGACTGTTCTTTTGATGTTTTGGTGAAGAATGTGGCTGCTTTTTTCCCCTCGCCTGAAGAGTCTGCCTAAGGTTAAGAAGAGAATCGGATTAATTGCATTGACAAAGGAAGTCTCAGAAAAGCCCAGCATAGACTTGTCCTCTGGTTCACTCTCATGAAGAGCATTTTGATCAAATGTAGAAAGCTTAAGAAGGAAAAATACAACATGTATGGTTCAAGTAATAAAGGGGCACCAGAAAGTGAAATGGAGCTGAATTCTGTGTTCAAGGAAATAAACAAATTAAGGGAGTGGTGACCTCAGAGCAAGATCCCACCCAGCTAAGTTTATTGTTTATATTTACAGTTGAATGAGGAATAGTTATATCATGCTAGGTGTTATTACCTGGTTATTGTTTTCATTTTGACTTTTAATCTGAAATGAACTACAATCCAGAAATGGAGGGCATACTTGTGATCCAGATCCTGAGGTTGGAAGACAGGCTTTTGAACCAGATTTGAGAAACAGTAGCCATGAAAAGCTTTGGCCCAGATATGGTGGTACACACCTTTAATCCCAAAAGACAAAGGCAAGCAAATCTCTGAGTTCAAGGCCAGCCTGGTACAGAGTAAGTTCTAGGTAAAGAAAAGCTTAAATCCAGACATGGTAGTGCTCCCAGAACCTAGGAGGCAGAGCCTTGCTGATCTCTGAGTTCAAGGTCAATCTATAGAGCAAGATTCAGGAAAACCAAGCTTAGGCAGTGAAGGAGCTGAAAAACAGAAAACTAGTGACAATGTAATAGAACAAGGGGGCCATGTTTCAGCTCCAGTAAGCAGCAGAACTCAGCAGCTTTAGCCATGTGGCTCTGACTTTAGAGTCAAGAATAGAAGGGACTACTGGGACAATTGATCCTGGTTAACTGGAGCTGAGAAATTAGCAGTAATTGAGAAGAGTCCAATATCACTGAGGTGAAATCTTCTGGTAAGTGTTTTCTGAGAGCACAAAGAAGCTGTGTTCCAGAGATAGCCAAGGTTGTACCTTGTGCTGCAGCTGGGCTTGGTAATGTGTAAGAATCATCCAGGTGAAGGGGTCATAGAGAGCAGCTGAGAGGCTTTGTACTGTGAGAGGCCACTGGTACAGGTATAGCCTCAGTTGCAGTTGGCAACCCAAGACTGAAGGGTTTGCAAGAAGTTGAGGCTTGGCACCATGAAGAGAGCCTATGACAGGCTTTTGGTTGAAACCTAGTCCCTTCTATTCTTGACTGTAAAGCCAGAGCCACATGGCTGAAGCTACTGAGTTCAGCTGTTTGCTGGAGCTGGAACATTCCTTGTTCTATTGCATCAAAAGATCCAGCATATTGGAGATGCCAATATCATGGGATGTCCACCAAAAAACAGCAGCAGAAGTGGAGTAGAGTCAACCAGAACCTAGAATACTACAGAGAGTGGAACAGAAGAAGTGATCCAAATCCTTTGGAGGAGCCCAGAAGATCATGTGTGAGTCCCAGACATTGGAATAAGAAGCTGTGAAGTTGAAATTTCCTTGGATATCCCAAGATGTTAGCGATGCCAGAGCTGTGGAATGCCTGCCAAGAAAAGCTGCTAACAGGGCTGGAACCACCAAAGAATTGTGTTGCAGTCAAATTATTTTGTTTAATGTAAACTTCATAGACTTGAGATTTCTTTCACTTCCCTGTTCTTAGATGCAAGCAATAAAGAAGAGTCCTAAGTGCCAGCCATTATGGAAACCAGTGCAAACCCGTCATCAGCTTCAACTCCTCTTTCTGCTCCTCCTATGGCAGTTTTCATTTAAGCCAGATTGGAAAGCTTTAGTTTAGCCTGTCCCACGCAAGGGCAGGTGCTCTTAGTCTTTCCTTTTCCTAGTTCACTTGCTATAACTCTCTCATTATAAAGGCAGCATAATGCTACCAGCAGTGATCTTCAGTATATACCAGATTGTATTATCAGCATTTCCAAGAGAAATGTGGACTTAGAAACAAGATGCATCCAAAAACTTGAGAGATCTTATCTACCCAGAAAAGATGGTGCAAACTATCTCAGTTCTGATAGCTGTTAATGGAACTATCCATTGAAGCCCAAAACTATACATTTTAGAAGGACAATTTTGTTAATAGTGTCATCAAGTCTGTAATTCACTATGGGGGTGAGGGGCACCGGTCGGGAGCTCCCATCCTGGAATGGGTTGAAGTGAGACACAAAGTCTGACGCAGGTGTAACTTTAAAGACTGATGGTCTGAACATTCTAGCTCTCTAACTATACTGAATGCTGTTGATAACATCTAAAAAAAATCCTAAAAACTTTCTTGCTCATTCTGAGGGTCAAAAGCCACTGGCTTAAATGATTCACACCTCTAACCTAATGGCTAGGGATTAAGTAAAGTAGCCTTTGTTCTGTCTCCACAGGAACTTCATGACTCTAACTCCCAGCCTGCTAGCTGAAGTAGTAGGAAGAAAAGGGGACACTTTGAAAAGTGATTTTAACCTTAATTTCTAAGATCTCTCTAAAAAGTTTCCTGAGAAAGTTCTCTAAAAGGTTCTTCTCTCTTTAAGGCTCTTCTCTCTAAAAAAGTTCTCTGCTCTCTCTTCTCCTGCTCTGATGTAGCAATAGTGCCCTTACTCTCAATGTCCTCCAGTGTTACTCCCAATGTTTGTACTACCGATTGCTTTGTGATGTAACCATTCCTAGTCTTTTGTACCTTTTCTAGGGGAATAGATCACGTGCTTTATCTAAGCATCCCTCTTTTTATTTACTTTTTAGTTTCCTACAAAAGTTCACTAGATAAGAAGTTCAAGCATAAATTCAAATCATAAATTGAATAGGAAGTTTACAACAGAGAATGTTTACATGCATATTCATTAAGAGTAATTATCTGACTAAACATTCATCATCTGTTACAAGCTCAACAGGTTCATTGAAAGTTAAAAACCATAATTTTTGTGACTAAGTTATTAGTGAAGTTTTGTATACATAAACCCAGCCAATACATTATCTTCAGTCCTTGTACCTATCATAAATTGTTCGGTCCCTTTTTAATTGTTTTACAACCTCTTGGAATGTGCTCTAAATTGTAGATGCCTGCTTGCTGTCTCAAAAGCAATTAATTCATGACAGTTGAAGACTGACATTGCAGTTTTGACACCAGAAAGGACTTAATAGCAGTCCTATTATTAAAAAATCTTAATAATTACTAATATATATAATTTTAGAAATTCTTATAGAATCGTTAACAATTAAGAAATCATCTATCCGTTTATCACTACAAGACAGTAAATATTTGTTGTTCTACAGAAATCTGCTCAAAAGGGTGGGCTAATACCTAGTAAATATTATATATATTTAATAATAAAAGGAAAAACATATTAATATCAGGAATCTTTCCTCAGATATAATCCCCTTGGCCTTGCCTAAAGAAGCAAATCTGTCATTAACTTTATAGTCCATGAAGGAACCAACTCAGGAAGATTACCTGCTAGTTTTTAGCTTCTCCTTGATGGCTCCTGGCAATTCATAGTTTAAGTGCTGAATGTTCTTGCCTTTTTCTGAGTTTGGCTTTATCAATATCTGAACTTTTCCTGTCTTACAGCTGATGGGACGGTGAAAGTAAATAATGTAATGGAAAAACTAACTAATATTTTAGGTAAGTAGGAATTTACTTAATTTTTTATACTGTTTACTGATATCTTTTACTGTATCTTCATTTTCTTGTTAATTTTACTTTAGTGTTTTGTTAAAAATTTTCACCTACTTTCTTTGCATCATCTCTGCCTTTGCAACAAACACATGCCAAAATTTCAGATATTTCAAATTTTAAACCATGACTAAGGTACTATCTACAGATGTAATTTTTGGTGTGGATCATCAACAACATTATAGTTTCTGGGCAACTATATGAACATTGGGATATTTGCAAATATGTTCCCTTATAAGGAAGTAAACTTTGTTATAGTAAGAGACAGTTCTGTATTTCTAAATTCGATGCTTATTCTGTCCTCCTGTGTTATTTGTCTAGCCATGAAAGATGCTGAATGTGTTTTGTTTTTTATAATTTGGATTCATTTGGTGGTGTACTGTATCAATGACAAGACACTTTTCTTAATAGTATGAGAATTTTTGAGTCCTTACCTTTTGGTCCCTCTTCAACCAAAGCCACAGAAGACACTATCAGGGTTGGCCATATCTACTTCTCTGTTGCTCATTCGAGTGCCTCAGTATCAATCAGGATATCTTTATCCTGTTCTGTCTTTAAATCAACCGATGAATATGTTTTCTGGTGTGATAATGGCTCTGTACAAGAATTCAAGACTCTCAAGAGCAGAATTCAAATAGTTATGAGACAAAAAAAAAAAAAAAAATGGTTATACAAAAGACCTGGAAGGTGCTGGAATCCAGGCCTGAAAGAAGAATTTGACCTATTCTTCAAATAGAAGATTAGGTCAAATAATGCCTTAAGTTTACTATAATTTTTTCTGATTTTTTTCTTCTATGTATGCAAAGTCTCACCTCATTAGCCAAAAGAAAAAACAATCTCTCTGCTATTTTAACTGCTTTATTGTGTTCAGTAGGGCAGTGACTGTATTACATAATAGTCAAAGTGACACAAAATTTTTATGATCTTGAATTTAATAATTCCTGTGAATGACATCAATTATACTTAAGAATTCCTTCCACCAGCCACTATTTATAGAATGTAAACATTTACATATCGTGAACATTTGTTTGGGAGGGGTTTACAAGAGTAGCAGCTGGCCTTGAACTTGCTACACACATAGCCAAGACTCCTCTTGAACTCCTGATCCAGCTGCCCCACCCAACCCAAGTACTGGGGTTACAAGCATGCACCCTGAAAGATTTCTGTCCCCACCGAATTTTTTGTAAAGAAACAAATATTTGTCATTATTGACATTATATACAAAATGTAGCTAGTAATTCTTTAATTTGGTTTACTAGTAAAAATCTGAATTATAAAATTGTTTGGGGCCTAGATGGGTATTAGTACAGAAGATTATATCTCTAAGTTGAAAGCAAATAATAGTATAAATCAACCAAAAAAGCTGTGACAAAAAGATTTTATGTAAAAGTATATGAAGATGTGCAAAACACTGCATTTTCTTGTTCTGATCTTAAGTGAAAGATTTCTACTTCTTAAAGATTTGCACTTGTTCTGAGGGCCTTGGCTCTTAAGTCAGAGGTACCATTCATGCACCCCTTTTACTACAGTGAAGCTTTGTATCTCCTAAAACTCATGCTGAAACCCTAACCCCCAGGTCTATGGTAATAGGAATTGGAACCTGCGTCGGTCACAAGGATCAACTCCATGAGTGGGATTCAGTGCCTCATAATCTATAAAATGCTTGAGTAGGAATAAGCTCCCAAAGCAGTGGACATTTCTAAGAACACTCAGTCCTCATCCAGTCCTGACCCACATCATTATGCTGGAATCACTGTCAGGACAAGCACTCACTTCTCTGGTCCATTCCTGTTTATTTTACAGCTAACAATAGTCTTGACATAGACATTAGTAAGACCCCAGTATAAATGATTCGAGAATCAACCAAAGAATGAGGGATGGTGCTGGAGTCCCTGAGGGGAATAAATGCCACTGGTGTGGCCAAAATAAACTCTGGACTTATGAGAGTCTAGAATAATTCTTTTCTGCTTATCATAATCTTCTTTATATTTGGTACATAAAAAAGTCCAAGAGTATTATTGTAACATGCCAACTATATACATAAAAGACTCTTAGAGATACTGTCAATGAATTCACCTTCCTCTTTTGCATAGTCACATGATCTGGGTCTCTATAAAACCTCACACATGATCTCATCTAATTTTCCCAAAAGCTTCATCTATAAATACCACTAATGTAAGAATTGGGGGATTATATTTCTAATGTATGAGCTTTTGCAAGACACATTCAAACTGTCACATAAATTCTACATTGCTTTTCCTAATTTTGTGGCAGGGTGGGGACATCACTAGAATTTTGATCGGAAGGGTTGGGAATATGACTCGGTGGGTAAAATGCTTGCTGAGTTCAGATTGCAACCCTGGTGCTGGAGATCAGAAGCCAGCAGATCCAAGGTGTTCATTAGCCAGCCAGTCTAGCTGAAATGGTGAGTTCCAGATTCAGTGAGAGAGCCTGTCTCAGACAATTAAAGTGGAAACAGAATTGCAGAATACATCCTGATGTCAACCTATGTCTTCCACATGAACTCATGGGTGAGTACTCACACACATGTGCACACATGCATACATACACAAGAATTCAGATAGGGATTCAATAGGAAGCTAAGGAATCATCCATATTTCAATAACATGAATTTTTCCAGTCCATGAGTGCAGGATTTTCTTCTGTTTATTTGTATCTTGTTTCTTTCATAGAGTTTCTTTTCAGTTCATTTCTTTTAGTGAAATTTATTCCTAGATATTTTTAATTTTTATTTTTATTATTTTTTAAAATGATGTATATCTGTATAGATGAATACATAGGCCCGAGGCATGGATCACCTAGAGCTGGAGTTACAGGTGGTTGTGAGCCACCTGACATAGCCACTAGGAATCTAACTTAGGTCCTCTGGGAGAGCAATCTACACTGTTAGCCTCTGGGCCATCTCTCCAACCCCTTATCCCTCAGAATTTTTGACAGCTATTAGAAATGTGATTTCTTTCTTGGTTCTTTTATCAGATAGTTCTCCTTTATCAGATAGTTCATTGGTACTTTACAGAAACACTACGGATTTTCACATGCTAATTTAGTATTGTACAGTCTCAGTGGGTCTATCTGTTAAATATTTTAAATGTATTAATGGTGGGTAATATTCTTTATGTAAGATGCTTTCATCTGTAAAGACAGTTTAACTTCTTCCAGTAGATATATATTTTTTTATCCTTTCTCTTGTCCAGTTCCTTTTGCTAAAGATTCCCACTGCTGTGTTGGTAGAAGTATCAGAAATGGCGCTATTGGCCATTTCAGAAATGGCGCTAAAGGCCCAATTCTTGCTGTAAAACATAATATAGGTTGGCTGCAGATTTACCACCAATGGCCTTCTGAAGCACATCACTTTCATAACTAATGTATTGTGTTCTAACATGAAAAGCTATTGAACTGAACGATTGTTCTGTACCTGTTAGAATGATCTTATGGCTTTTGTCCTTGCTTCTACTAATATGATATAACTTATATATTGTTTTTGTATGTTAAATGATCACAATCTACCATGGTGAGAAAGTTTTTTATGAAAGTTTAAATTTTGTGTGATTGCGTTTGGGTGAAATTTTTGTATCTGTCTTTGTCAGAGATGGTGGCTTGGAGTTTTCTTTCTTTTGTTTCTCTAATTTTGCTATTAGGATAACAGAACCCAAGTCCATTTTTTGAAACATTTTCTCACAAGCATTTACTGAGTGAATTTTTGGTACATTCTATTAATAATTAACTAAATAAGACATGTAATATGTGTGCCTTTTAATTGAAATTGATGAACATCATAATTTATAGCTCCAAATATGATCACTTCAAACTCCTGCAGTAAATATTTAAATTCTATTTTATATTTAAAAAAAAAAGCACTCAAGTATTGCTTGTTTTATAGTCATCTGTATACTTAATTCAAGTTCACAAGTTTTATAATTTTACAGTATCAAATATCATATAGCTTTTGTGTTCTCAAATTCTTTTCTTGTCACCATTTACATCTTTCCTAGGAGAGTCAGTGGATATTAATGACATAGAAAATATTCTGAAAGACATGAAAGTTGAATTCACAGATAAAGATTATTTGAATCTGGTAAAAAATCTTTCACTTGATGGTAAGCATATGTATATTTTATTGATATGTACATGTATATACATCCTTCAGAAGGTTTTTGAGTACTTAACTAGGAGACTTCTTTGGTGTCACGTTGTTACCAGGACTTTTTTATTTCTTAATATTTTATTTAATATTCATACATGCATAAAATGTGTTTTGATCAATTCCAGTCCCACTCCTTCCTTCTCTAACTTTCCCTTGAGTCCCCTTCTACTTTCCCCTCCCAACTTCATGTCACCAGGACTTTAAAATCATATCTTTGAACTTCCAGAATATTTTTGTCAAAAGAATATCTGAATCATTTATTTTTCAATATGGTAACAAAGCTGTTTATTTCTCCTGATAAGGCCTGTGTGTTGTTCTTCTTTGCATTAACATGACAGAAAGTACAAAGAAAAATATCAAAAGTGAAAAATAAATGATATTAGTCAGAAATTTAAAATAAATCAAATGGGAGATATATATATATATATATTTCAGAGTTTACAACCAATTATTGTTAGTTTTTGTACATGAGTGAATGAAATTACCTCATGAAAGTTTTTCTCCAGGACTGGAGAGATGAGTCAGTGGTTAAGAGAACTTTCCTTTCTTGCAGAGTACCTAGGTTCAATTCCCAACACCTACATGGTGGCTCACAACTGCCTATAATTCCAGTCCCAGGGGATCCAATGCCCCCTTCTGGCCTTCCCAGGGGCCAGGCACACAAATAGTGCACATATGTGCCCCCAAAACACCCATACACCCAAACAGGGGTTCTTTCAAATTTAAAACAATAAAGTCTCCAAACCAACTCCATTATTGAAAAATGACAAATAAATCTGGAAAGAAACCATTAAAAACTGACTTTTCTGAAGTCAGAGGATTGTGAGAATTCTAGTTTGTTGCTTGTTTGTTTAAGCAAATCTTCCTTATTATCGTTTTCTGACCTGAGTTGTGGTTTTTCTTACAGCTTCAGGAAGAGTGCATAAAAAAAGAATAATGGATGGTTTAAAGAGTCTTAAAAGTGAGTGCAAAGCATCATGAGAACACAGATAAATACATATAAATCCAATATTGTTCATGTACATAAATTCATCTTTATTAAATATAAATATTATAAATTATTTTTACAGAATGATTTTTGGATTATTACATATTCCAATTATAAAGTATTGGATGATTGTGCTATGATTCTCTAGGAATTTATCTATACCCATTTAGAATTTCATATGTTCAATATTAGCAAAGAACACCATCAGAGGCTGAGATATGACATCCAGTTTCAACATTTTCTCCTTATGCTTGTGATTAGGCCTTCCTGAATCATAAGTCCTCATAGATAAAGATACAACCACAGCACTCCTGAACTGGCAAGATTTTTTTCCCACACTTTGATATCTTTTTAATACTTTGTCTTTCCTAAGGAGGAAAAATTGATGTGAATAACTTGAGCTCGTTTCTGGAGTCCATGGGGATGGAACTCTCACAGAACGAATTTGAAGACTTTGCAGAAAGTCTATCCGTTGATGGTAAGCTTTGTAAGCTAAAATATGTCCCTCTGGGTTTTCATAGATGGCATTCATTTTATATCAAAAGGACGTTTTGAAAAGTTTACAGCAGCATCCAGATGAAACATTTGTCTTTATTAGTCCAAGTCTAGCCAGTGTCCTCCACTGTGGATAATGGAGGGGAATGGATCACAACAGAGCTTTCTTAGGTACGAATGAAGAAGAAAATCAAATGAGACCTTTGTGGTTACATGATTGCAGAGAAGCTTGCCTACTGGGAATGTTTCAAATAGAGTAATGATTGTGTCTGTTCTGAATGAAGAGAAGTAATGTATGGAGAGAAATACAAAAATTTAAAGCGATATATAACTGTGGATACTGAGAATAATTATACTACTGTCATGAGGCATTGTGTGTGATATTAAGATTTGGATTTCAAATATAATAGTAAAATGGGAATTATCTCCAATAGAAAAATATTGGAAATATTGGCCAATATTGATTGAAGAAGATATGGAAAATATAGCTAGATCAATAATGGTAGTTGAGAAAATAGTTGACTCTCCATCACTAGCCATCACTCTAACCAAGGACAACAGACTAAAGCACTTCTTCCCTTTGTCTGTTTGTTCTTGTGGTCCAGGGGATCCAACCTAGGACTTTGCATATGCTAGTTGAGTCTGCTTTGCCACTGGGGAGTATCACCAACACAAGCCCAGATCATTTTAAGAGTAACTTCTTTCAAATCTTTCAGTAACTGTTGTAATGCTTTACGTTGAATAGCAGTAGTCTTTTGAAACCTCAAGGTCTCCCCACAATGACACACCCACCTCCTCCACCAACACCACACCTCCTCATCTTTCCCAAACAGTTCCACCAGCTGGGGACCAACTATTCAAGCATATGAGCCAGTAGGAGCCACCACAATGTATAAAACTAAGTAAAAGAAAAAAAATGAAAGGGACATGTTTAATCTACTTGGTGTTAATTATCTGAAAATGTAGGCTTCTAGAACTAAACTTTGGATGATACCAGAAATCTAGCAGGGATGAGCAAAAAGAACCTCACTGTCGCTGTGACATTTTTTTTCTGCAGAAACTGGAAAGGTTGATCTAAAGAGTATTGTGCCAAAAATGAATGAGTTCGTAGGTGAGTTTCTCCAACACAGGTATCCAAATGCTATAAATAAATATCTTAGATGTTTCCCCAATATCTTGTTGATATCAACATACTCATTTTATCCAATTATTTGTCAGATTAAACTTATTTGATAACTTATGTATTCAAAATAATCCACAAGATTTACTCTTTTTTATTGTTGTTTGTTTAATGAGGAAGCATCTTTATGTAGCCCTTAGCTGTCCTGGATTTCACTACGTAGATCAGGTTAGCGTCAAACTTACAGAGAGAGCCTACTGTCTCTGCCTTCTGCATGCTGGGGCTAAAGATGTGAGCAACCATGCACAGAACAAGACTTATTCTTAATAGTAAGTCCTGTGTTTTTTAGGGATACATATTTTTTTGATTTATAAATATTTTTGGCTACATGTAAATAGCTAAATTTTAGGTAAGCCCATTAATAAATGGGAAACATTTTAGATAGCTCAAGATAATGTTTTCCTGCATGATTAGTTTTATAAGTCAGTATAACTATTATTAGAATTATCTCTACTGGCAATTCTGTGCCATTTGTATACTAGATTGCATTCTGCATGCCAGTCCCAAACACTGAGAACCTTGTGCTGATAATAACAAGAGTAGATTCACTTTGACCTCTTTTGACCTCTGTCACTTTGTATCTGTTCCTCCCATTTTATCTTTACAAAAGACTTAATTCCAAGCTGAAATTGCATCCACATAACTATTATTTTAAAAGACATATCGGAGATCATATTGGTTAATAACATGTTCTTACAACCTCCCCCACCAAGTTTCTATTGAATTATCAGGCTAGCCTAGTGGGGAAAGCTACATGCCAAAAGCAATCCTGGTGACTTCAGTTCAGTCCCCAGCACCCACTGTTGATGGAGAGAACTGACACACAGGGTTGTCCTCAGACCTCCACACGCCATAGCATGAGTGCCAACCCCCAACACACACACACACACACACACACACACACACACACACACACACACGATAACAAATATTTTCAAATGAGTTACAAGTTCTTAAAATATTCACCTGTAAACATTCTCCCTTTCAAAGGAGAAAAGATTAGTGTCGGTGACCTGAGAAACACTGTTGAAGAAATTGGAGTTAAAGTGAATGAAAAAGAATATGTGGACCTGCTGGAAAGGCTGCCATTTGATGGTAAGCTGGGGCATGTTCCTGAGACCTCTAGAAACTTGAGTTTCTTCTTATGGCTCTACTTTCTGAAGTGTGTGTGTGTGTGTGTGTGTGTGTGTGTGTGTGTGTGTACATTTCCATGTGTATGTGGCAGGCATTGGTTTTTAGTTGTTTGTAGGCACAGTATGTAGGTGTGCATGCATGTGAAGGCCCAGGTTGATGTGGCGAAACATCCAGGATGTTCTTCTAGCTCATTCATTAAGGCAGGGTCTCTCAACCAAACCCAGATCTCACAGATTTAGCTGATTTCACTAACCAGCTTGCTCAGGGATCCCACATCTCTGCTTTCCAAGGCTAAAATTACGGGAGGGCTGCCATTCACTTGCAGCATGTGTGTGAGTTCTAGGGATTATGACTCCTGTTCTTAGATCATGGGACAAGTGAGCCTTCTGCACAACCTCTGAAATACATATTTTGAAATGATGTGTGTTGAAATGTTACCTGTACCCATCTTCCAGCCCTTCCTTATTGCCGAGGGCCAGCCCCAGCATGGTACGGAAGTCTTCTTCTTCTCAGTTCTTCTTGAGGCAGAGGAGAGGGAAGAGCGTAGATGGGAGGGGAGGTGAGGATAGGGGGGTTAAGACTTAGTCTTACGCTGCCGCCGCCGCGCCGCCAACGCCGCCGCCGGGCAGTGGTGGTGCACACCTTTAATCCCAGCACTTTGGGAGGCAGAGGCAGGCGGATTTCTGAGTTCGAGGCCAGCCTGGTCTACAGAGTGAGTTCCAGGACAGCCAGGGCTACACAGAGAAACCCTGTCTCGAAAAACCAAAAGACTTGGTCTTACGGGATATTTAGGGTTGCTGTATAATAAAAGTTTACTTATCTACATTACTATGCTACTGTAGCTGACCTGCCTTCTGTGTTCCTCTGAGGCCAGAAACTGCAGTTTCTAGCACTTAGCACCTCATCCCAAAAACAGCAAAGGATTAAGTAATAGCCTTTGTACTATCTCTGCAGGAACTGCTGGGCTCTAACTTATGCCTGCTAGTCTAAGGTCGCAGGAAGAAAAAACACTTAGAGAAGTTATTATAGAGAATATTACTAAGTGTAAAAAGTTTCCTATGAAAGCTATCTTCGGGGACTTCCTAAGTGGAGAAAAGGAAAACTTCTATTCTATCTGAGAAAAGGGAAAAATTCTATTCTATATACTACTCTAAATGGGGAAAGGTAAAAAAATCTCTCTCTCCATTGTATCTATTTATCTGCCTCTCATCTCTTTGTCCTCAGTACTTATACATCTTTCAGAATACATGATCACATGATACAAAGTTCATCACAAGTTCACACCAAAAATCAAATCATAAATTGAAATGGAAGTTTATAACAGAGAATGTTTACATGCATATCCATTGGGAGTAATTATCTGGCTAAATATCCATCACCTGTCTCAGCTCCACAGGTTCACTGAAGGTTTACAACTATAACTAAGAAATTAGTGAAGTTTTGTGTAGATAAACCCAGGCAGTATTTTATCTTCTGTCCCAGCACCTATAATAAATCGTTAGTTCCCTATCAGTGACCTTTGGTTAATTGTTTTACAACCTCTTGGAATGTGCTCTGAGTAGGAGAAAGTCTGGTTACTACCTAAGAGCAATTAACTGATGATACTTGGGAGACTGGCAGAATTCTCATTGCAGTTTTGACTATCAGAAAGGGACCTAATAGCAGTCCCACTGTAAAAGAGTTCAATAATCATTGATATAATTTTAAGAATTCTTATAGGATCATCATTAAGACTTAAGAAGCCTTCTAGAAGACAGTACATCTTCATGGATCTGCAGAAATCTGCTCCAAAGGGGTGTGCTATTGCTTAGTGATTGTTACATATGTTTAATAATAATAGGAAAAGCATATTAATATTAATAGCAGGAATCTTTCCTAAAATAAGTCCCTTACAGCCTTGTTGAATAAGGGCTCACTTGTCGCAGATTATATAATAATCCAAGACAAGCCATTTCAGGATGATCACCTTACCTGCTAAATATTAGCTTGTCCCATTATGGCTCCTGACACCTTATGAACAGTCTGTTATTCTGTACCTCAGGTGCAGAACTTAATACTCAAAGAATATTCCACAAAATCAGATGTTGAGAAAAAGAAGGAAAAAAATACATTCTTGCTGAGTTTTTACGGGGAAGGCAAGGCTAACATCTTTCTTCTGGTACACAGCAGAGGTCCTCATGAGAAGTTCCTGTCCTCTCTGGGGCACTTTTCTAAATCTTGGTACTGAGACTTGTCTTTTCCTTATCCCTTTCCCCTTCCCACTCCAAGCTAAACCCTAGCTGTTCTTGTTTTTATTCTCAGCATTTGGGAGTAGACCAAATCTTTCTCCCTTCTCTTTAAGCAAAAAGGCTCAACATCTTCCCAATATAATCCTGTTTTATTTTAATTTTATTAGGAAAGCTCTGCATTGTAGCCAAAGTTAACCTTAAAGTCTCTGCATAGCCCAAGCTGGTCCCAAACTCTCAGCCATCCTCCTGTCTCTCAAGTAAGCTTTTAAAAAGCATGGTTTTAGCCAGACATGATAACATGTCTAGAATCCCAGTACTGGGAAGGCAAGGGACGAGAAGGAGGAGGAGGCAGAGAAAGAAGAGGAAAGGGGTGATTTAAAGATAGTTTGAGCTATATAGTGAAACAATCAAAAGGGAAGGAAAGGAAAATATTTTATGCTTCTTCTTGGGCTGGAGAGATGGCACAGTGGTTAAAGCACAGGTCTCTCCTACAGAGGACCTATGTTCTGTTCCCAGCACACACATGGCGGTGTACAACAATCTGTAACTCTAGTTCCAGGGGATACAGTGGCTTCTTCAGGCCTCTACAAACACTAGGCACACAGCACACACTTGATATATACCACATTCAAGCAAACACTCATATACATAAAATTAAAACTAAACCTTTTTTAAAGTGCCTTCTCACAAATATCTACTTCTATAAATAATTCTTGTACCAGATGCTAAAACATTAACCTTTCCCATATTGCTACACTAGTTCAGAAGTTAGTAAACCTTCAAGTGTGAGCCTTGCCATTGAAGACTAAGAAGATTCTTGCTGCCTCTTAGGCCACGGGCATGTCTCCCTTTAGTAGTGGAAACAGAGGATGAATGTGTGGTAGGAAAAGAGGGAGGGAGGACTCATATATGCACGCATATATGAACAGTACTAATCAGATATGGTGGGATATTTTTAAAGGGGGTGGGGTTGAGGAGATGACTCAGCAGTTAAGAGTACTTGCTGTTCTTTCAGAAGATTTGAGTTCTATTCCCAGCACCCACACCAGACACAGCTCCTGTAACTCTAGGTCCAAAGGAGTCTACCCCATCTTCTGACCTTCAGAGCACTAACAAAGCAGGTGTGCACATAGGTGTTTTTAAGAGAACAAAGTTAGGAAGAAGACATGGGGGAAACGTGGGGGATGAATATGATTGAAATACAATATATACATATATTAAGTTCTCGAAGAATAAATTAAAATATATTTTAAAACTAAGGGGCCAGAGAGGTGACTCGGTGATTGAGAACACTTGTTGCTCTTATGGAGGAGCCAGGTTTGGTTCTCAGCACCCAGCCATCTGTCTCTCCAATTTCAAGGAATCTGATATCCTTTTTTTGGCCTTCAAGTATACTAGCAAGCATGATGTGAACAGACATAGATGCAGGTAAACAGTCATAGGCGTACAAAGTAAAAATAAATACTTTTAAAAAATAATATTTAGCCGGGCAGTGGTGGCACATGCCTTTAATCCCAGCACTTGGGGGGCAGAGGCAGGCAGATTTCTGAGTTTGAGGTCAGCCTGGTTTACAGAGTGAGTTCCAGGACAGTCAGGGCAACACATAGAAACCCTGTCTCGAAAAAATCAAATACTAATACTAATAATAATAATAATAGTAATAATAGTAATAAAAGATGGAAAAGAATACAAATAAGAACAATGAATTGCGGGTTTGGCTCTCTTACATATGCCAGTGTTTGTCTTGGATGTAGTAATAGATGAGTTATTTTAGTCCCAATGGTGCCCAGGAGCCGACCTCATCACACACTGTGACAACACTCATCCCAAGGTTACAGTGAAAGAATGGAGGCGTAGATCTGCCTAAGGCCACAAAGCCAGTTAGAAGCCAAGCCCGAGCATTTAAACCTGAGCTCAGCCTCTAACCAGATGCTCACTCTGTACCGTCATGGCCATTAGACATCAACTTCATCATGACTTGAAGGTGGAGACAGACCTACTTCGTGAGGTCAGACACAGAATGAAAAGTCTGACTGTATTCTCTGAGACATTCTCTGTCCTGAACTGTAACTTTTTTTTTTTTTCACAGAAAATAAGCAAGTGTTTCGAAATAAAATCCTGTCGAATCTGAGGTCTTACAAAGGTGAGTGGTAAATGTCATGAGAAAGTGATAAATATTCTCAGTCTTTGTCCTTTTCTCCTAGTTTATGATTCCTCTGGTACCTCTTCTATGTATTGGTCATGTCTTTGTATGTATTTGGTGGGTAAATTAGGTCGGCATCAATTTCGAAGGAATCAGTCTTGAGTGCACAGCTTTATTCTGTGTGCCGTGGATGGATCTCATAAAAGCATGATCACCACTGTGCTGGATTAGAGCCATCACAATGCTCAGCTGGGAACTGTCGTTTAATAAAAAGGCCAGTTTAGGAGATATTGCAACTCAGAGTCCAGTTAGCCAGTCATAACCACTTGATATTTTCAAGTCATTTATAATTAAAATATCAAAACTTTTATATAGTCAGAAGTGCTCTAAAATCCCATTGGAAGTTTGCACACATGACACCAGGGTCCTGGTCTTCCCTGTCTTAACAGTCGCTCTCTTCCAGTGCTGGAAGCAATTATCATGCCTGCAGTTGAGATGAAGTAACTGATTTGTGATGGGCATGTGGAATCCCCATTCATCCATCCAAGGGATAAATGTGTTTGAGACTCACTACTGGTTATGTGCTTGCTGTGTAATGGCGGACATAATCGCAGGCATCATTCATGCCCTTCATGACATGACTGTTTTTGCTAGGATGACGATTTCAACTTCTGCCACAACTCTTCCCAATTAAAAACTGTCTTCTTACTGTAATAATTTTTTATAATAATTATATGTAACTATATTTTTCTGTGGAATAAAAAAATAAAATCAATACCACCTACTTAAGAAGATATTTAACCTCTAGAGGTGCTGTTTGGTTTTTGGTTTTATCTATTATACGTAAAACTACAATGTACATTTACCCTTCTACCTTTGGCATGACCTCTCTCTATGAAAAGTGGAACTGGTAGCCCAAAAGCTATGAAAACTTTAAAGGAACATCACTGCTAAACTACTTTCAAACAATTTTCTAAAATTTTTTATTGTATGTTTATTTGCCTTTCTTCTTTCTTGAGACAAAGTCTCACTATGAAGTCCTGGAACTCTCTCTGAAGACCAGGCTGGCTTCATAGAGATCCACCTGCCTCTGCCTCCCAGATCCTGAGAGTAAAGGCATATGCCTCCACACTCAGGCTAATTAACTGTTAACAGTAGCCAGGCCTGGTGAAAGTATACTCCAATTTAGCAAGAGAAGTCTTTATGTCTGGATTGGGGTTTGCTCACATTCCTGTCCCTTTTTTTTTTTTTTTTAAGGTGGAAGGGTTGATCTCAATAATCTGAAGACACTGCTCATGAACTTGGATCTGAAACTCAAAAACAAGGAAATGAAGAGTGTGATCCAAAAGCAGACGGCTGGTGGTAAGCACAGCGGGGCCTGTGGGATTGGGGGCACAGAATCTTGGGATTAAGGATAAGAATTCCTGCATGCGCATAACCTCAGCACTTGGGAGACAGTGACAAGAGGATTTCTAGAAGTCCAAGGCCACCCTGTGCTACCTAGTAAGTTCCAAGCCATCCAGACAACACACACACACACACACACACACACACACACACACACACACCACATCTACAATTAGATTGATCTGAGAATTTAAGGTATTATTTTTATGGAGAGGAATTTGGCCTGAAAGCAAGAAGGAATGTTGTTTTTGTCTTTTTGGACTCTATAGTCATCATGTTCTCCCAGTGAGTGCTGAGAGCACAGTGACAGGCCAGGGACTTCTAGGGAAAAAAAGAAAATGGAAGCAGTGGTTAAAAGCGAATGTATTGCAAAGACAGAGAGAAAGATCTACAATGGGAAATGGTAGAACACCATTAATATGTCCTAAAATATCAGTGACATGAGATAAATACAGAAGTGGATAACATAGGGGACAATATAGCAGGAAGAGATGGAAGAGAGGAAGCATTTAGATCAACATCTACATTAAATGTGAGGGGCAGAGAGATACAGAGACAGAGAGGAGACACAGAGACAGAGAGACAGAGAAAGGGGAGAGGAGGAGAAAAAGGGAGAGAAAGGGAGAGAGAGGAAGAGAGAGAGGGAGAGAGAGAGAGAGAGAGAGAGAGAGAGAGAGAGAGAGAGAACCTCTTTTTGAATGATATCACTACCATATTTAGAAGGCAACTAAAGCCTCAAGGACTGAAAGACATGGTACATGAGTGCCCTGAAGACTTGACACATATAACAGCCAAACCCTGTGTTCAAGACAATGGCCACAGTCCAAGACTCTAATGGGGAATTCTGCATTCAAAACAGGGAATATACATTTAAGGTAAACAAAAATAGATTAGTAAAATGTATAGTCTCCTACCAGATCCTAACTTATAATTTTTCTAAGTTCTGTGTCATTAATTGTGTTCTGTGTCTTAATTGTTTGTGTTCTGTATTACAGCTAATCGAAGTATCCCTTTGAAAAAAGTACTGGCAGATGTGAACTCAGTGATAGGCAAGTTAAAAGTTATATAAACTTTAAAACCCTAAATCTTGATATTTCATGTCTTTTCAATAGCACATAAATCCATGAACACAGGAGGCATATAAACAAAAATCTGGAGTCTTGTCAATAGACTGCTCCCTTATCTAGATGTCCCAAGGGTGCTGTTGGCACACAAACATGAAGACCTGAGTTCAAGCCCTGGTACCCACATAAAATCAAGTTGTGGAGGGACACCCTTTTATTCCCAGTACTGAAAGGGTAGAGATAGGTGGATCCCTATCTGGCCAGCCAACCTATCATACTGTATGAACTCCAAGCCAGTGAAAAACAGTCTCAAAAAATCAAGGTGTATGGCCCCCTGAAGAACCCCAACTGAGGTTGACCTCTGACCTCCATGTCCACACACACCTGCACATGCGTGTACACCCACAAATACACCAGCACATGCATATACAACAAATTGTTTTTTTTCCAATTAAGTGTAATAAAATAGCTCTTCTCCCCAGAGTGAAAGACACATTATTGTCCTGCTGTTTATTCTGCCTTGAATAAAGCCTCTCCATGCTCTTTTTCCCTAACGGTTACATGTTGTGATATAAAAACATGAATGATTCTTTTCCATGCTGTTTGCTGTTTAGATATCTCCTCATATTGCAGACTATACTTACTATTTCTGTTTTTTTGAAGGAGAAAAAATTAATGTCAAAGATGTGAAAACTTTTGTGGAAGATGCTGGGATAACACTGACACCCAAAGAACAGACAGAACTGATTAAAAACCTACCAGTTGATGGTGAGCTTTTCAAACACTGAGAGTGTTAAGGGAAGTTAGTTGAGTTAGGTTAAGACACATTAAAAAAGCAAACTTTATCTCCTGGTATAAGTGACTATATACTAGGGTGGTGGTTGTTATTGTTGTGGTGAAATGTACCATTTCACCCTAGTAATGAAAGTCAAGTTGGGAGATGTAAGAAGGAAGGGAGGCTGGCGGGAAGAGGGAAGTTAGAGAAACTAAGAAGAAAAGAGAAGCAAAGGAAAGATGCATTCTTATTCCTGTACGATGTTTGCAACAAATGGCTAGATGTTTCTATCCAGTTAAACGTGTGCTCTGGAAAACGTTCTCTGGTCCATGCTTTTGAACTCTTGGAAAGGCAAAATATCAAACTATAAGTCAAAAGATAGAAGCCCCTGACTGAGGGGGTGATAGCTGCTTGTGCTGTCTCTGTAAGTTGCTGGTAACACTTTTCTGTGATGTACGCATGCCCCTGTTTTTCAGAGGAAGGAAATATTCATGAGAGCAGATTGATAGATCAGCTGAAATCTTTCAAAGGTGAGGAACACAGTGAGAAGACAACAAGCGTCCTTGCCTCTCGCCTGTGCCAACCTCTAGCTGACCTCTGAGGGCGACCTCCTCTCCCATACTAACCCCATCCTTACTCTCCTGCCTTCACACCTACAGTTTACAAATTGCCTTTCATTTCCCTGGTGAAATTAGCTTTTGACCAAAAAAATCAAATTCAAATCTAGTTCCACATAGAAAAATGTTAGATAAAGGACTGGATATTTTGGGGGTGGGCAGATTTCATTAACCCAGCAAACTAAAATCAGCTTTTAGGCCCTATCACTGTAACTGATGGGAGAGTGGGTTCCTTGAGATTTTCCTCTGGATGAAGTAAGGGCATTTTCAGTTTTCTTTCCAGTTTGGCCATGTCTGTGCACTTGAACATTTGGGTTGTTGACATTCTTGCCAACAGCCATGATATGAGGAACTTGGTGAAAGTTTTCTTATTCAGGGAAGCTACTGAGTTTGTTTGGTGTTCCTGATTCTTTCTTTAGGTGGGACAGTTAATGTCAATAACATAGAAAATGTTCTGGAAAACTTGAAGATCAAGCTGTCAGATGAGAAAGTAAAAGAACTGTCAAAAACCCTTCCAGCTGATGGTAAGCACAATAATATATATTTATTATATAGTATATAGTATACAGTATATAGTATACAGTATATATTGTATATTATATATTGTATATCATAGTATATAGTATGTAGTATGTAGTATGTAGTATATAGTATATAGTATATAGTATATAGTATATAGTATATAGTATATATTTAGTCTTAAAGAGTAATTCAGACCGTGTAAGAGCACATTTTGGTTTGGTATATTTTCATTAATTTGATGTATATATGTGCTAGAGTGAGCTATAGGGGTGACACATCTTACTTAAGGGACTTAAGTGAAGGAAAACAGCTTATGACACAGAAAGGGTTGCTAATCTCATATTAATTACGTACTTCAGTCTCTAAACGCTATGTCATCAAACTGTACGCTTCTCTGTCTTGTAATTCATGTGCTTCCTTGTCTGTTCTTTCTCTAGTGTGACACTGCCCACAGAAGTCCTTCCTGGCCTCAATTCTTTGATAGACTACCAATTTTAAGTTACAATGTGTTTTCTTCTTTTTAAAAGAAACAGACAAGAGAGAGAAGACTCCCACAAGTTGTCCTCTGACAACTGTATGGGTATCGTGACATGTGTGCGCCTGCACACATATATATGCTTTGGGAGTTTGAATGAGAATGGCCCCCAAGGAGCTTATATATAAATGTTTGGTTCTCAGTTAGTGGAACTATCTGGGAAAGATTGGGAGATGGGGCCTTGTTGGAGTAGGTGTGGCCTTCATGGAGTGGGCATGACCTTGTTGGAAGAGGTATGTCGCTGGGGGTCGACTTTGAGGGTTTTTTTTTTATTAGATATTTTATTTACATTTCAGATGTTATCCCCTTTCTCCATCTCCTCCCCCTCCCACCAGAAACCCTCCATTCCATCCCTCCTCCTCCTCCTGCTTCCATGAGGATGTGCTCCCCCACCCCCCACTCCCACCGCCCCACCCTCGAATTTCCCCACATTGGGGCATCCAGCCTACAAGGAACCAAGGATCTCCTCTCCCACCTATGCCTGACAAGGCCATCCTCCCCTACATGTACAGCTGGAGCCATGGGTCCCTCCCTGTGTGCTACCAGGCTGGTGGTTTAGAACCTGGGAGCTCTGGTTGGTTGGTAATGTTGCTCTGCCCGTGGGGCAGCAAACTCTTTCAGCTCCTTCAGCTTTCTCTCTAACTCCTCCATTGGGAACTCCATGATCAATTCAATAGTTAGCTGTGAGCATCCACCACTATATATGTCAGGTTCTCGCAGACCTCTAAGCTATATCAGGTTCCTGTCAGCTTGCACTTCCCGCATCCACACCAGTGCCAACCCTTGGTGACTGCACATGGGATGGACAACCAGGTAGAAGAGTCTCCAGACAGCCCCTCCTTCAGTTTCTGTTCCACATTTTGTCTCCATATTTGCTCCTGTGAATATTTTGCTACTCCTTCTAAGAAGGACCAAAGCACCCACACTTTGGTCTTCCTTCTTCAATAACTTCATGTGATCTGTGCGTATCTTGGATATTTCGACCTCTTGGGCTAATATCCAACTATCAGTGAGTGCATACCATGTGTGGGTTTTTTTTGTGATTGGGTTACCTCACTCAGGATGATAGTTTCTAGTTCCATCCATTTGCCTAAGAATTTCACGAATTCATTGTTTTTGATAGCTGAGCAATACTCCATTGTGTAAATGTACCACATTTTCTGTATCCATTCCTCTGTTGAAGGACATCTGGGTTCTTTCTAGCTTCTGGCTATTATAAATAAGGCTGTTATGAACACAGTGGAGCATATGTCCTTGTTATATGTTGGAGCATCTTCTGGGTATATGCCCAGGAGTGGTATAGCTGGGTCCTCAGGTAATCCTATGTCCAATCTTCTGAGGAACTGCCAGACTGATTTCCAGAGTGGTTGTGCCAGCTTGCAGTCCCACCAGCAATGAAGGAGTATTCCTCTTTCTCCACATCCTTGCCAGAATCTGCTATCAACTGAGTTTTTGATTTTAACCATTCTGACTGGTGTGATCTGGTATCTCAGGGTTGTTTTGATTTGCATTTCCCTTATGACTAAGGATGTTGAACATTTCTTTAGGTGCTTCTCAGCCATTTGAGTTTCCTTAGTTGAGAATTCTTTGTTTAGCTCTGTACCCCATTTTTAATAGAGTTTTTGGTTGTTTGGAGTCTAACTTCTTGAGTTCTTTGTATATATTGGATATTAGCCCTCTATCAAATGTGGGATTGGTAAAGATCTTTTCCCAATCTGTTGGTTGCTGTTTTGTCCTATTGACAGTGTCCTTTGCCTTACAGAAGCTTCGCAGTTTTATGAGGTCCCATTTGTCAATTCTTGATCTTAGAGCATAAGCCTTTGGTGTTCTGTTCAGGAACTTTTCCCCTGTGCTCAAGTATTTGAGGTTCTTCCCTACCTTCTCTTCTATTAGTTTCAGTGTATCTGGTTTTATATGAAGGTCCTTTATCCACTTGAACTTGAGCTTTGTACAAGGAGATAAGAATAGACCGATTTGCATTCTTCTATATGCTGGCCTCCAGTTGAACCAGCACCATTTGTTGAAAATGCTGTCCTTTTTCCATTGGACAGTTTTAGCTCCTTTGTCAAAGATCAAGTGACCATAGGTGTGTGGGTTTATTTCTGGGTCTTCATTTCTATTCCGTTAATCTTCCTGCCTGTCTCTGTACCAATACCATGCAGTTTTTATCACTATTGCTCTGTAGTACAGCTTGAAGTCAGGGATGATGGTTCCCCCAGAAGTTCTTTTATTGTTGAGAATAGTTCTCACTATCCGAGGTTTTTTGTTATTCCAAATGAATTTGCAAATTGCTCTTTCTATCTCTATGAAGAATTGATTTGGAATTTTGATGGGGATTGCATTGAATCTGTAGATTCCTTTCAGCAAGATGGCTGTTTTTACTATTAATCCTATTAATTTACTATTAATCCTGCCAATCCATGAGCATGGGAGATCTTTCCATCTTCTGAAATCTTCGATTTCTTTCTTCAGAGACTTGAAGTTCTTATCATACAGATCTTTCACTTGCTTGGTTAGATTCACACCAAGGTATTTTTATATTATTTGTGACTATTGTGAAGGGTGTCATTTCCCTAATTTCTTTCTCAGCCTATTTATCCTTCGAGTAGAGGAAGGCTACTGATTTGTTTGAGTTGATTTTATATGTAGCCACTTTGCTGAAGCTGTTTATCAGGTTTAGGAGTTCTCTGGTGGAAGTATTGGGGCCACTTAAGTATACTATCATATCATCTGCAAATAGTGACATTTTGACTTCTTTCTTTCCTATTTGTATCCCTTTGTCTTCCTTTTGTTGTCTAATTGCTCTGGCTAGGACTTCCAGTACCATATTGAATAGGTAGGGAGAGAGTAGGCAGCCTTGTCTAGTCCATGATTTTAGTGGGACTGCTTCAAGTTCTCTTCATTTAGTTTGATGTTGGCTACTGGCTTGCTGTATATTGCTTTTACTATGTTTAGATATGGGCCCATGCAGTCGTCTTATTCATTACAGTGACAGTCCCCAGATGTCTCTTTGATTTGTATATGTAAACTGTCTCCTAACTTCTCTCAATATCCAGCACTCTTCTGTCCCTCTTGCTCACTTATGATCTCAGCATTTGATTAGCCCAGTCACTGAAATCTCACATCTGCCAGTGAGATTTGCTAAGAATTATGTAAACCTCAGACTCCAAATTAAATTCCTCTTGGATAACAGAAGGACCTAAGAACATTTTACATCTATTTGTCTCCTTCTCTTTGTTAATGGTTTTGTTTTGTTTGTTTTTCAAGATGGGGTTTCTATGTAGTTCTGGCTGTACTGAAACTCACTATGTAGACCAGGCTGGCCTTGAACTCTGAGATCTACATGCCTCTGCTGGGATTAAAATTATGTACCACCACCCCCAGCCATATTAATGTTATCTCTTTAGTTCTATACTGTTTTAGTTTAATTTAGAAAAATATTAGTAGTCATATTAGTTATGTGTCTCATTGCTGTGCTGAACGCCTGACAAAAGCAACTTAGGAAGGAGGGACTTTGGGCTTACCTTTTAGGAGATGTGGTCCTTTGTGGTAGGGGAGGTATGCTGGTAGAAGCTGAAAGTCACATCCACAGTCAGAAAGAAGAGAGCAATGAGTGCCTGCACTCAACTCCCTTCTTGTCATTCTGTCCAGGACACCAGGCAAGGGAAGGATGCAACCCACATTTAGGGTGCATCTTCTCACCTTAACCTAAGATAGATAATCCCTTACAGATGTGCTTAGAGATTTGTTTACATGGTGATTTTACATTCCCATCAAGTTTACAATCAAATTATTTAAGCATATAGTACTATAATGTTTTATAACACCGATATTCATTCATATTTATTCAACTGTACAGATATTCTTAGCTTTTTGTTCTTTCTTGCTTCTCCAACTTTGCCTTTGAGATCTCTTTTCCTCTCCCACTTCTGCCAAAAATAAATATCATTGACAAATACAAATTTAGTCAGTTAAGCATGTGGTACATGCGCATATGCTTGTAATCCTACCACTCAAGAGGCTGGAGGCAGGATTGCAAGTTTAAGACTACTCTAAGCTATATATTGAGAGCTGTCCAAGTAAAACACACACATATACACACTCAGAGAGGGGGGGAAGGGAGGAAGGGAGGCAGGGAAGGAAGGAGGGAGAGAGAGAGAGAGATCCCAATAGATATGTTCTCTGAACATAGAATTCTAGTTAGTCATTTTGTTTCAGCATGCTTAAACTATCATACTACCAACAAGCTTTCTTATGTTGCTAGATGTTATAGGAAGTCAGTTATAAACCTCACTGATTCTTGAAGAATAATTGTTTTGCTATTGTTGCTTTTAGGACATAGTTCTGAAGCTTCACTATAATGTAGACAATTGGAATATCTGGATTATTTTTTCACTTTTCCACCTTAGGATTCATTGGGCTTTTTTTAATCTGATAATTGAAATCTTTTATCAGATATAGAAAACCATCAGAATTATTTTATAGTCCTATAATCTTGTAGGGTTTTATTTCCTTCTATCACACTGATTAAAGAGAGACAAACTCTATCTTAGTTAGCCTTGACTTCTCTTCACTCTTGTCCATGTTTTCTTCCTATGATCCACGGAAGTCTAACATATATACATTCTGTAAGCAGTAAGAGTTCTCAAAATGTCAATCTGCCATATTGATTATATGAGGTATTTATAATAGAAATAACCCCCTAAGGAAGAAGGGGATCTGTTGAGGTAATATTTTAAATGGTGGCATGGAATCTGGCTTTTCTTAATCAGCTGCCATGTTTCCAACTAGCCTAGGCCTGCGGCCAGGAGAGGCAGCGGCTCAGACCATCCCCTCAGGCAGTCAGAGACACTGGCCTTGCCACCCACGAGATGACAGCGTGGGAGACGGCTCTGCCAATCTTCCACGCTGTCTTCGCAAAGCTGGGCTGTGTCCAGACCATCCCGCCATTCATGTGGGCCCAGTAGACTCTAATGCTTAAAGATTAATCAAAGGCTTTATATGTTTGGTAATGCTCAATAACAATATGCCCATACAATTAGAGGTGTTTCTCAATTAGCTAGCCTAAATATAAGTTGTTACCGGGACTGCTCTCCATACCTACATGGCTTCTCATCCTCCTACCTCTCCTTACTCCTCCTACCTTAGCTCTTCCCAACTTGCGGGAAATTTTCTGCTACAGGGATCACATACTAATGCCATATTCTTTATTGTAAGAAATACCAATAATGAGCTTAGTTTCTAGGTTTTTTTCCCTTGTCCTGAAATATCCTACACCTTTGGGCTGGGGTGATGGCTCAGTAGTTAAGAGCACTGCTGCTCTTGCAGAGGACCAGGGTTTGATTCCCAGTACCCACTTGGTTCCTCACAACCATATGCAACTCCAGTTGGAATGGATCTGATCTCTCTTATGGGCTTTGTGGGTCTTGCACACACATGATGCACAGACATACATATAAGCAAAACACTATACACAAGGTTTTTTTGAAAAATAAAATCTAAATATGCTACATGTTCACTTCTAACATGTTGCACTGATTTGAGGACCCCATAGTAGATAGTATAAACTAAAGAGACCAAACCTGAAGAGAAAGAGGCACGAGATACACAGAGTAAGATCTCTTTTGCTTTTTCTTTTAGCTCAGTGTGTGTGTGTGTGTGTGTGTGTGTGTGTGTTGGGCAATGTGTGCTATGATGAGTGTGTAGATCCAAGGACAACTTTTTGGAATCTGTCCTGTCCTCCACCATGTGTGTCCCAGGAATTGAACTCGAGTCATCAGGCTTGACTCTAAGTGCCTTTGTCTACTGAATAAGGTAATAGTCTTGCCAGCCTAAGGTGGAAATCTTGAAAAACAAAAAGAGAGAACAGATGATGATATTAATAGGTAACATATTTCAAGAGTAATTTTCCTCATTTCATGTTCAACTGTGTATGCCAGTATGCTGTGATCTTTAAAAATCATAAGAAAAAGTCCTATTTAAAGTCCCATTAATCTCTGCATCAGTGCATAGTTATGTATAATGTAAATTGTGGCCTTTTACAGTTTCTGGGATGACTGATCTGCAGACAATGCTGAAAGAAGTAAGAAAATTCACTGGTGAGCAAAACATTTTGTAAAAGATATTACACAAAAGCTTCACATTTGCATACATTTTTGAAATTGAATTTTCTTAGCTGGCATGTAGTATATGCTTGTAATTTCAGCATTCAGGAGGCTGAGGCAGAAGACTTGCTGCAAGGCCAATCTGGATACTTAATGAGCACCAGGTCGGCCAGGGCTACATAGTGAAATAGTTTGCCCCAGTTATCCCAACATTCAAGAGAAATACAGGAGTTCAAGGCCAACCTGTTCTCCAGTGGGGAGTTCCAGACTAGCCAAAGCTAAATAGAAGTATCCTGTCACAATATATACATATGTTTATGTGTGCATAATAATGCATATATATGTGTGTGTGTATATATATAATATATATATATTATATGAACACACTTAAAATTTTCTTATCTTGTCATTGGCTTCAAAACTTTTAACTGGCATGAAAATTATATGCATTTATTTCATTTTCGGCAAACTTTTGTGATATATATATATTGAGTTCTATACTTATTCTGAAGCCTCTCTTTTTATTTTATGCTGCCTTTCACTAAGATAGCACAGTCAACACCAATCATCATTCATTCAAAATACTTCACAACTGCTCTAACTCAGAAAATGTTAAGACATACCTGTGACAGCGTGACTTCTGAGGTCACTTACACCATTACAAATGCATAGTTTCTGCAAATTTGAACACATTTCCAGGTGTTCTGTACAAACTTAGTTTTGTCAGACAAAGTCAGCAAGCAATTCTCACTTTTACAATTTCCATTTTTTTTTCTCCAAAGGAGGAAAGATTGATGCTAAAGTCACACAAAGAGTGCTCAATGGCATGGGCATCGAGCTTACAAACAAGGAAGTCAATGACCTGCTGAAAAGGTTGCCTGTTGCTGGTAGGTACTGTATGAACCCTACGGAATGGATCTTCATGTCGTATAAACTTCAGCTTGAGAACATCATAAAAACTAACCCCTCTCCTGCCCCACAACACCTAGAAAACAAAGATGTCAAGCTGTCATTGGGAAAACAAGTGTCTTTGGCATTTGAATTTTTTATCCCTGCTGGCATCTTTAAACTGAATCTTGGCATTAAAAGTGTGCTCCTGGCTTTGGGGGATAGATCAGTGGGTAAAAGCACTTGCTGTCCAAGACTGATGATCTCAGTTCACACCTCTGGAACAGAGGTAAAAGTTGCAGTGCTTGGGTCTGTAATCTTGGTCCTTCTACAATGAGATGGGAGATGGAGATGGGAGATTTCCCAAGAGTTTCCAGCCCAGCTAGCCTGGTATAACAGTACAACAGCAAACAAGACAGACCCTGTCTTAAGCAAGATAGATGGTTGACATCCAAGGTTCTACTCCAACCTACACACACACTGTTACCACCACCCACCCATGCACACATGCACACACACATGCACACATGCACATACAGACTCACACATACATACATGTACACATGTGCATACACAGACACATGCACACACAGACACGTGTGAGTGCACACACACACACACACACACATACACAAATAAACAAATATTTTTAAAATAGTGCCATTACCTTAAGATAAATAAAGCTTAAGTAGAACAAAGAGAAAAAAGAATGAACTAAGAGTAACAAGGAGAAAGAAAGGGAGAGTTGAGCATGAGGAAAGACATCTGTCAGCTTCATATTCAGAATTTTATCCAGGGCTCAGGAAAGTCTCAGTGGCAGGGCACTTGCTCAGATGTACAAATCCTTGCGTTTAGTCCTTAGCAGCACTTAAAGAAGAAGGAGAAGGAAGAGAAAGAGAAGGACAAAATGAACTTAGAGCTTAGATCAGTATAAGCCCTAGGTTCAGGCCCCAGGGAGACAAAAGTCATTTAAAAACATATGTTTCTTGTTTTGCACACTTTGTAAAGAAGTGTGTGTAGACATAAAAACTGTAGAAGCATACATTTAAAAGGTAAATCTTTATAATCTAAACTTAAAATTATACCTTCATATACCTCTGTTACTATATACATCATTTTTCTCTAATTATAAGTATGTCTTATTTTACAGACGATGGGAAAATACTTAAAAACATATTACTTGATCATGTAAAGTGGCATTCTGGTAAGTGATAATCTCAATAAGGCAATTCAAACTATAATATGTAGTCTTTACCTTAACTTTAAAAAAATCATGTCATTACACAATAATTAGGTGATTTGTTTTACTTTCTCTAAGTTTAGAGATCTTTTAGATGTAACTATAACTAATATAGTCTATAATTATCTAACAACGAAAATGTTTCAAGTTCTGTTTGCTGATCAAGAGTGCTAGTTGTCTGATTTAACTTATCAGTTCATCTAAAAAACAGTCTATAGTATATAGAATCAGTACATATAATCAATATATAAGTAACATCCTATATATCATTAACTTCAAAATATACTTCTCACACACTAAAGAAAGGCCCCTCTGGAGCAGCATTGGCAAAATCCACTGCATGTCCAGCTTTCACGGTGTCTCTGTAGCCCTGAGAGCTATCTGTCTGTCATTATGCAGTGGATTGCTTCCATCTATAACTTAGTCTCTGATTCCTTCTTTCCTAAGGGGCAAAGTGTCATATCTCCAAACTGGGTGACATTCTAGAAGACATGGGCTTTGATCTGGAGTATGAAGAAATCGAAGACCTGACAAACCGTCTGGTAGTTGAAGGTGAGAGTGTCATTGTGTCTTCAGAGAGCCTCTCAGCTCCGCTGACAAACTTCCAGATATGCTCATGGGAAAACCTGTTATCCCTGATTGTGATGCTTCTGCCAGAAATGACTCATCTGTTGAGCAAAGGGTTCTAGTTATAAACCCTAATGCCGCTGAGAATATTTAATGACCTATGCCAGTGAAAAGAAACAAAAAATTGTTTCAACAGGAAAAGAAAAGAACAAGAGCTAAAAACTGAGGCTTAAGAGAGCCCACCACTGTTCTAGAGGACATATGTTTGGTTCCCAACACCCATGCTGGATCACTCATGATTGCCAACAAATACTCCAGCTCCAGGGATCTTACTCCCTCTTCTGGCCTTCAGGGGGGAAAATTAAATCCATCAAATCACCAGGCATCTCAGAAAAGAAAACATGGCGAATCATCCTAGATTTTTTTTTAGTTGATAGTGATGTGTATGTATCCTATGTAGCATGATGTTTTAAAGTTTACTTATTAAATAATTAAACCTAGATAATTAACAAATGCATCACCTCACACCATTAATTATCATTTTCCTGATGATAGCAAACAGTATTCTTATTTACACTTTTAAGGAACTAAAAAAAAAAAAAAAATCTGGGCATGGTGATGCAAGGCTTTAACCCCAGCACTCATCAGGGAGAGGCAGGAGGAGCTCTGTAAGTCTGGGGCCAGCCACAGCCAAGCCTACACAGAAAAACCCTGTCTCAAAACACGAAAACAAAACAGATTTAACTGTGACACTGCTGTGCAGTTGGCTTCTTGACACTGACTTGACCCACGATTATGTATCTTCTCACTAGTATCCCACTTCCAGCCTCTGGAGGGCAGTGTTTTCACAGTCTACAATGAGAGAGAGCAGTGTCTGACCCTGACTCACTTCATATAAAGTCCTCTAGTTCATCAGGGAACTCTCCACTGCTGTCTCTTGTCTACTCTGAGCAGCACTGAGCTGAACATCACCTGTGTGAGGTGACACATTTGTTAATTAGCCCAGACCTCTCTTCAGTCCTCAGTCCCTTCCTTTGACTCTACCAAGCTGTGGGATTGTTGGTCTAGCAGTTTCTTTTCGAGGGTCTTCCACATTGCTTTCCATAATGGTTGTACTAATGCTACTCTCACCAACAGTGTGTAAGAGTTGTTCTTTCTCATATTCTCAACAACATTGATGGGTTTTGTCCCTTTAATAACAGCCATCCTGACTCCAGTTAGGTGACATCTCATTGTAATTGGATTTACATTTCCTTGATGGTTAGCAAGCCCAGGGTTTTTTGGTTGGTTTATTTTGTTTTTCATATATTTAGATTAAATCTATTTGACACTGTTATAGTGATTGAGATAAAATTTACTGCTTTCCCATGGTACCAAACCCTAGACTGAGTCTGACTCCAGGAATAACCTTACTTTAATTTTAAATCAAAGTCTTTTTCATTTAGACCTGATTAGAAGTGGGGTGAGTTGCTAGCACATACAAGCCACAAGCTAATCTAGAGCAAATAACCTTGTATGTATGGCTCCTATTCTATGCAGACAGATGGTTGGCCACAATATTGCAGGGTTTGTTTTTCCTGAGACAGGGTTTCTCTATGTAGCCCTGGTTGGTCTGGAAATTGCTCTGTAGACCAGGCTAGCCTCAAACTCAGAGATCCACCTGCCTCTGCCTCCCAAGTGCTGGGATTAAAGGTATGCACTACAACCTCCTGGCACACAATAGACTTTTTTAAAATCTGTCATACTAAAATGATCAAACAGACTGCTCTTGGATTCTCAAGTGGAACAGGCCAAGTGAAAGATTAAACAAGGCATTTTAAATTTCCTAGCACTGGTGTGCACTGACGTGATACATCCTGCAGTTTTTCCTCCTGCACCATATTTGTTTGTCACATGCTGACCTCCAGTTTTCAATTCCACGTTCATCTGGGAAGGATTGGTGTGTTAGCGGAACAATGTTTTCAATGTTTTACCTCACACTGTAAGGCCTTGTGTTTCTGAGTGTGAGTCATCGTGCCTGGGTCTTATGTGCATTTTGTCTCTGCAGATGGGTTGGTCAAGATGAACCAGGTAATGGAGAATGTGGAGTTGCTCACAGGTCAGTGAAAGGCCACAAAGCAGAAACAGCTTTTAGTTGAAATATTCTGATGAAGTTCACACTTCACGCTTTTCAATATCCGAGCCCCATTATGAAGGCTTCATTTAGTGTGTTAGTTTGTTAGTCTTACCGATATATTAATAATATATTGTATACATCCCCGTGGGGTGGCTCAATAGGTAGAGACACTTAGTATCAAGCTTGATGGCATAAGTCTGGTCCCAGAGAGCCAGCTATTGGAGAGAACTTACTCCTGCAAATTATCTCTGACTTCCATGAGGATGCCACAACATTATAAATGAATGAATGAATTGTAATAGAAAGTAAAAATATTTTATTTAGTAGTCCAAAATAGTTTTTAGCAAAACTGTTATATTTTTCTATTGTTGTAGTATACTGGATTTCCCTGTGTTTCCTTTCTCAGTGACTTAAATTAGTTGCAGTGTTCACACAGCTAAAATAAACCCAGATAACTATGTTGATCACTGGGAAAACAATGCACTGTCTTATTTTAAGGAATAATTTTTTTTCTATTTTATCCTAAAAAATCTAATCATTTTAAGAATAGATCACCTCGTCATATCATATAGTGTAAAAATAGAAAACATGTAGCTTGCAGAGGGGAGGGGCTCATAAGGCCCCACCCCCTAGCTGAAGAGCTATTGGCAGTTGTTTAAAGTCAATTCCCTTGAGTGGTGTGGTCCTTGCTCATGCTCCAGTAGATGGTACTCTGCATGCATGTGTGTGTGGGCAGCAGTAATCTAACACAGGGGGTATTAAAGCAAACAACAACGACAAACAGAAAAAAACAACAGGAATTTGGACAGGGTATGTGGAGGATCTAAGTTGGAAACTGAGGTAGGATATATTTTGAATGCATTGTATTCACATATCTAATTACCAAAGAATAAGTAAAACATTTAAATTGGCATTATTTAACCTGTAGAAATACATATATAGTCATTTATACCATAGCCGTATTGATGTATGACCTCCATGTCAGAATATTGATTTATTCTGTTGTTCATAGTGAAATAAATGCAATGATCTACTGGAGATTTTTACCGACAACCACATTAATAAAGCCAATTACAAGTTTTATTTTTGTGTTTTTGTTTTTTGGCTGGCCAGACCAAAAGTGGGCTTGTGCCTCTGAAAAGTCTCTTGGTAGCCAAGTCAGGGATGCAGAGTTCTAAAGGCAAAACCCACAAAGACCATAGTTTATATCAAAGTTAAATGAGGTCAGAGTAACCTTAAAATATTCATTCCTGGCAGAGTATGGTAATTATGTTAGACAAAACACATAAATTATTTTTCACTTATATTTTTTCTAGTTATTTTAGTTTTTAAAATTATTTTGGTTAATACATCTGGACCATGGTCAAGGCCTTAGAAATCTCAAATGTATTTCCAAAGCAGACATGGGCATTGGAGAGGTGAGTGGAGGACTGAGAACCACCTAAGCAAGCACAAAATGGAGTTAGAACAAGATGACATCACTTAGGCATTTCATTAGACTTATAAAATATTTTTCTGTCCAGAATTGAGCAATTTATGTCTTTTTTTTTATATCCTCTTAGACTCTTGACTTAGGCTTTTGATCCTCCAACCCTTCAGGTAAATTTAGATGACATAGTTTATAACCATTTTGCTCTCGTTTCTGTTTATTTCAAAGGAAACAAAGTGGATATTGACCAAATAGATCATGTTTTGAAAAACATAGGGGTAGATCTCACACCTAAAGAACGCTGGGAGCTGATGAAGACTCTGCCAGTTACCTGTGAGCATTTCCGATTCAACCTTAGCTTCTGGGGGCAGGGCAGGCTTGGGCATGTGCACTGTGGGGCTAGCTGGGAGTCACTGAGTATACATTACACATCACTCTGCATACAACATATTGAGGACATCTTAAGTGATAAGATTAAAGTCACAAGTCTTTGCATCCATGGAGACTATTTGACATAGGAGCTTACTCTATTGGGACTAAATCGGAGAACTTCTTAAGAAAGAAATTAATTCATAAATCAAGATAGGATTACAAGTTTTTGAGTTGAGACATTACTTCTGTAATGTCTGACAACCCTAAAGCACAAAGAATGTAAAAACGGGAGAGAAGGCAAGATAAATGGGAACATGTTAGATCAGTATTAGCCTAGCAAAATAGGACATTTAGAACGTCCAGTCCTTCAGGTTATTGATAAAGCCTAGTTGAAAAAAGCTGTGTGGATCACAGACTGAACTCACCACATCTACATGGTTACTGCCTTCACGGTGGTGGTCCACAGTCATGTTATGGGTGCCAGTGCTTACTCTGTGACACTGATTATATCTTCTATTACAGCTGATAATAAAGTGTATCAGAACCGATTGTTGGATAGTTTGAAGACTTTTCACAGTGAGTAACAAATACAATGTCAAGTGAAACAAGTCTTCAAGTTTCTTTCTTTCTGGAAAGTCTACTTATTACTTAATGGTAACAGGAACTTGTTCTTGTTGAGGGTCGTTCCACACCCTCCTCTGTCTCACACTAATGCTACAGGGATAGTTCTGTTATGGCCATTTCCCACCTAACTTACACTGATCTGCTTGTCTCGGTCTCACAACTTGAATGTGGAAACATTTCTTACCCGTAGTGTCACATTGTATTGTTTATCAGTCTTTTTATCCCTCTTTATGTCTTTTGTTTTAAATTTATGGAGGTAATCTGACAGGTTTCAAACCTGGCAGCCACAATTATGGTTGTCTCTGACATCTCTACTATGAATAAATAAAGAACAACTAACAAGCCTTAGCCACTCCTGTTACTCCGGGAATCTACTAAAAATGTTGGCAGCATGTCTCATGACACATATATGGGATGATTCTTTCCCACCCTCCACCTAGTCCCTGCCACTTGCTTTTTATACTTTCTTTAAACATTCACAGCTTTGCTTTCTTTCCTCCTTTATGACCCAATCCCTGGAACTAGGTAGAATTTTAAATGATGAAGTGTAATTTTACATTTTCTTCTTATTTCATCTCTTCTTTCCCCAAGGAGGAAAAGGCTTTACAAATAAACTAGAAACCATCATGGAAAACATGAACTACAACATTGATGAAATAGACATGAAAGAACTACAGAACTACTTGAAAACTGATGGTATTTTATTTACTACTATGACTTCTTTTAAGAAGAATCGCTGAGCTCTTCTTGTAGACTCTCTGGGGGTATTCTCACTCAAGTATACTTAGGAAGAAAGAAATACTCATGAAGTTATAATCCTCTAAGGCAAAAATAGAGCTTCTGCCAAGTGTGTAGTACACACCTTTAATCCCAGCTTGGGGGATGGGAGTTCGGAGCAGAGGCAGGCAGATCTCTGTGAGTTTGAAGCCAGTCAGAATTACATAGTGAGTTCCTGTCCCAAAATGTAGTTGAAAGACAGATAGGTAGGTAGGTAGGTAGGTAGGTAGGTAAATAGATAGATAAATAGATAGAGTAATATAATATAATTATTGTTATATATTAATGGAATGTATATTCTATTAATCTCAGTATTGACAGAAAGCTGATAAAGGTACCACTAAACTTACATTGAATATCATAGGGAAACTATAGACATTACTGTGGTAGCAGGTAGAAAAGGTCAGATACTGATGGGCGAGAAGGAAAAGGGCATCTGGAAGTGTTTTACATATAACACATAGTAAAAGGCATAATGTTTTCATTCAGCAAGTATAAGAAGAAGGTCAGATGGGTTAGAAATAGAAAGTCAGGGATTTGTGCCTGGAAAAAGTTTATCTGTCGCCAAAAGAATTATCCTTTGGGTCCAAATAATCATTTAGAAGAATTAACTTAGCATGTTAATTAACTTAGCGTGTTAATTCACCTTCTTTAAAATTTTATTATATGGTTGGATGCAAGGAAACAATTCAGAAAACAGCCAGTGTCCCCTGCGAATATGATGACAACTTAGACAATCTCATAGGCAAACAAGAAAAATGTGGTCTGTGTCTGACTTTATGCTTTGTGTTTCAGATACTGGAAGGTTTTCACTGAGCTCCTTGTCAAATGCAACCAGTTTATTTTCTGGTGAGAATGATGGAAAGATTTAAAATTAAGATTGTGTGTGTGTGTGTGTGTGTGTGTGTGTGTCTGTGTCTGTGTCTGTGTCTGTGTGTGTCTGTGTGTGTGTGTATGTGTGTGGTGTGCATAGCCCAGAGGTCTATAAATAACACTAACACCTTATTCATCCCAATTATTAATAACATGGATGCTTTATTGTGTATATATGTGTGTTTGTGTGTATCTGTGTGTGTGTGTGTGTGTGTGTGTGTGTGCGCGCGCGCGCACACGCGTCTGAGAGAGGGGGGGAAGACATCTCCTTTCCTCTCTTCCTATGGGAATGCTGGGATAGTGATGCACATCACTGTATCTGGCTTCATCACATGGATTCTGGAAACTGGAGACAGAACATCCGTCTCGTGCAGCTGTCCTTTGCCACTCACTCTGGCCCCTGCTATGACTTCACTGCTGTCCAGTTGTAATATTTCCTCAGCCTTGTCCTCAGTCCCTGACAGTCTTTTCTTTTGTTTGATCTAATTTATTAGTTATTTTTCTACTATGAGTTTTTAATTTGATTCATTTAGGGTTTTTTTTTTTCATTTCTAGTATTATATTCTTATCAAAATCTGAATTCCTTGCTAACATTTCTCATCTGCTGTTAACTTCTTCCTCTTCGTTGCTGAATTCTTTTCCAGGTCCTGAACTTCTTGAGTTCATTCATCTGCTTGTTAGTGTACCATTTGAAGTCAGTTTTTTTTTTTTTTCAGTTTTAGGCTTTTAAATTTTTTTTTCTTTTTACTTTTCATCCCACTCACTGCCCCACTCCCAGTCACTCCCTCTCACAATCTTTCCCCCTATACCCCCTGTTCTTCTCTCTGGACGTGGGCCCCCTAGGTATCCTCACTGACCCTGGCACTTCAAGGAGGTTAGTTGCTTCCTGTCCCACTGAGACCAAACAAGGCAGCCTAGCTAGAACATATCCCACATACAGACAACAGATTTTTCCATAGCCTCCACTTTAGTTGTCTAGGACCCACATGAAAGTCAAGCTGCAGATCTGCTACATATGAATGGAGAGGTCTAGGTCCAGCTGTGTATATTCTTTGGTTGTTGGTTCAGACTCTTGAGAGCCCCAAGGGTACAGGTTTGTTGATTTCCATTCCCTTCAGGGCCAACAATCTTTCATCCTATTCTTATGTAAGAATCCCCAAGCTTCATCCACTGTTTGGCTATGGGTGTCTGAGTCAGCTTCTGGGTGGAGCCTCTCAGAGGACAATATGCTCTGTCTTCAAGCATAACAGAGTATCATTAATAGTGTTAAGAACTGGTACTTGCTCATGGGATGGGTCTCAAGTTGGGCCAGTTATTTGGTTGGCCATTCCCTCAGTCTCTGCTCTATCCACCATCCATTTTCACAAGTAAACTTTGAAATCATCTGGCATTTCAATACCATTGATAAATAACTTTTGCAAAACTCGTGTTGCCTTGACTTACCATGTTTCTTGTGTTTCTGTGTTGCAATTTGTGCCAGGAGCTTTGCCCCAGGCTGGATCCTCTCTCAAAGGTAGCTAAGGGGGAAGAGGGTTGGCAGGGGGGCAAGAATTGGTCTTGTGAAAGATTAACATTGCTTTTATAATATAATGTTTACCTGTCTACTTGTCTTGAGTCTAAGTTACTCTCAGGCCAGAAGCTACAGTTTTCTGGTGAATAAACACCAGGGGAGGGAGAGTATGGGGGGAAGGATGGTTAAGTAAGGGATTAATTGCTAGTGCTCCTTTCTCGCTTTCCTGGAAGCCTTCTCTCTCACTGACCAGGATAGAGTGATGATTGGAGCAATAAATCTTTATTAAACTATTAGAAGAGAGTCATTCTCGCAAAAGGAAAAACTTTTACACAAACAAATATGCATAAACACACATACATGTTCATACACTCTTATTGGGCCCAGCTACTTGTCTCATACTTACACACACACACACACACACACACACACACACACACACACCTACACACACACCTATACTTACATATGCAATATTGAGCAAAGCCCAAGTGCCAGCACAGAGAGAACTTATTCCTTCTGGATGAAAAATAAGCTTTAACCTTTATCACATACAGAAAGAAAAAGCTTCTACCTTTCTATTGCTAAAGTGAAAGAAACCCAAATCTATAAGAGAAAACCCTGTTCTTGTCAGTAAGAAGCCTGCCAACTTTATATCTGCTCTTTCTGCATCTTTTCTGTTCTCCTTCTGCATCTATTTAATTCTGTTGTTTCCTTCCTTGCCTCTCCTCTGTCCAACTCCTTATCTCTGAAATGCTTCTATCCTATTCTCCTTCTGCCTACTTAATGTCATTGGTCCTAGTTTGTTTTTTTTTTTTTAATCTTTCCAGGAGAATAGATCACATAGTATTCCAAAAGTTCACAACAAGTTCAAATATAAATTCAAATCATAAATTTAATAAGAGGTAAAGACAGGGATGCTTACATGTGTTTCCATTAAGACTAGTTATCTAACTAGACATTCATTATGTGTCACTAGCTCTACAGGTTCATCGAGAGTCTATAACTCTTATGTCTAAGTTAACACTGAAGTTTTGTATAGACAAACCCAATCAATATAGTATCTTCTGTCCTCACACCTATAAGAAATCATTCATTACTTTTATGATCTTTAGTTACTGGTTTTATGGCCTAGAGGAATGTTTTCCTAAATTGTAAATCTGTATGTTTGCTTTCCATCTATGCAGTTAGCCTGTGGCATGTCACAGAGTCCTAAATGCAGTTCTATATTGCAGACAGCTCTAATTGCAGCCCTTTAATAAGGGACTCAATGATTACTGGTATAAATTTAGGAATTCTTCTAGAATCATCATTGGGAATTAAGAAATCATCTATTTGTCTGTATAGCATCATTACAAGACAGTGCATTTTCTTTGATCTGCAAAAAATCTGACCAATAGCATAGGCTAGTGCCCAGGGAATGTTAGAAAAATTTAATAATGACAGGAAAGGCATATCAATACCAAGAATAAATCCTGAGAGTCATCCCTTGAGCTTGCTTCCAAAGGCTCACTCATCACAGTTCCATGGTGAACTATCTCTGGAAGATCACCTGCTAGCCTTTAGCATCTCCTAAATGGCTCCTGACAACTTTACATCTGTTGGTTTGGATATCTTTTCCAGTTTTATTTGGGCATCTTCTCATTGACCTAAGCTTGAAGGCTCAATCCCAAGGCTTCTCTAAGTATACTACTTAGAGAAGGCAAATGCTATAACAACAAGAACACCAAAGCAAGCAATATATAAAGATGCATTTAAAATCAATTAAAGCCAACTAATAAACTACCAATGGCCATAGACTAGGAAGTAGCAAAAATAATATATATGTTACAAAGCTGAGAATTATTTAAGAAAATGTATAAGTAGGAAAGAATACTAAAGGAAAAGTATATATGATGAGTAACAGGAAAGAAGAAGCAAGATTAAGTAGAGAAAAATACTCAGTGAAGAATGTTATAACAAAGAGGAGAAAGAATTGTTGAAGTAATTATTTAAAATGGCTGCTGGTCAAGCCAACTATCTAAACTGCAGCAGCTCTGCCTAGTTCAGCTGCCATGTTCCACAGACAAAGGTCACATGTGCACCACAGCTAGAAATGGCCAGCCAGAAACACCGGCCCTGCCACCCACAAGACGCCAATGTGGGAGATGGCTCCGCCAATCTTTCACACTGTCTCCACAAGGCTGGGCTGTGCCCAGACCATCCTGCCATCCATGTGGGCCTGGTATAAATGAGACTCTAATGTTTAGATTATCCAAAGGCTTTATAAGTTTGATAATGTTCAATAACAATATGCCCACACAATTGGAGGTGTTTCCCAATTAACTAACCTATATATAAGTTGTTACCCAGGACTGCTCTCAGTACATGCATGCTCATCCATGGTGCTACATCTCTGCCCTTTTCCTCCTCCTCCTCCTCCTCCTCCTCCTCCTCCTCCTCCTCCTCCTCTTCCTCCTCCTCTTCCCCTTCCTCTCTTTACTCTTCCTCTTCCTCTCCTTACTTTCCTCTTCCTCTCCTTACTCTTCCTCTTCCTCTCCTTACTCTTCCTCTTCCTCTCCTTACTCCTCCTCTTCCTCTCCTTACTCCTCCCACCTTAGCTTCTCCCAACTTGCCAGGAAAATTTCCCACTACAAAGAATATGTAGGATGATTGTCTAATAAAAAATATATATATATAAAGTCATATAAATATCATAATATAAGAAAAACTAAAATAGGGGGAGGAACTGGGGGGGGATAGCTCAGTAGTTAACAGCACTGGCTGCTCTTAAAAAAGACTTAGGTTCAGTTCCCAGCAGCCATGTGGCAGTTTTCAATTATATGTAACTCCAATTCTGGATTTCCAAAACCCTCTTCTGACCTCTGTGGTCACCAGACACACACTTAGTGCACAGGCAAACATGTAGGCAAAACATTCATACCATAAAATAAAAATAAATCTTTTTTTTTTAAGTGCATAAGGGTCACCTCTCTGCCTCCAAGCCTGACAACCTGAGTTCAGTCTCTGAGACTCACGTGGTGGTCAGGGAGAGAACTGATTGTTACATATCTCAACCCCTCATATATGTAACTTAAAAGAAAATTTTTGTAAAGCAAATATGGGCTGGAGAGATAGCTCAGCAACTAAGAGCACTCACTGTTCTTAACAGAGGACTCAAGTTTGGTTCTCAGAGAGAGCGTAGACAGTGTCTCAGACTTGCTGTAACTCCAATTCCAGGAGATACAGTGCCCTCTGCTGGCCACTGGAGGCTCCTACATGTGTTGCACATAATCTTGTGCAGGTACACACACATAAAAATAATAAATATTTTTAAAAGTAAATGAAGTAAAAAAAAAAAAAAGTACCAAATTATAACAAAGGGAACATAGCAAAAAAGGTGAAGGATTGGCCCAGCTTCTTTCTGCATCCTTGGAAATGATGCTGACACGTGGATGTAGTGAGGACTGATTGAACTTGGTGACTCTTGTATTTCCTGCAATGCTGAACACGTATGGAACCAGAGAAATAAGCCTCCCAGTGAGAACTCACTTTGAAACACCAAGAAAAAAAAATAAGAGAAACTCTGTAGCACACATCCAATTCTGTCTCATGCTCAAAGAGAAATAGGCTCCATGTAGAAATTATTTGAAGCTTATTATATAAGTCCTGAGTTATAACATTTCACATATTGTTATGTGCTGGAGAGACAGCTCCTTGTGTTCCTTTTAAGAGACTCACAGATGACGTCCCAGCCCTAAATTACATGTTCAAGCATTTAAACATGTTTTATAGAAACCATAAACCTAGCCGTTTTAGATGAACAGAAGTTTTACAAAGTAAAGATACAGTTCACTGTTATCTCTAAAGTGAAAAGGGGGGTGGGGGAGATTTATACTGTAAAGAAGTTGTTCCAGTTATCTAAGTATTGTTCTCATGGGGCAGCTGTTGGCCAAGGTCCTCCTGCCTATCTTGCAGAATTAAGCTTTTCCTCACAGAGAAACTGGACCAGAACATAACGGCAGCTATGATTGGTGTTTCCCATTCTTAACATACCAATAGACCAGGGTTTCTCAACCTTCCTAGTGCTGCAACCCTTTAACACAGTGTCTCATGTCGTGATGACCCCACCCGTAAAATCATTTTCACTGCTACTTCATGACTGTAACTTTGGTGCTGTTGTGAATCATGACGTAAGTATCTGATACACAGGATATCTGATATGTGTCCCCTGTGGGGGTCACAACCCACAGGTTGAGAACTGCTGCAATAGAGAAAAGGGCCGACCTGATGGCAATCTTGGCAAGCAACCCTCGTCAAAAACATTTTCCCAGCAACCTAAACTGTTATCATGTTAGAAGTATAGAAATTTTCCTATGGTTTTTAATAAGTCTGGTCAGCATGCTATATACTCACTGAGTGCTCCCTTAGCTAAATTCTACTTTGTGTGCATTGGTAATTCCTCGGCAAGTGTAGTAGATCCATTCTAACCATTTGTCCATCAGCTCTGGTTCCTCCTATATCAGTACTACACAATTGACAAGTGCCAGTGTCCAACACACTCTCTTCACTCTAATGGCCCCTTACCCATGGCCTCTGCTTTGCCCCTTTAGCTGTATAGTTCATAAGCTTTGGCAGACCCTCCAGTGTGTCCTAGAGTGGCTAGTGTTCTGGTTAACAGGCAAGGGGTTACCTTCTGAGAGTGTTGGTTTAGAAAAGTAGGCATGACACTGAGATCTGTACAATACAGACCTGTATTTGTATGTGTATGTGGGTATGTCTCTGTGTATGTGTCTGTGTGTCTGTGTGTCTGTATCTTTGTATGTGTGTGTGTCTGTGTATGTGTCTATATGTATGTATGTGTATGTCTGTGTGTGTGCATATGTGTATGTGTCTCTGTCTCTATGTGTATGTGTGTCTCTGTGTTTCTGTGTATGTCTCTTGTGCCTGTGTGTGTATATATAAATGCATATGTGTGTCTGTGTGTGTGTGTGTGCATGCATGTGTGCATATGTGTGTGTATTTCACTGTCTTTATGGAGCTTTTCAGTCAAGTTTTAATCTTGGTTACTAGATAGAAAATGGAGACTTTATTTTCTGACAGGCTTCCTGTTTTTTCAGTTTACTTGTTGTGGGTGTCGGGGGCAGTTGGACCACACTAGACTTGGAAAGGGCCGTTTCAGACACAAGGGAAAGGGCTGAACTCCTGCAGGTGTGAGTAGTACAGGAGCCTGAAGACCATCCCCCCTTTCACCAGAAACACCCCGACAGCACCATTGGGATGGAGGGAATGCTCAAGCAGCTGCTGAGTCCCCACCAAGTATCCCTAGAGCCACGAAAGTGCAGAGACTAATCAAGCCAAAACAATCTGTGTACCTGGGCCAGGCATGGCCTGGGCACTGACTTAGGGTACCTGGCTTTGCTTATCTCCATCCCAGCCCACACGCACTCTCTGAGGTCCATTTCTTGCCTGGCAGTAATTCCAGATGTCAGGCATCAGTTACCACCATGGCCACCTTCTGCAGCACAGCCCGCATTTCCCACAAAGCAGATCTGTGTCCATGGATCTATTTCCAAGACACAACCAGTTTCCTAAGCCCATGCTGATTCTGAGAGTGGTCACTAGCTTAGCCAGAGAGGCAAGGAAGACCTTTAGGAACTGCAGAAGTAAGTTTGCAAGGCTTTCAACTCTTACCGCATCAAATAGCCCACCTCTCTCAGTGTCTGGTGTCTACCTTACACATGGATGGCAGATTTGTCTTTTCTTTTTTTATTCTTTGGAAAATAACTGGTTGGAGGCCCATGAAGCTAACAGTGGTTCTCCTTTTCCATTTGGCTTGACAACCCACTGAGGGGGGTTCTTTCACTACCCAGCTGTGATTATTATTACCCATGGTTATTATTTTAATCTTAATTTTAACATTCCCTGACTTTACCTGGTTTCTGCTGTCATTTCCTGCTGTGTTCAGCGTCTTTCTACACCTTTCCTGTTCTCCTGCCCCTCAATGAATGTCCTAATCCATTATCTTTCTGGTCTTCATTCCTTGTTCACTTCTTTCACCATTAAAGGAAACATGCTTTGCTTTTAGCTCCTTCTCGTAATGCTCCGTGGATAGAGAAGCCTCACTGTATCTTCAGCATTCTGCTATTACGTCTCTTACAATTCCTACTTCATTATCATTTCCTTAATGAAGAACCATTATATATGAAGATGTCTGTTTATTGTGTCTCTCATCTTTTTAAAGGTCCTCAAGTAAATGCCAACGATATACAACCATATCTGGAAAACTTTGGCATTGAATTGACAAGTAGTGAAAGCCAACTGATACAGAGCAAAGTTCCAACAAATGGTAAGTACTTGGGCCCTCACCATTACTTAGGGGGCTCCTGGGCACGGGCTCTATGGATAAGGTTATATGAGCCTAGTCGTTTAACAGCCTGTTGAAAATGGAAAGTGAAAGCCAATTCTTACAAAAGTATACTTTCTTCATGATTCACATGCTAAATTAGGAGATAATACTTTTGGGGGAGGTACCAATAATTATGAATAAGCAATTTTAAATATTGGATCAAGTATCTGTAACATGCTTAAAGCTAAAGTCAGAAAAGATGATTAAAAGATTTATGGCCCAAAAGGGAGAACCTCAGAGGACAACAAAAGAAAACAACCTGTGCTTCAATGTGTTCAAGTTCTACTTGCAGTCTATCAGACCAGAAAAGAATGGTCAGCCTCCAGAGTTCCAGTAAACTCCTCAACATGACTAATAACGTTGATAACAGGACTTCTTGGCTTTTCACTTCTTTAATCAATGTGACCTTTATCTTACAGATGACAACATGATTTTTAAAAATGTGTTGGCAGACTCGATGCGGACTCTCAGGAGTGAGTGAGAAGTGTTCTGAGAGAGGAAAAGCCACAGCGCCCCTTCTTTCTCTGCTTACAGTACTAATTGCATTACTGTACTCAGTAGCGCAAGCACCGGAACGCCTGTCAACATCTGGCGTAATTACCCATCTGTCTGTAGCAATTTTAACTCTTTTTAATACTGGTAAGAAAGAGTTGGCTAAGTTGTCACCTGCTGTGATAGTAAGTCTTGCCTATTCTTCTGAGTAGACTCATCGTAGAGACAGTTGAGACAGTGTTCTCTAGAGCTCGGATAGGAAACAGCTTTCCTTTTCCGAATTCCCGACCGACTCAGTTTCCTCACTTTAAGAGCTTTACGGTGCTGTGACTTCTCATCTCCCGATTATATGGATTGATGGACATAGGGTATCATTTTTTTTTCTATTGACATAAAACCAAATTTCTTCTATTCTCTCTTAAGGTGGAAAAGTCGATGTGGATAATATTTATGATACTCTTGAATTCCTGGGATATCCTATTGAGGAAGAGGAGATAGAGGAAGTAACTAAAAATCTACCAGTTGATAGTGAGTATTTTGAACACACAGTGCTCTACAAACAGAATTTTAGTTATTTTATGTGACTGCATCAGAATGAAGCTGAATGTCCCCTTCCCAGCCACCAGCTGTCAGAAACTCATGGGAACATAAATGCAAGCTTCGTACTCTCTCTGAGAAGTACATGGCCACAGAAGTAGCTGGTGGTGCTCTGAGGGAAGACCGGAAGGGTTGTTTATCAGAGGGAATGATAAACAGGATTTCTCTGTATAGCAAATGTCTTGACTCCAGGCAGAGTGCAGTCTGCTATTCAATAAGGGCATTCTTGTAATAGATCAAGAAGAATTGGAGAAAGGAATCCAAGTCTGTTCATGGATCATGGTGGATGTCAGTCTGAGTGTTCTCAACTTGGTTATCGTGTTTTTTAAAAAAAAATAGTTCTAGATTAATAAATACTACTGCACCACTGCATCTTGGCAGTGGGGCTCAAAAGAACTAGCAGATTTTAAAAGCTTCTCAATCTTGATCTCAAAAAAAAAAAAAAAAAAAAAGCAGTAAGAAAGCCCTTAAAGAAAGGAGGCATAAAGTCCAGAAACAAAGTGCCCAAGATCCAGCATCCAGTGTCCTGCAACACAAATGCTAATGTAGTACTCTGAAAGATAACACATTAAGAAAAACAAGGAGGAGGTTCCAGAATATAATAAGGATTTGGCCAAGAGAAGGAAGGAAGCCAAAAAAACATGCCAGGGACAGATAGCCAAAAGACATACATAGACTGTCTTCACTGAGAAATTCTACTGCTGAGTCCAGTCAAAAGTAAGTGCTTAAGAGTAACAAATAAAGGAACAGAACTTTAAAAAGAATAATTTCATTTCTCCATGGAAACACTTTAAGTATGTTTATTGATTTCATTTTAAAAAAATTCAGATGCACATAGAGATCCAGACCTAAAAAGCAGGAAAACATTGTCTCTTGGAATTAATTTGATATAGTTCATATACTATTAATTGCCACCATTGCTTCTACCAGAGTTCCGATGCCAGAGAGCATCACCAAAAGATTATAGTCAGTGTTGAGATCAAGTAAAATAGTTTCTTAAAAGGAATATTTGGAGGCTGGCAAGATGGTTTGTTCACAGCCTTGCTTCCAAGGCTGAAGACCTGAGTTTGATACGCAGGACCCTCATGATGGAAGATGAGCATAGACTTCTTTGAGCGCCACTGATCTCCAAGCCTGTGCTGTTGTGTTCACACTGCCTTTTCCACTATATGCAGAAAAGATAGATAGATAGATAGATAGATAGATAGATAGATAGATAGATGGATGGATGGATGGATGGATGGATGGATGGATGGATGGATGGATGGGTAGATGAGTAGATGGGTAGATGGGTAGATGGGTAGATGGGTGGATGAATAGGTAAATGGATGGATGGATGGATAGGTAAGGTAGGTAGACAGGCAGGCAGACAGATAATGACTGATAGAGGAAAGATAAAAGATAGAGAGAGAGGTAGGTAGATAGAGATGGAGAGAGAAAGACGTAGATAGATGTAAAAGAATGTTTAAAGAATATTTAAGATGAGGGAATTGGAAGTTAGGAAAAAATACAAAGAGCAATGAAAAAGAAAGAAAAGGAAAGTGGCAGCCAGATGTGGTGGCACACACCTTTAGTCCCAGCACATGGAAGGCAGAGGCAGATGAATCTTGGTGAGTTCGAGGGCAGCCTAGTCTATAGAGCAAGTTCCAGAACTGCAAGTGCTGCATAGTAGAAAGACCCTGCCTCAAAACAAAACAAGAAGAAGAAAAAGAGGAAAGGGAGGAAGGTGATAGACGTTACTAAATATTATCTACAATATTGTAAAATAATACTTGTGTGAACTCCCCTGGGGGTACGCAAATGTCTGCTCAGCCTATATACGGCACCAACAAAAAGCTCTTCCACCTAAGTCCTTGGAGATCAAATGAGTTTACTGGGCTTACAAAACTTGGGTCAACAGTTGCATCACCATAAAATCCTATCTCACCATGGATGACGTCTGTATCATGGAGTTTCACTTCAGTCAACCTTCTACCTCTTTGTATACTCCAGCATCTCCCACGATCACTTGCAGTGGGGCGGAGGAAGAAGACAAGAGGGAGTTGTCTTAGTCAGTATTCTATTGCTGTGAAGAGACACTGGGAGACCATAGCAACTCTTATAAAAGAAAGCATTTAATTGAGAACTAGCTTACAGCTTCAGAGGGTCAGTCCATAATCATTATAGTGGCGTAGTGATGGCAGACAGGCATGGCACTGGAGCTAAGAGCTTCATATCTTGTTACATAGGCATCAGGGAGGGAAATTTGGTCTAGCATGGGCTAAAAAAGTCCACTCCCCAATGACATTCCTCCTCCAACATGGCCACACCTCCTAATCTTTCTCATCCTAATAGATTTACTTCCTGGTTACTAAGCATTCAAATACATGAGCCATTCTTATTCAAACCATCACAGAAATCATGGCTGGAATCCCAAGTGAGATTCTGCAATCCTCTCCTTCTTCTGCTAGAGAATGTTAATAGCTCTGTTACCACAGACTTTGCTATCCTGGTATTTTGGTCAGTTAATTACCATGGCTACTTGACCATGAAAATATTCACTCCAGGATGGCAAAAGGAGATAAGCTACACTATAATGACACTATGTACCTAACAGTTACATTTAGTAAAGTCTGTAAATATCAAACTTTAGATCCAAAGAAATCACCCTCTCAGAATTGTGTTCATGTGGGTCTGTGGTAGAGCTCACACGTTTTTGTTAAAAATAACTCTGTTTCAGTTCAGTTATTTTGGAAAATGTTTTTAAAAGAAAGAAATATTGACATATTTATTGTGGTTAAGTAGTTTATCCATCATCTTCAGCAAAAGCCAAGTTGAAAGAGTAATTCTAAGTGTGGTAAGCATCTTTGGCATGGTGAGATAATATTGAAAACTGATAACAGTTTAATGAACTTCCTCAAAATTCTTCTCTACCAACCTTATCTGATCATGCTTTAAGCCATAAGACTTTCTATTTGCCAAAAGAATGATCCCCTACTTCTTAACCGATCTCTAATTTTTGTTCAACTCTACCTAACACAGGAGCCAAGCAAGATTATGCAAAGTGGCTGGAATAATGTTCTACTCTGAAGATATAGATTGCAAACAGACTAAATGACAGAAGATAAATATTAGTGGATTTTGGCCCTGTGCTTTGCAAAGGTTAACAAAAGCCAAATTTCAAAACTATAGTCAAAGATATAGCACTTAGCCAAAGAGGTCTAAAGAATAGCAAGGGAGATACTTAAAATATTTTCTTAATTAAGAGGAAACACATTTCTGTGTCTCAGTAAAGTACTCTTTGCTGGGTATGAAACTGTTTGTAACCAAGTGGCTGCTTTGTTTGTGTATGCACCATGCACATCCTGGTACCTAAAGACCCCAGAAGAGGAGCTCTGACTCTTTGGTCCAGGAGTTATAAATGTGTAGGGCATTAGTTCCTGCTGCCGTGGGAGCAGACAGTTTGTTGGCTATTGTATCCTCAGCACTAAATAAGGGCCTTGGATATAGTAGACATCCACTGAATACTTGCGTTAAAAACTAAGAAATAACATGCCCTCCCCCTTTTCTTCACTAATGAGTAAGGAACAGAAGTGAGGAAACATGATTGGGTGTAATGAGCCTGCTTATCCTATATACATTCTTTTGCTTTCCTCAACTTTATGCTCATAAATTAAAATATGCTTATGGATTAAAAGTAAAATGTCCTGTTAGAGATCATTCTAGGCCATTGTTAAATCTTTGAAACTTCGCAGTTGAAGACTTATTTAACTGGAACCTGTACAAGTCTCTTTCGGGTGCCATAACAATAAGCCACCAATTTGGTGGCTTACAGAACAAAATGTATTACATCATACTACTGGAGTCTAAAAACTCCAGGATGAGGTCTAGAATGGGTGGTTTCTGGGAGGGCTGTGTTCCTGTTGACAGTTGCCCTCCCATTTCACCAAGGGAATGGGAAAGAGGCTGGTTCTTACTCCTTATAAGCCACAGGCTTCACCTAATTAGGTCTCACTTTATCATCTTATTTAAACCTTAATTTTCTTCCAAAGACCATATTTCCAAATACAGTCAGTTCCCTAAAGGATTAGAGCTCTAACGTACACATTTTGAGAGACCGATCTTCAACCCACAGTAAGACAATATCTAAGAGCCATCTTGTATTTCAGGTGACAGGAAAGTTCGAATGGATTTGCTTCTGAAAGAACTAGATTCATATTTAGGTAAGGAGACGGGGCAAGGAAACAATGTCAAAATGATCTCTTGCCTAGTGTGGTGCACATGCCTATAATTCCAGGGCTCAGGAAGGGGGATTCTTGTGGTTTTGAGACCAACCTGGCCTGGGTCATGAAATACTGTCTCCAAAACATAGTCCAGAACCCACCCAAGGGCATGAGAGCAGGAGAGCTGGCCCTGCCCCTTGCTGGTGCTAGAGAGCTTGTCCTGATGTGAGTGAAGAAGAGCTGGCAGGGTGACCAACTCAGCTACCACCCAGGCCTAGATTCAGGGCTTTGAGTTGGTCCACTCCAACACTTTTGGTTTTTGTTTTTTATTTTCTTTTAAGGGAGATAGCGAGAATGGGTATGAAGGAACAGGGAGATGAGTGATATTGGGGTGCATGGTGTGAAATTCACAATGAATCAATTTTTAAAAATTTAAATATTGGGTCAGTAAGCTGGTTCATCAAGTCAAGGCACTGCCACACAAGCCTGATGACAATGAGCCCACAGTGGAAAGAGAGAATTACCTCCAAAAAATCGTCTTCTGACCTCCATACCCACCATGGCATGCATGGGTGGGAATACAGTAATAGTTAATAAATAAACCAATTTTAAAATGGATTTCTTAATATATAAAGCAAATTGTTTTTGTTTTTGTTTCTCAGGACAGGGTTTCTCTGTTTGCCTCCCCTGGCCATCCTGGAACTCATTTTGTAGAGCAATCTGGCCTCAAACTCACAAAGGTCCCCCTGCCTCTAATGCTGGAATAAAAGGCCATCACACCTAGCCTGTGTCTTGTTTTAATGCAACAGAGAAATTCCACAACAGCAAGCCCATATTCTTTTAACTTTCTCAGTAACATAATTTTTCTTTATTTGTTTTTTTGTGTATTTTGTTTTGTTTGTTTAAGCAAAACAAAATTTTTTGAACTTCTTGTTTCTTAAGACAGAGTCTTACTGGAGCCTAAGCTGCCTTAAGATCACTACACAGCCCAGGCTGGCCTCGAACTCACAGCAAGCCTCCTGCCTCAGCCTCCTATATGCTGGGATTAGAGGTGTAAACCACCACACCTGGCTAGCAACATGCTTTCTTTTCCTACTCTTTCAATAGCAAAATGACCTGAAAGATCTACACTTATGACATCAGCGGACAAGATAATAAGTCAGGCAAAAATAAGAATAAATATTAGGTACAAGCAGAATGATTGCCACCAGCGCATTTAGTGGTGTTTGCAGACTTCTGGTGTGCTTGTTTCCTGTTTCCCACGTGGAAGAGCTCCTTTGACCAGAAAGAAGTAACATTTCTGTCATTCTCCTGAAACACCTTAGTGTTTTGTTGTTGGTGTTTTTTTTATTATTTTTGAGATTTATTTTTATACTATATATAGGGGTGTTTTGCCTCTGCTCAAGTCTGGGTATTGTGTGTGTGTGTGTGTGTGTGTGTGTGTGTGTGTGTGTGTGTGTGT